>CM061921.1:51620254-51998489 GCA_031002005.1 Vandiemenella viatica
CATTCATTATTTGAATTGCCTTAGCATTTTTTTTTTTTAACTATCATAACATTTAGAGGACAAGTAAAATAGTACAACTACTATTACTACAACGATTTTAGAATACATTTTGTTTACAGGAATTGTGGTGTTTACCATTAAAGTTTACCTGTTTATTGAATTCATTTTGTAACCTTACCTTCAGTCTGAGCACGTTGATATTAATTTGTAAAGTGCTTTTGCACATCATTTATCTTGCCACAACAACATGTAATGTTCATTTTCCTTTATGTAGAGATGAGTTATAGTTTGAAAAAGTGTATGCTGATTCTGTATTAGAAAACTGATTTTTAAATAGTTCTGAAAATAAGTTGTTTGTGTTTATATTGATAATTTAGTTTCTTATTTTCTAATGAGATTTTACTGTGTTTGCTTTAATTTAGTTGTACTTTCAAATCTAATGCTGATGTCTTTCCCCACCTCCAACATATGTATGACTAATGTTGTTAATATTTAAAGATATTTTTTCAGTTAAGTGTTTGTTTATATTGTGACAGCATTGAAACAAAACTCTCCTACATAGCCTAGGTATTACACCACTGCATTGCTTTTATGGATGATGTTTCTGTTCAGGAAAAATACTTTTCCAGCATCATCATTATGTCGATTCTTTCCCTTTGTGTCTTAAATGTAAACCAGTGAACAATTTATGTACTTTTTATGTCTCTGTTGGGAAAGGAAATTAGCAATATCTCCAGTGGTGTATTCTTCTTGATGTAGTAATGAAACAAAAGGAATGTCTTTTAGGCAATGTAAATAACAGAGTATAGGGAAAATGACCTATCACTCGCCAAAATTGAAGGCTGAAGGGCTGCGGTGAATACACAAAATGAATATATTTAAACAATATTTTGGTTTAAAACCTTATTTATGCATTTAGGAGTGAGCCATATGGCAAGATGGGGTGTGCACATGCCAATACTTGCCACATGACTAGTGTGACGATATTAATAAAGATAAAAGTATATACACACATTCTCACAGGTGGTGGAACGCCAAAGTAGATATGGATGCATACAAAAATGTATACTTTAATTGAGAGTAAATAAGGAAGCAATAGAATAAAACTGTTGTTAGAATTATTAATACATAAACAATAAGTGATGGGTTTATTGGATGGTCTTATCAGAGATTGAGGGCAGGAGGATATTTGGTATACAAGATATTTTGGTAAGTTAGTTCCCATTTCCTAAATTCAGAGCATTTGTGGTTTCCGGGAAAACTGGCTGCTTCTACTGAAATCGTTAGAGTTGTGGGTATTTGTATGGGCTGCCAATGGATGGTACAGGTTGCAGGGAAGGGCTGTTTGCTTTTGGGTAGTGTGGATTATGTAATGTGGTGGTTTTGGAGAATCCACAGGGGAGTATTTGTTGGCCAAGATGTTCTTTATATTGAGTAGTCAGCTGACACATGTGGGAGGGAGTGGATAGAATTAATTAAGTATGATTAATTTTATAGTTTCAAAGTAGTTTTCTCTTTATTATTGTGTGTGCGTTTGTGAACAATTTTCAAGAATGGTCCATTATATAGAATCTTTCAGTAGTTTTAAACATTGTGTGAAGTCTTGAGTAATTGACACCTGTCTAGTATCAAATATTTGTCTCTCTCATCAAGCTGAAGAACGTTTTAATTTAGTGTTTATTTGATTTTTGTTTGGATGTTCATTTTATGTGTCCTGTTAGCACAATATTTGAGGTAAATCAAGTTGAAGGATTTAACATACCCTGATACTAGCAGTGATATTGAAAGGCACCTAATGTGGGAGAAGGAAACCATGACTTAACACTGTTGCTGGCAGGTTTGAGGGAAATATGAAAGTGGGAGAAATTAAGAAGCATCACACTTTTTGATTACGTGTGTCCATAGTGCAGAGTGTATGTATATAAAGTGAAAATCTAGCATATGTTGAAGACTTTGCAGAACATATACAAGGGGTGATCAAATGAAAAGGTACGAAATGACATGGTGGGTACAAATGTAGACTTTATTCAAAATATACACCATAGGCCTGAGCACAACGATCCCACTGATGAACAAACCGCAGGATTCCTTGTTCCCAGAATTCCTGTGGCCGTGAAAAGACCCAGTCCTTCACAGCATCCTTGAGTACGTCGTCCGAGTTGAAGCGCTTCCCTTTCAGGTGTTTCTTCAGTGGACCAAACACATGGAAATCGCAGGGCGAAATGTCCGGACTGTAGGGCGGATGGTCCAACGTCTCCCACTTGGCCAGTTCCATGTGTGTGACTCTGGAGATGTGTGGACGTGTGTTATCATGGAGCAGAACCACACCCTCCATGAGCAGCCCCGGTCTTTTGTTCTTGATGGACATGCGTAGGCGTCGGAGTGTCTCACAGTACACATCGGAGTTAATGGTTTTTCTGTGCTCAAGGAATTCCACAACTGTTACGTTTTTATGTCGTTTCGTACCTTTTCATTTGATCACCCCTCGTAGAAGAAACAGGGAGTGGCATGGGAGGCGAAAATCTGCTGATTGCATTTGGTGGGTACACCACAAAGGGATACAGAACTCTCGCAACACCATCTTAAAGTGGTACAACTTACTTAAACTATAAAAGAAAATGAGATCTTGGGAGAAAATAATGATTAAGAGAAAGAGAAGAGGTTTATACTGATTTTTCATGAAACAAGGCCTCATGGTATCCGGTATCTACTGAAGTTCAGTCATTGTGGGACATCCTTGAGCTGTTGGACAGTGAAAGTGAAAGCATGCTTGTTCTTGTGGAACAGAATCACCTACATTTAGTTCACAGCCAGCCATAATTTTCCTATTTGATATAACTCACATTTCTGTAGCAACTTCTTTCCACAATCCATAATAGTGAAGACTGTTGTTACATTCTTTTTTATCAGTGTCACCCACTATTAGTAAAGCGAAGTACTAATCTAGACTATTGTCACTTTCCTCTTTTCAGAATAATTAATCCTACACTTCTGTCCATGTCTCCCTAGCCCAACTGCCCAATGACAAATACTTCTAATTTTATATGATTAGCTGTACAATTGCTTTTGGTTTCTGTACCACTCACTCATACATAAAACTCTCCCCATTCAAATCCCTGGCTATTTAAGCCCTGCCTATTAAAAAATCACTCTGAAACACTCAAGTGACTCAGATATGCAAATGGTATCCAGTAGTCTTTAAAAACTGCTTTGCTTTCTGCACTAAAAATTCTCTTCCATATTAGGGCATGGTGGAAACTTCTCAGCTTGATAGTGAAGGAGTATGTTTACATGTTTAAAATGTATTTATTTTTCTATATGGTTTCCATTTAGTTCAGTGCACTTTGTCCAATGTTCTTCTCTGAAAAGAAATTATGCAGGGGCTGAAAAATACCCGTCTACAGTTGTTATCATCTTTTTATTTGGCACAAAATGTTTTCCAACTATAAATCTCTAATGATTTGGGAGTAAGTTGAAGTCATAAGAGCCCAATCTGGTAAATAAAGTGGATGTTTCAACAGTTAGTTCATCAGATTCCTCAGTGTTGAATTTAATTTAATTGTGATGGAGTGCATGCTCCAGTGGCAATTTCCTTAGTTCTGAGTGCCAAAGCACCTTGGTTGAAAAGTGATTTGTCCTGATCAAAATTGGAATTTTTCTTTTGTAATCCAGATCTGTTCTCATCAATTTCTTCATCCAGTTTGCTCAGAAGACTTTTGTAATAGTTCTCGGTTACTGCTTTATTGAAGTTGAGGTGACTTATAAAAAGAATCTCTTTTACATCCAAGAAAGTACAGTCCCTTACTTTTCTGACAGCTGAAATTGATTTCATTTTTCTTGCTGAGCCACTGACTTCCACCTACTGTCTTAATTGCTGTTTTGTTTCTGGCATGAAATGGTAGAACCATGTCTCGTCCATAGTAACAAGTCATTGCACAAAATTGGTGGACCCTTTTAAAAAGATTCAAACTTTGTTAAGAAATTCATTTTTTTCTGTCTGTTTTTTGTCAGCACTTAACCCTAGTGGCACACATTATACAAAACATTCCATATTTAATTCATGATGTAAAATGTTCCTTTCTCTTTTTATTCTGATATGTCTGTGACCTTGGCTCTATCATACACCTTCAGTTACCTATTATCCACCTTCTCAGTGTTCCTGTCTGTAATAGTTCTTCATGTGGATCATCTTAAATTTGAATTCTACCTCTCATTTCTTCACTGTTAAAAATGAAGGATCACATTTCTGACTAGCCTTTAACAACTTTGGATGCATTTCTGTCCGTGATCCACCTCTAATGACATTGACATTGATAATGCGTATAATTATGATGGCACAATATTACAATTGATTTGCAAACATATGACAATACTCAATATCTTCCATTACGTTATAATGCCTTTAATGATGATGATTGGCAGAATGGAAAGCTCAAGTTAAAAAAAAAAAAAAAAAAAAATAAAAAAAAATAAAAAAAAAAAACGCTTTAAACCCTCATATCCCATAACAATTCCTTCCAGCTGGGCCATTAACAAATTTACTGTGCAACCTTGTACTCAAGTACCCTCCTTCAGTATTCAGTATTTCATGGGTTTTTGTACCTTAAATCAGATGCTGGATCGGAGATACAAGTTTCTCTAATCTTGTCTAGTGCATAGATACATATTGATCCTACCAGGAAAACATGCTAGTGATTTCTTTCCCTGTAAGAGAGACTATGTTGCCAACTTATAGGTGCAACCTCTGCCCCCTCCCCATACCTCCCTTTTCACCACTTGAATCTACCCAATTGCTAGCGAAACATGTTCATCATGTGGGATATAGGACAGACCAATTCATATTCAAACTGATGTTCACAAATTGTCCTGCCACATAAATTGTTCTTATTAGTACAACTCTAATCACAGACAAATAGTATTTAGCCAGGAGTTTTGACCACTCTGTTACAGCTAATGCCATCACTACTTCAGTTTGTGATACTCAGTTAAGGTTATCAGAGTCCTTGATGAGGATGCCATAATCCATTAAAATTATAACTTTACTGTTATTAACATTATTTTAATGTTTTGTGTTTAGTCTTCATCCTTTCTGTTTTTAATATATTTGTCTTCATTGTTTAGTTTATCTAGTGAATATTCTGTTTTCTTCACTCCCAATCACTTGTAGATTACTTTCATCCACACCTTACAGCCTATCCTCCATTCTGGACTTTCCTGCTTATGCAGCAGTAAGGCCATTTAATCACTTTCTTCGCTGATAAGGTCCAGGATTTCTTTGCATTCTAATAATGCAGGACTGTTTCCATCATTTGATGTGGTAAGTTATGGCTTCTTTTTTTGTTTGTGCCATCATTGCTGTGATATTTTGAGAAAGCTCCTTAAGTGTAAGCAATTTTTCTTCCCTGTGGTCTTCTGTTTGTTGAAATGAGCTATGTGCATGCATTTCTATCTTCTCTCCTGTGTGAATTCTTCATATTGTGTTTTCTTTAGTTTAATGTTTCAAACTTTACTTGGATTTTCATTAGTTCAAACTGCAGCTGATTGCTTTTTCCTTGAAAATTTTGCTGTAACTTGTAAAAATGAAGTGTAAATTTTTTTTGTGGGTACTTTATTAATGGGACAATAGTAGTATTTGTTTCATTATATGGTCTGGTATGTGAAAAAGCATTTAAAATAATACAAAAAAAGAATAAGGGTGTGCAAAGTTCATGCAATTTTAAATGCAGTTCTTGGATTCGAATAGGAAAATACTCTCTGTTAACCATAAGTCAACACAGAATGTCATTAGACATTGGAATGTAACAAACACCTTTTTGAGCTCCACCATTTTTCATATGAAGAAAGCATGTAGTGTATTTTCTATCCAGTCAGAGCTCTATTGGTACTTGTATTCATTCTAATGTAATAATACAGTTTGCTGTGTTTATCAATGGATTTTTACCAGTGTTTCAACCATTTATAACATGTATTTTGTGTGAGGGACCTATGCTAATTTTTCCTTTGATTATATAGTATCTACTTTGTCTCAACTTATTCAGCTATGTGTAAAATAAAATGTTGTTATTATTACAGAGTGCTGAACTAAGCTCTTGGCAAAGGCGTGTATCAGAGCTTACAAGTCGTATCTCAGAGCTAGAGGAATCTCTGACAAAAACTCAGAAAGAGCTTATAAAGGCACAAGAATCGAATTCAAAACTTCAACGAGATCTTCGTGAGAATGTAGCGCAAAAAGAAGATCAGGTCTGATTTAATTAGTATTTTCACTTGAGAATGCAATGTTTACAAAAATAAGCCACTTTCATTCACTCAGAATGTAAGAATGTTTAATATTGTGTACTAGCATTACAGTACAAGTTTTGCATTTTGAGCTGATCAAATGTAGCTGCATGTATTTCACTGGTCAAAACTGTTACTTGTATGTATTCTTTGTTGTATATATTTGTTTGATTGGATAAGTTTGAGAATAAAAGTCATAGCATTTAATTACCTTTCATCTATTCTTTGTTGTTGCTATAACTTCATATAATAATTGCTAGAAATTTTTTTATCCTTCTTCAGGAAGAACGGATAGCTACATTAGAAAAGCGCTATCTGAATGCTCAGAGGGAATCAACTTCACTACATGATCTAAATGAGAAACTTGAACAGGAGTTGCAGCACAAGGAGGCACAATTAAAGGTAAGTTGTTTGCTCCATTTGTGAAAACTGGTTGTTTTATACTTGCTTATTAAAAGTTGTCTCTATCATGGTAGGTCTATATCTGAGCTAGCGAGACAACTAACTGATCTTTGATGACATGATTCGAAATCTTTGAATATCATAGTAGAAAAATAACTAGCAAAATTCATTTTAAAACAGTGCATAACATTTGTACTGAACTTGACACTGATGAAATCAAATATCAGTATTTAAGATACAATGTCATAATATTTTGTTTCTAGTGGTGGATTTGATATGATACATTATTTGTGTGAATCTGGTGGGGAGGGAGGATGGGGGGAACTCTTAGTATTAAACTTTTCCTACTGTTCGTTTTGTAGGGATGAAGGTGAGAAGATTACTTCAAATATTGTTACTGTGGGACTTATAGTGCAGAATTTAATTAGTATGTGGTTAATATCAGTAGCGAGTGTTAAGCAGTTTGGTGAATTAAGATTTTCTTCCATTTTTAACCTGTTAACATATTTTAACAGTGGAATTCTACTCAATCCTTTTCCAAGTTAGTAAATATTGCGGTATAATTATACTTTACTTTGTTCCAAAAAAAATGAGGTTAACATGTTGTGTTGGCAGCTGCAAGAAGAAAAGATAAATGCTATCCAAGAGAAACTGGAGCTTTCCGAACAAAAACTAGCTCAGTTTGCTAAGCTACCCGAGATGGAAGAGGAACTGAAGCAGCGGATGGAGGCGCTGACGCAGGTGAGGGTGCAGGTATGCTCCCCACCATGCTGCCCATTATTCTTCTCACATTTCATTTTGCTTATGTTATTTTTTTGTTTTGCATCTAGTTTCTTTCTAGAAAGTAGTTCTGTTTGTTGTAATGCAAAATTTACCTGATTTACTTATTTTAAAATTTATTGTTCAAAACTTCTTAAGAATTTTATACCATGTTTGACCACATATAAAATATGTCATTAATGATTATATGACTGTGTAGTTTGCCCTGTGCCTGCCACTTCCTGATAGTGGGAACTAGCAGTCTCGTGGCTTAATTTGCTAAGAGATATGCTTGCAGTTCAGAAGGTCCCTGGTTCCAATCCATTTCTTGGCTGGAACTTTTATGGGCCATTAAAATGACCTCACCTCTGGCAGAGCTTTGCTTTGTTGATATGGAGTTCATTAGACTGCTCTGTAGTTCAGATTCCACGCAAATGTGTGGGTTCCCTTTGCCTAGTAGGGTAATCAAAATAGAGGCAGATTGTGTGTCAAACTGAAATACTGTCACTAGACAGCCGAACAACCCTTCAGAGAGACTCCTGTCTAATAATGCCGTATGCATTTACTGCTAGTGGCAACTATAAATTTTCCATATAAGATACTTGAAAATATTTTTCGATTACATTTCTGTTGTATGGAATACATATAATGTGTTCTCTTTGATAAAAGGCAACTGTATCTTTTATATAAGTAAATTGCTTTTGCTGTGCTTTTGTTAGTATTTATAGTACAAAAATTGTTAAAAATTGCATTTAATCGGGACTGCAGTTCACCTAAACCCATGTGACTGTGATCTAATACTATTTTAACATTTAATTTCTGTCCCTTAAATTTATGATTTAATATCTATAAATTCCAGTATTAATATTCCGAAATCAAATGGCAAAAAAGTATAACAAAGCTTATCAATTGGTTATAAATGGTTTTATAGGAAGAAATGGTGCTATTTAGCATCATAATCTACAGGATTAAGAGGCATACCATCTTTTATCATAGCAGAAGGCACAGTGACTCAAATAAACACACACACACACACACACACACACACACACACACACACACACACACACATCAACATTAAGCCTTCAGGAAAATCCCTTCTTCACTAGGAGTAATTGTTCAGAGTATTTCGTGAAACTATATCCTTTCCCATGTAAACACATCACTTCCAAGTATAATAATTTATGTATATTTTTTTCTTAATTACTTATTATTTTTAATTAAATTTTCCCAGTGCTTGTATATTAGCTTAGTGGTTAAGCACTGGGTTCAAAATCCTGGTGGAATTTTTACAGGCTTTCCTTTGATCATTTGAGTACACAAGGATGGACTGTGGTTCGGATACCGTATCAAACTGTAGGTCCAACCATGACCGAGATAGAATCGAAACACTGTCACTTTGTGGCTGAACTACCCTTCAGGGTATCCCGGTCAACAATGTAATACACAATTTATTTTACTGCTAATTTTTATTTTTGTATGGTGATTTATTTCCACCCGTAACATTTTTACCGATATTGTTTTTATCACACCCACCACTGTTTGTAACAGTCAAAAACCACAATTAATGTGGCTTGGTTGACCTTGGGTGCCTGTTTGAGCTTAGTCAGATGTTTCTATACACATGAGTAAATGCATTGTCTGAAATATTGTGGTTTTCTGTGTTTGTGTAGGATTTTTTGGTAGCTGCAACCCTCCACCCTTCAATGGTAAGGCTCTAGCCTTGCATTTGGGAGGACGCCGGTTCAAATCCCTGTCTGGCCTTCCAGATTTGGGTTTTCCATGATTTCCACAAATTACTCCAGGCAAATGTTGGGATAGTTCCTTCAAAGAGCCATGGCCAAATTCCTTCCAGTTCCTTATCCCCATTCCTTTCTAACATTTAATGACCTCTATGCCAATGAGGCATAAAGCTGTTTTGTCCTACCTGAATGCAGTGCTTATGTCCTTTCAGTATTCCACACCTCTATTTTTTAATTGGTGTGTTGTTATTTCCACTGTGTCCAATGATTGATTGGGGTTTTCTTAGATACTCTGTTTTTATATAGTTTTATCGATGTAATGATACCTCTCATCTGTTAGCTGACCATCACTATGTTATAATGCTGTACTGAATGAAGTAATACACTTGATATTTGCAAACATACAATACGAGGGTGGTTTGAAAAGTTCTCGGAATGTATTAGAATTAAGTATCTTATCTCTGTGGAACTGCTTTTATTTTTCAACATAGTCTCCCTGTAGACTAATGCATTTGGTCCAGCGATGTTCCAATGCATTAATCCCATCTTGAAAATGAGATTCCTCCAGGCCTGCAAAATACCTCTCCAATTCGGCTGTCAGTTCTTCCCTTGTAGAAAATCTCCATCCACCGAGGAAATTTTTCAGCTTGGGGAATAGATGAAAGTCTGATGGTGCCAAATCAGGTGAATAAGGTGGATGTGGCAACAATTCGTACCTCAGATCATGAAGTTTTGACATGGCAATAACACTTTTGTGCGGCGGAGCGTTGTCCTGATGAAAGATGACGTGTTCCTTGCCAAACCAGGCCTTGTTTCGCGTATCTTTTCCTGTAATTGGTCTAGGAGGTTTGTATAGTATTGCCCCGTGATTGTTTGGCCAGTAGGAAGATAATCTATCAGCAGAATGCCTTTTGCATCCCAGAAAACTGAGGCCATGACCTTTCCGGCCGAACGCACTGCCTTTGCTTTCTTTGGTGGTGGTGATTCAGCATGTTTCCACTGCTTTGACTGCTGTTTTGTCTCTGGGGTATAGTAGTGGACCCAAGTTTCATCTTTAGTCACAAACCGGAGTAAAAAATCTCGTTGGTTGCTCTGAAAACGGACCAGACTTTGTTCGGACGTTTCCAACCTGGTGCGTTTATCGTCCAGTGTCAAGAGCCGCGGCACCCATCTTGCGGATAATTTTTTCATACCCAATTCTTCTGTTAAAATATAATATACCCTTTCAGAAGACATCCCTGCAGCTTCAGCAATCTCCCGCACTTTCAGTCGACGATCCTCCATGACCATTTTATGCACTTTTGCAATAAATTCTGGGGTCGTAGCACTTTTTGGCCGTCCACTACGTGGATCATCATCCAAGCTCCCCCGACCAAATTTAAACTCGCTGGTCCACTTGGCAACAGTTGAAAATGAAGGAGCAGAGTCCCCTAGTGTGTTCTGAAAGTCGGCATGAATTTCCTTTGCTTTCATACCTTTCTTTACAAAGTATTTAATCACTGCTCGAATCTCATTTTTTTCCATTGTCACAAATCACTACGCGGGAACAACAACAAAGAGTTGTCACTACCACACTCCTGCAGCTAGAGCACTGACGCGCCACGTGTTCACTCACAAAGGATGTGTGATTATTGCGCGGGAACCTCGTTGCTCTAGCACTGACATCTAGCGGTGATTCCGAGAACTTTTCAAACCACCCTCGTAACTTCAAAATAAATTTGTTCATATAAACTCAATTAGAAATAATAATTTCATTTCATTAACATGGAAAGTGGGTATATGTTGTAATTTAAATTTATAATTGACCAACCAGATTAGTGGAATAGCTAGGACTCGTGCCATGTGTTTTAATGGTTGCTGATTCGACTCACTGAGCTTGAACTTTGATATGGAAGTTCTTGTGACTCAAGAGTATACTTGTTAAATTAATTAATATAGATAGTGTGCATGACAGTAAGAAGAAAACTATGAAATTTTCCTTGTCAGAAGATAGTAAGTTGTGTGGATGCCAAAACTCGTCATTAAATGTTCAATAAGAGTTAAAAATTTGTTGATATAATAAAAACAAAAAAATATAGCTGTTATTTACGTAATACCAAACACCAATCGGAGCGATTGCTAGTTTTTCTCCCGTGTTGTTAGCGTCTCTCTACAATCTAGATTTTAAGTTACCAATTTGTGTACTTTTTCTCACTGAGCACTTTTGTGATTGTACTGCTTTCTTGTAATTAATTTAGACATTCAACTCCATTTGTTCCTTGATTTTTGGCTTTGTATGTACCATTAGAAGTTCTTATTTTTTGGAATGGCTCCTGGCTTGGTACCATCTAACAACTTTAAAAAAATGCAAAATTTTGATTTTTTTTAAGGCTTGTTTTTCCAGACATAATATACATATCTGGTTATAGTAGATGCATAGGTATAGTGCTGACTAGTTTTCCAAATTAGTAATGTTCCCTGTTATCGCAAAAATGTTACCCCTAAATAACTGGGTAACTGAAAGTCAGGAATTCTTTAATATACTGAAACTATAATCATGACAAATTAAGAAGATGGTCCCGAAGAACCAAATCAAATAGATTGTCATACAATATTTATTAATTTTTTTAACAAAAGTTAGTTTTTTTGCATCATTTTTGATGAACTTGAACTCTGTTGTTTTTGGTAATATTTGTGCAAAAGCCACATTTTGTTCATAGTGGTCAGGTGGCTTAGTGGTTAAGGTGTCTGTCTGGAGATTGAAAGGTTCTCAGTTCGAATCCCTAACTCAGCAGGGGTTTTGAAAGGCCCTTAATCTGAACTTCACCTCTGGCACAGCTTGCTGTGTAATGTGGAGTACTCTAGAATACATCTGTGGTTTGATTTCCATGTTAAACTGTGGGTTCTCTTTATCTGGTAGGGATTACTGGGTTAGATTAGTTAGCCATGAAAAAAGTGCATGCATGGCAGGTTGAAACACTGTCGAACCGGCAGCTGAACTACCCTTTGGGGTCTCCCAGTCAATAATGCTGTATGCGTTATTATATTATTCGTTTGGTGGTTTTACTAATTTTGTGTTCAAGTAGCATAATTTTTGCTTGTGTCTTCACTGCATTGGGCAAGACTCGTGTGTAGAAATGGATTTCACCTGCAAGTCAAGAAGACTCATAATGTTCCTGGAATAAATGGGCAGGAGCGCTGCAGGTTGAAATACTGCAACTAATTTCTCAAATTCTCTCCTAACCCCAACAATAATCTCACTCCAGCTGATAGATGATGAAGCCAATTTTGTTCACCTATTTTAAATTAATACTTTAATCTGTGTGCCATCATTTTTAAGATTATGACTTACTTTGTTCCTCACGAGAAATTAATCATTGCTTAAAGATTTCCTTTTTCATTCTCACACGTAATTCAGCAGATGTCTGGACCTAAGCAATCTGCAAATACCAAAACACAAACTTCCTGAAAACATTACCAGTTTTATCCCCCTGCTATACCCACAGTTTCACGTTGCTGCCAGTATTTATTCCAGCATATCTGCTGGGGAATTTTTTGATATCTCTAGAAACTCCACATATAGCACATAACATTTGTTGCACCAATTCCTCTATGGCATGTACACTCCATGTAAAATTGGTCTCAGCAGTCAGATTTTCATTATATCAATATTTTTAATCAGAACCTTTCATTTTTTTTATTTTAGTGGAATCAACAATAGCTTAATTTCCTAAGCAGTTCAGGTTAATTTAACTGATTAAAAGAAGTAATGGATGGCTCTGTTCAGTTATATGTCAAACAGTGATGCCTACATTATATAATAGTGTATATAATGTGCAGTATTAAATAGAACCCAGTGATTTCTATGCAGTTTTAGATTAGCCTTGCTTCAATATCTTCTCTTCAACTTCTTATATATTTTAAATTATTATTACATAGTGTATTTCCCAACTGAGCACATTATGCTTCATATCTAGTGCAATTATGGCATCAAATGTGGGCTTTCCTTTATATTTTCATATTTTATTGTTATATACCAGAATGAGAGATATGAATCCTTTGTATTGCACATTTAATTCCACTTTTCTGCTTGGCTAGAAGTGATTACTCCATCAATCACTTTTACACAGTTTTATCAACAACACAGATACATTGATTCACCTCGTTAAACTTTAACACAAGTTTAATAAAACATAATACCACAGCTGAACATCTATCATAATTCATGGCTCATCTTCAGTGTCTGCCACTTTCTTTTATCTGTTTCATTCTCTGCTTGTCTTTTTGTAACTTCTTGCTAATCACTCAATGTCATCCTCAGAAGTTCTATGCCGAACAGTATAATTCTTGAATATAATTAATTATGTTCAATATCTTTTCTCTTTATATTAACAATACATTCACAGTTACATTAAACATTTTCTTTCCTTAATGAGGTATTTCCCTTACAAGTACTTTCACCATTCACTGAATGTTTTGTAATAATAGAGTAATTTTATTTAGCAGTTTGGCCAAAGCTGCTCTAGTTGTCATACTGTGTATGTAAAAGTACTCCTGGAAAATTTCAAACTCCATAACCAATGTATTTACCATGCTGATTACTGCTGCTTGGGTTTGTTTCTGTAAATATTTTTGGCGACTGCTTGGATGGTCCTCAACTTCAACCTGAAAAATGCCTGTATCACATATTAGGTAATACATAAACCACAAGTCTTATATCATTTTACTAGGCAGATGACAAGAGTAACTTTTCATACTAAATTTAAATTGTATCTAGATGACATTAGCATTGAGTGGGGAAAAAATGTACACTTGGGGAGATGTGTTTGCTTCTTGCTCTTTGAGTTCATCTTAAAACTGGCATTCTAGAGAAAATTTACTTATGATGGATCTGTGTTGCTATTTGCAAGAAATGTAAAAAAGTTGCCTGCTAACCACAGGCTTTTGCTTACCATCTGGCTTATGAAGAAACCATGTCATAAAATTTCTTTGTAATGTTTTCCTTTTTTGTGACTAGCCCAAATTCAATGTCTTTCTGTCTTTGCTTTTGGGCATGTTTTGTAATCGTAATTTCTTCCTTCCATAGCAGTTCTGTAATTACTTCATTTTGTATACCAATTAATACTTTTGTTTTACACTCCTTTCTTTCACTCTCTAAACATTTCTATATTTTATTTTTTTGTTAAGTTTCTTTAGTAGACTGAACTATTTGTGAAGCTTTTGCATATTTTGTCTTCATTAAAAAAATATGTTTACTGAAAATTCAGCCATTAAAACAGTATATGATGAATGAATTCTCTTAAAACTGTCAAACACGTGACGGAAAACAAAATTGTTCATCTGGAGATATTGGAGCATAATTCCCTCTGAAACGCCCTCCTTGTGGCTTTACTTCCACTGTTAAAGGAATTACTGAGAGATAGCTTTAGTAATGGTGCTGTGCCTGATTGTTATATGTACCTCCTTTACTCAATTTCAGTAGTATTTTCAGCTTGTCAAATACAAAATTGCATGTGAAGAGAGTTAAAAGCCTGGTGAGCCTTAGAAATATTGTATTTGGCCTGGAATATCTGAATCGAATGTTAATAATGACAGGTTCTATCATACTGTTTGATGTGCAGTTTCTACTGTTTCTCATTGACTGGAATAATTGATTCCATTCTTTGGTGGAACTTTCTTTCTTTATCTTCATACTTCTATGTGTAGGAGAGACAGTGATTTTTTTTCCTGCTTAGTAAATTACATTTGTTTTAAATAATTTTGTTGATTATTGAGTTTTAAAATTTATTACGATTGTATTTTTATACACAGTAGCTTGATTATGAGGTGAACTGCTTACTATTATTTTGGTAATATATGTTTAGACAATAATCTGTGTCTGAAATGAGCATAAATAACAAAGAATAGGGAAAAATAACCAATCACTCGCCAGAATTGAAGGCTAGAAGACTGCAACAAAAACACAAAGTGCACACACACACACACACACATACACACACACACACACACACACACACACACACACACACACACACACACACACACACCAAGGCTTACTGGTATGGGTGGCAGAGATGGTGTGGATAGAAGGGTAAACTAAAGCAGACTGAACAATAGACAACTCTTGGACTGAACAATAGACAACTCTTGGCAAAAATATGCCTCACAGGTGGTGGCAGAATATAAAAGTCTCAACCTTAATAATGAATAAATAAGGGAAAAATAGAAATAAAAATATTTGTTATTAAAATTATTAATAAATAAACAATAAATGATGGATTTATTGGTAGGGTTATATTGGAGATTGAGGACAGCTGGATCTCTGGTATACAGGATATTTTAGTAAGCTAGTTCGGGTCTACAAAGTTCATATGCAGTGGTGGTTTCCAGTAAAACTGTGACCACTTCCACTGTAAAATAGTTGTTGACCTGGCTAGAGCCTGGGAACTGTTACATGCTGCTACTGGATGGTATACGAGGTCTGTTAGAAAAGTATCCAACCTTTGGCCAGGAAAAAAACCTGGCATACCTGAATCATTGGAAACCTATCACCCTCAAAATAGTCTGCTTGGGACTCCGTACACTTGTCCCAGCAGTGCCACCATTGTGGGAAGCATTTCAAGAAAGCCTCTTTCGAAATGGAGTTTAGCTCGGCTGTAGTTGCAGCCATAATGTCATCTCTTGTCTGAAATTGCCTTCCTTTCAATTGCCTCTTGAGTTTGTGGAACAGCCAGAATTCGCAGGGGACCATATCAGGAGAGTAAGGAGCCTGTTAAACCACTGGAGTCTTGTTTTTAGCTGAAAAAAAAAGTCTGAATCAAGTGCGAGGAATGTGCTGGAGCATTTTCATGATGAAGGTGCCAGTTTCCTGTTGACCACAACTCCAGTCTCTTGCACCACACAGCATCACATAGGGAACGGAGAACTTCCCTGTTATACTCTTTGGTCATTGTTTGACCATGTGTGTATTCATGGTATACCACACCATGGGAGTCAAAGAAAGCAGTCAACATTACTTTGATGTTGCTGCACACTTGATGGTCCTTCTTTGGTCGTGATGACGTGGAATGCTTCCACTGTAACGACTGGGATTTGGTTTCCGGGTCATGCCCTTACACCCAGGACTCATCACCTGTGATTATGCTGTTCGTGATGCTGGGCTCACTGTTTGTGAAGTCCATCATGTCCTGCAAAACTTCAATATGAAGTTGCTTTTGCACCGCCATTGGCAGCTTCAGCACAAATTTCACTTTTCATGGCCAAATCTTCAGTCAAAGTGGAATGTGCCAAATAAGTGCTGATGCCAACCTCTTTTGCAATTTCTCGGATAGTAAAACAGTGGTGCCACATCACCACAGTGTCCACTTTGGCAATGACCTGGTGATTTCAGCATGTTGATGGCCGACCGGAGCTTGGCTCACTCTCCACTGATGTGCGGCCATCTCAAACCGATTGTACCACTCCTTAATCTGTGTGATGCCCGTAGCATCATCACTGAAAACCATCTGAATCTTCCGAATTGTTTCCACCTTGCTGTCGCCCAGTTTCTGACAAAATTTGCTGCAGCAGTGCTGCTCCATTCGTTCCATCATTTTCCTTGCAATTACAAACTGACGAGGGCACTACACACAACCTCAATTTAATACTGCTTACCAGCAACTGATGCTATTGACGGGTGGGAAAAAATTCACGCATGCGAACGAAGGTTCAAGGTCGGCTCATGCAAGCACGCTACGTTCAAATCCATCAGTTTTTCGCAAAAAAAAAAAAAAAAAAAAAAAAAAAAAAAAAAAAAAAAAAATAATAATAATAATAATAATAAAATGTCGGATACTTTTCTAACAGACTTTGTAAATAGAAGGTGTAGACTGTGACCATTCATTCTAATTGCGAGCTGATTGATAGTGAGACCTATGTATGAACTAGTACAGGGAAGGAACGACAGTTGGTATATGCATTGTGGTGCAAATAGGAAAGGTTTGCCCTGTGGTCAGATTGGAATAGGTTGTAGTAGCTGGATGCATGCTGCAAGATTTACGGTGGGGTCTATTGTATGGAAAAGATCCATGTGGTGGTTTTGGAGAATCTGTGGGCTGGTAATTCCAAAACTTATCAGAAACCTGATTTCCTGCCGTTATTCTGCAGATCATGTACACAATAAAATCTCTCATGTTGTCACCCACACTGCACATAACTGCTCTGAACCTGACCCTCTAAAAACCAGCCATTGCCCTCCCTGTATTCATTGCGCAGTCTTCTCCTAGTCTTGATTCTATTACTCAAATCCTATGACATGGGCATGACATCCTACGCTCCTTCCCTGAAACGCATACTCTTATCCCCATAATTCTGCCCATGGCCCCCCCTTGCCCCCCTCACATTTTAGCAAACCGCCATATCTCAAGAACATCTTGCCACAAATACTCCCCTTCGGTTTCTCCAAAATCACCACATTGATCTTTTCCATAAAACTGTGCTGGAAAATTTGCAGCATGTATCCAGATACTACAACCTATTTTAAGCTGACCACAGGGCAAACCTTTCCCATCATTGGACATTCTGCTTACACCACAGACCGAGCATGGTGGGTGAACGGTTAACGCTCTGGCCTTGCATTTGGGAGGACGCCGGTTCAGATCCCCATCTCGGCATCCAGATGTGGGTTTTCCATGGTTTTCCCAAATCACTCCAGATGAATGCCGTCATGCTTCCTTCATAAAGGCCATGGCCGAATTCCTTCCCGTTCCTTGTCCCCAGTCCCATCCTGCCTCTAATGACCTCAATGTCAACGATGTGTAAAGGAATTAGCAAAAAAAAAAAATATTGCTCCACAGTGCACCTTATACAGGGTGTTACAAAAAGGTACGGCCAAACTTTCAGGAAACATTCCTTACACACAAACAAAGAAAATATGTTATGTGGACATGTGTCCAGAAACGCTTACTTTCCATGTTAGAGCTCATTTTAGTTTCGTTTCCACCTTTCTTTGTTTGTGTGTGAGGAATGTTTCCTGAAAGTTTGGCCGTACCTTTCTGTAACCTTTCTGTATATCAATTAACCTGACTCAACTGCACTAGTTCAATCTGAATGAATGGCCACCGGAACACACTCAACTCCTTGCAGCCTATGCCATCTAATAGCAACCCATGCCATTTCCTGTAATCCTAACAATGTTAACAACTGTTTGACGGTGAGAGCGGTCAGATTTTTCCTGAAAACTGAGAGTGTGGACCTAGTTTACAAAAATATCCTGCAAACCAGGCATCTACCTGTCCTCAATCTCTAATAAGATGACACTAATAAACACAACCCTTGTTGTTTAATTAATAATAATTTTAGCAATATTTTTTTGTTCTATTGTTCAGTTGTTTATTAGTTATTTAAGTTTAAATTTTTATGAGTATGCATTAGGGTGTCCCTTATAAGAGCAAAAAATTTTTTTTTTCATATATTCAAACACATACCCTCTAATTCTTTTTAAATCACTGTAACTTACTTACATAAGAAAGTTTATCCTCCTACGATGACGTTAACCCTTGCCGAGTAGACCCAAAAGTTTACGAAAAATGCTTATGTTGACTATCGCTTGATATGTGACTACATCATCAATTTTTTTTTTTTTACTGTGCGGGTACAATTTTCAGAGTTTTTGCATGAAAATTGTTTCCGTTCTTCATCGACTGCATGTAAACAATAAAAATCCTACATTTTATAGCTTTTTCAGATAAAAGGCCTTTCTTTTAGCCTGTACAAAAACAGCATTTTTTTCCAACCAAGAAATGCTTTTCTAAAGAACACTGCTTTAAATTTTCAACGGAGAAATCCAATGTTTGCTCTTCGCGGATACAAATTCATCGTCGTTTTTCCTAAAACAAAATATTGGCAAGCATTAATCAAGTTTCAAAAGATACAAAATAATGTACATACATACAAGACAGCTAAATTTACATACCATACAAAGTATATTTCTGCCATCAAAGGAGTGCACCTTTCAACAAAGTCAGATGTACTGTGCCTTTCTAAATTACGTACCATTTTGCATTTGTTGCTCAATTTAAATTGAAAACTTAGAAAACCTATCTTGATTGAATAAATGGCTCTTGCCAATTACTACGCTTGATGCAATGCCCAGGGATGCCTTATTTTCAGTTCTTTGCCACTATCTCTATCCAAAAATATAACACTTAGCTCAATTAGTTATTTGTAGCCATCTCTGATGAAAGATTTTTTTTTTTTTTTTTAATTCAGGCAAATAGAAATAACAAACTACTCAATTTGCGTGTCATTGAAATGTTTTTTCTTAGTGATTATATCAGTTTGATGCTGTCATGCAAAAGTAACAACTTTCTTTCAAACATTTGCTCCAGAAGTGCCCACGCACCATTGAGATGACATATGTTAGATGCTATTGTGCCACATCTTATTATCTGCACTTTATCACTTGCTCAGAGCATTCAGAACAACTTCACCTTGCTGTTTATCACAAGAAGTTGTTCCCTATTATGGAATGTAATTATGAGACATATTGGCAGCCGTTCTTCTTTGGAACTTCTTACGGCCAGACCAGGCAATAACTTGCCATTCCACTGAATTGTCAGGACTTGGGTCACGTCATTTTAAAATCAATTATCATAGCTTCTGCTCATTCCTTTCTCGTTTGTGTCCTCATTCGTTGAATGGAAGACTTGTTTAAAGAAAAATCTACAATACTAACTCCAAGTGCCTCCACGATAACTTGAAGAACATAAACTGAATCTCTTACACTTAACTGGCATCTAACTAAGGCAGCTATTAATTTAAGAGTAATGATATTTTTTTCTTCTGCGCTGATTTAATTATTTCTGGTAGGTTTGTTAAATGCTCTTCCTGATGTTCTTCAGAACTAGAAGATGTTTTGTTGACTTCTTCCAATAGCAGGAACAAATCATAGGATACTGAAGAACTTGACTACTCACTGGATCACATATATTTAAGTATTTTTCTCTTCATTTATTTTAATTTGTTTTACCATTTCTTTTTTTTTATTTTCAGCTAGTTTTACATACACACACACACACATCAAGGAAAATGGTCACTCTGGCTCTCTCTGTCCCTGCACGAAGATTTTACCCTCCTTTATTTACATTCTTTCGAGGGCGTAAGCATGTTCAGTACCATAAACATTATCCAATTCACATTGAAAATCCCCTTCACTTATAAACATCCAGAGAGTTGCTTGTATTCTTTTTCAACAGTCTCCATAATGTTCTCTGAAATATAATGCACTCGTGTACAACGACATTAGGGCTTTCACTTAAAGTCAATTTTCCTTCGCGGATATTAAAAAATAAAACTGATAGAACTCCTGCAATTTGGTAGTTTGCCTCTCCTAATAAAAATATGCTCTTTCTAGCACTTCATAATCTTAAACTCTTCTATTAGAACAAATCAGTACATGATACCTACACAAGAACTGCAATAACAGTAACAATTAACGTGGGCGCACACCACTACTCTCGCTTAACTTATATAAAGATGAATTGGTGCAAGTTGGCACAGGTTACAGTTATCTGGATGCCGTAAAAATTTATTTATGAGTGTTTTAGGGTAAACTGAAAAAAAAAATAGTACCTGTGTGTTACAAAATTTTGACTTTATTTTAATTTGTTTTACCATTTCCTTTTTTTTCTTTCAGCTAGTTTTACATACACACATACACACATCAAGGAAATAAGGGACACCCTAGTATACATATCTACTTTGGTGTTCTGTCATCATCTGTGATGTATAATTTTTTGTCCCCTGTAGTATCGATAGTTCACTTCACATTAGTTTATCTCTACACCAACACCATCTCTACCACCTGTATCGCCCCCACCCTGTTCTCCAAAGTCAAGCCAGTCATGAAGTAACCATGGTGTACGCATACCTCCTTTGCCAAAAGACCTGCTCCTCTCTGGATGATGAAGGTTTAAAACCAAAATATTGTACAACCATCTTTGTCTCGTGCTTTGTGTGTTTGTCGCATTCCTTCTGCCTCCAACTTACATGATTGATAGGTTATTTTCTCTATCCTCTGTTATTTACATTGAGTAGCAGCAGTTTCTTTTTCCTTAGTATCATTATTGAAATGAACATAAAATTTATTTATTCTCAGTCTGTATGATTTTGGTTTAATTTGTATTCTCTTCATGTAAATTAATAATACTAAACATTTTTTACTTATGGTATATTATTAAGTTGTTACACTTCATGATGATTGCAAACCATGTAGAATGTTAAAATGTGTGGAACGTTAGTAATACAAATAGATTTTTACAAATAAGCTAAATTTCACTTCAGGCTCAAGAAAGACATGGCTCTGCAGAGGATAGAATACAGCGCCTGGAGGCACAGCTTGAAGAAAAAAATGCAGAACTTATGCGACTGAACCAAAGACTTAAAATGAATGAAGAACATAACACGAGATTATCTTCTACAGTCGATAAACTTTTATCAGGTGGGTAACCCGAGTGTTGAAAATTGGTAGTTATTCCTCATTTAGAGTTACAATTTCCATGTGACTTTGTAAATACACACCCAAACACTTGAGGAGCATGAAGAAATGGTGTGAGATGTTATTAATATGAAAAGGAAAAATGAATGCTATTGTGACAAAAAACACTACACAAAAAACAGTATTTCGTGCTATGTCCTTACTCATGAAGATATAAATTGATGCACAGGGCTAGGTGGACACTTGCGAATCCTAAACCCTGCCACGTGAATGATTTTTTTGTGGACAATTCGGTTCAGGTTCTGTGGGAGACAAAAATAGTACCATTGGAAATGTGAACAAAAAGAAACTAATCATCAGGTAATTAAAAAAAATCATTAAAATATAATTTTTTAAATAAAATTAAATGAAAAATTGAAAAGATGTGTGATGGGTTTAACAAGGTGGGATGGTAGGGAGGATTGAGGCCCAGAGTTTGTCTGTTCTTTTTTTTTTTTTTTTTTTCTTCTTCTTTTTTTTCTTCTTTTTTCTTCTTCTTTTTTTTTCTTTCTTTTTTTTCTTCTTTTTTTTTCTTCTTTTATCCTTTTTTTCTTTCTTTTTTTTATCCTTGTTATTGATCTTCACTACTGCTTAGGGTATATCCATTCCATTGTTAGATTATTTTTCGTTACTAAGTACTTGTCAGTCTATGGTCATGGACTCTTGTTTTCGTGTGGTCTCGTGTTCAATTCTCTCAGTCTGTATTATTTAGCTTATTTAATTTTTCTTATTATGATGTTACTATTTCAGAGTTACATTTCCTTTTACCCTTCCCATTTCTCTAAACTATTATATGTATCCTATTCTTCCAGTCCTAACTTTCACTAAATGTTCCATCCAGCAGTCTTACTATAAAACCTGCTGTGTCTGGATGCCATCAGAAATTTCATTCTGCACTCGCCTTCATCAGGCCTTTGTGCTCACTCACCTAGTCTTTCAGCAATATGTCCAAAAGCCAACCAATGTTCATCCCTACATTTTCGCTCCCAGCGCAAAATCTTCCTTACATCCCCCAACTCCATCATCCTTCATCAATCATTCATCATCCATTGAAGAGCCTTAATTACTGCAGTCACATATTAACTAAATGAGCACAAAACAATTGTTTAGACTTTAGCCCCGCTGTTGTTGACCTAAATCTCCTCAACTCACACAGCAGACACTCTCTCCACTTCATATTGCTACCACCCCTTGTCTCTCCCACATCTTTAACTTTCTCTGCCCATCTCCTATGCCACTCCCCCCCCCCCCCCTCCAGCACACCTCTGAGTACCGACTCACAACCCCTAGATAAGCCCAATTTTTTTGTTAATCTTTCTTCTACCCTTTCTCCCAACCTCAGCTTACTGTTCTCTCCAAGGGCCTCACTCTCTTTTCCACCCCTAAATTTGAACATGCCATCTCTAATTGGGGACTTCCTTTTATTTTGCTGCACCCTCTGCTGAAAGTACTGAGAGGGGTGAGAACCAATGTGGCAACTTTGAACTCTGCCTCTGAAGTTCTACCCCCTACCTAATTGGATCCATCCACTCTCCCCAAATACTGTACTCTTCTACTATTCCCCGAGTTCTTTAATTCCACCCTCTCATTACCATCTTTCCTGAATCCAATCTCCCATTCCAATAAGCACAGTTCTTCTGAAATGCAGGATTCAGAGAACTCTCCAGAAATTAAAGCATCATAATTCTCACAGTTGACAGGGGCTTAACCACTGTAGTCATTGATCACAGAGACTGTGGGGATGAAGTTCATAGGCAGCTCTCCAACACCTCCATATACTAACCCCATCCCACGGATCTCACCAAATACTTCTGCCTTGAAATTTGCTCATTAATCAAAGTCCAAGGGCTCTTGCCCCATTCCATTTCCCTCAATTCTCTAAAGAGTATGGGGATCCCTACACTTTAATCCTGTCAGAGATCCATAAGGAGGAAAATCCTGGAAATCCCATACTCACTACCTTTGGGTTGCCAGTGGGGAGCATTTCTGCTTTCATTGACTAACAACAACACCAATTTGTCAATTCCCTCCCATCCTATGTCAGAGATACTCCCTACTTCCTAGGGTGTTTGTCAATCTGCACACTCATTCGTTACCAGTCACCATAGTCTCACCTCTTTCCATACTAACACCCTACACTGTCAGGACCTTAGTGCACTTGAACACTACTTGGATTCTACACCCGACACAAGCCTTATACCCCTCAGTTGCCCACCTGAATTGATCCGTAAACAGGTAATCTATGCCAATACTCATTCATCACATCAAAATACCTACCATGCACAAGCCAAAACTAACTGCAATTCTATATCACCCAATTCTTTCCTGGCCTAGAATCCCTAAACCAAATCCTTTTTCATGGCTATAACTTTTATGACTGTAGCTTCAATAATAAATATTTTGGGTTTCAGAATCAAATGAAAGACTACAGGTTCATTTGAAAGAGAGGATGCATGCATTGGAAGAAAAGAATGCCCTCACACAGGAACTGGAAAAAACGAGGAAAGTGGCCGAGGATCTGCAAGGAGAAAAGGTATTACATTATTTTCTTAGATAGATTCCTCCTCTCCCTGTTCTCTTTTTAGTTTGTATATGATATATTTTAAAAGTCTTTTGATGGTCATTTTCTTTATTACTCTTGAACTGTCTTAATTATTTAATCAACCAGTACTATTATAAACAAGTACTGAGGCTGTGTCTATTGCAGCATCATTCCTATATCAGAGATACTCCCTACTTGCTAGGGCGTTTGTCAATCTGCACACTCATTCCTTCCCAGTCACCATAGATTTACCTCTTTCCATACTAACACCCTACATTGTCAGGATCTTAGTGCACTTGAACACTACTTGGATACATGCCATTCACACATTCTCTCCAGCACTGCTTCCCTCATATTACTTGAAAAACTTGCTCTTCCTTGAAGTATGTCTTATGATGCTATTTCATCTGGTCCCTGAGCAGGAAATTAAAATCAGGTATGAACTTTACCAATAATCTGGCATAGGGTTTTCATAGTTTGAAAGCTTGCAATCAGACCTAAAATTTGATGTGTATGTCATCCTATTATCTTAGTGGCGAACAGAGAAGAAAATTAATATCTGATTATAACAATAACATAGAAGTGTGATGCCATCTATTGGTTCTTTTTATAAGTATCAGGTAGTCAGCCACTAAAGCGAACAGATTAGCGTAATACTGCAAAGCCAATGAGTTATATTGAAAATGATTTTGTTGATTCTTGGAGAAGATTTAACATGATGCAAATTGTTAACAGCATTTTATATATATATATATATATATATATTTATTTGATGTTGGGTTCTTTTTAATAAGGGCTGTAGCAAGTGTTGTAATTTGGAAAAAAATAATTAAAAATTGGAGATTAATTTGTCATGAGGTAAATTGCATTGACAACACAAAAAGTGTATCATTTTTATCATAATGTAACTTGGTAGTTGCTTCTGGCATATGTTCATGATTTTAATTTTAGCTGTTTAGCAAAGATTATACTCAATTTTACTTATTCTCCAACAATTGACATTGGAGTAATGTATATTACAATATAGTTTTGTTGTCCCTGGATTTTCTGAAAATAACAGGAGTCATAAGTATATCATTTTAATAAAACAAGAAGCTTGTAGTAATTATTTTACTTATTCTTAGTTTCACTGGTTTGCTAATAGACCTTCTCCATGTGGAAAAAATTGCTGTTAAACTCTCATAAATTTATAAAAAGTAATGTTTACTGAAACTATGTTTTGCTGTACTTGTGTTTCTTGTAGTCATATCTTCCAGGTAATATAAAAACCTTTTTATGGACTCATATAATTCAAAAGACTTTTCAAATTCTCTAAAATGTTCCTGGATGTACCTTCCATCCTTGAAACTGAAGTGTTCAATTAAAAAGCTACTGTCCTCTTTCCACATTAATCCTACTGACCTAATATAGTAGTTTCATTTATGCCTCTAACATACAAAATATTTTTCAGTTTCACCTGAAGAAAAGTAGATGATGATAATCACTCGCTCAGTACACTGGCAGTTTGTCACGAGTTCATATATGGCAAAGATATACGCCAGTCTGGTTGAGCATTCCACCTGTTTTAGGCGTGTTTATGTCTGTGTCACAAAGTTATTTCAAGGATTGAAATCCATCAATCCCATGGAAATAAGTCTTGTTGTGAACATGTCTTTAAAAAACAGTAATCCCTGCTCTTGAGTATTTTCTTGCTTTTTTCTCAACAGAGCTGTCAACTACTAAACACTCCTGAAAATTCAGTCCCAACTCCCCAAAACTATTTCAATTGTCTCTATGTAACTATATATTGCATTCCTGCACTGATTTTCTATCAGTCAATCTTCACCATTTGGCACTTAACTTTCCCCCAAAATTTGGACTACTCTGTTGCAACATATTTAAATTGCCAAAAAAACATATTATTGAAAATAAGATAGGATAGGGAAAATAAACAGAAACCCGTCACTTACCACAGATGAAGGCAGGAGGGCGAGACACGTAAAAACACAAAAACAAAGGAATTGCACAATATTTCGACTTTAGTCTTAATCATGTGGGAGGCGAGACATATGGCAGGGGGAACGATGTGACCACATCTTTCCCCCTGCCATATTCATGTGGCGGGTTGGGATGTGACCACATCGTTCCCCCTGCCATATGTCTCGCCTCCCACATGATTAAGACTAAAGTCGAAATATTGTGCAATTCCTTTGTTTTTGTGTTTTTACGTGTCTCGCCCTCCTGCCTTCATCTGTGTTAAGTGATGGGTTTCTGTTTATTTTCCCTATCCTATCTTATTTTCAGTGCCTCGCAGCAGTTTCTTTGTTTCCTTTATCCAAAAAACATATTATTTTAATATTTCCCTTGAAATACCAGTCGATCCTAGTTCAGCTTGTTCTTAACAAAGACAGTTGTTTCCATGCCATCTCCAAACACAAGTGATTTCTTATTTTCTCCCTTAAAATCTATAGTGGTAACACCTGGGGCTAGCATTTAGGAGGACACATGTTTAAATCTGTGGTAATCCATATTTTGTTTTTTATGATTGCCAAAAATCAGTTCAGGCGACTGCTGGTAGGGATCCTTCGAAAGGCCATGTCTAAATTCCTTCCCATACCTTCCCACAATTATTGTCCCATCTCTGATTAGCTCAATTTCAATGTGGCATATAGCCATAAGAAGAAAAATAAACTTCTGTTAACTTAAACAATGTATTATTAATTTACTTTTCAATCTGTGGTGAATTCAGAATTTAAGTATAATTATTTTGCTCTTATATGCTACCATTCACTTAATATGGTAATGTGGTTATCAAATTTTCTAGTTGGCCAGCTACCCATTATAATTAATATACAAGTTAAATGGAACATCTGTGTATTTAAAAAAAATTATTTTTGTGGTTTGAGTGTCACACTCTGCATCCTGTCCTGATACAAATGTGTTTATCCTTCTCTTGATTTTTACCTAGCATTTTTTGCTATTTCTGGATTTGAGTAAACTGTCTGAAAGGTTATTAGCCAAACTCTAATTGTTTAAAGCATCCAGTGACTGAATACATATGGATCTTCCTGCTTGATGTGATTTATCCCTGTTTTCTTTCTTGATGGACAGAATGCAGTTTCTTTGGTCTTTGAGTGCTGTTAAAATGATCTTGTTGAAACAGAATTTGAAACAGAAATTGAAACACTCAATATTTGTATTTGAATCTACATCTACATCCATACTCTGCAATTCACAAACATTGTGGGTGGCAGAGGGTGCTAAGCACCAATATTAATTCTGCGCATTCCAATCCAGAATAGCTTGAGAAAAGAAAAAATACATTAAAGTATCAGTACGGCATCTTATTTCTCGAATCTTATTCCTATGGTCATTGCAACCTAAATACGTTGAAGGAAGAAGTATTTCATTGCACTCGTAAGTCAAAGAATTTCACATATTCTCCAATAAATTCAAACACAAATGACGTCGTCTGTCTTTCAAATGATCCCAGCCCAATCTATGTCTCAATTCTGTGATGCTTTAATAAGGTCCATAGCATCCTGTCATGAATCGAGCGGCTCTCCTCTGTATCCTCTCCACTGATTCAATCAAGCCCTTGCAATACGGATCCCAAACTCCACAACAGTAATCCAGATGTGGACACACTAGTCTTTTAAATGAATGAAGTAGTTCCCATTGTTGTGAGTACTGTAAAACAAATAGTTTTTACTCCAAAGCAAATGAAATTTGCAAGTGAACTATCTTCTAATTCACTGTTGGCTAATGGGCTTATACTTAAATAACTCCTAAGTTATTTAGATGGCAGATGTTGCTGGGTAGGAATATTGGATAAAGGGGTAATATGTATCACAAAAAAGTAGACCTAGTTATGAAGCTCAGGGAGTGCCTTACCTCATCACTCTCTCACGTTCAGCAACAATTGACCATACTCTATTTCCTGCTCTAGTTATTTCACTTCTTATAAAGTTCATTGGATTAATGCAATAAAAATTATTTCACATATTTTTGACCATTTGTGTATGATATCTTACAGTCTCTCTAAATAATAACCAAAACTGAGTTTTTCTTAGGAAATGAAAAGTAAATTTATGGGTTTATGATTCTGCACGTGTATTAAAATGGAAACAGATGTTTGCACCAATTCTAACTTTGTAACATTAACAGAAATCATTTTATTTATAATAACATTATTTTATTAATTATACAACAAAAGTAAAGATGTAATTTTTTAACACAGCAAGTTATATGATGGTATCAAAATTGATAAGTTAGATAATAAGACATACTGTGAAACTTCATGTCAAGGCCCTTTATTTGGGGAGGGGTGTTATGTGGCAGTGGTGAAAATCTCTGTAATACTGCTGCACTAAAAGCAGATTCCTTACTGAGGAAGACCCATGATCAGAAATGCTAATTTTTGTCTGGTTATTCAGTGTGTCTATTTTACTGCCTCATGCTACTGGAAGCAATAGCATGTTTCTCTAAGTTTAGTGTATACATTCTGTTGACTATTTTTTTTTTTTTTGTTTCACCCAGGGAGACATTGTCAAAGAACTAAGCAAAGCACGGCTAGAAATTGACAACGTGAAGAGGCAAATGCTCCAGCAAGAGATTGCTTTTAACATCCAACAAACTGATGCATTAACAAGGTTAGATAAGTTGCAAAAGGATCTGGAAAGCCGAAGGTATTAGAAGTAACTTCCATGTTTTACATTTTCAAATACTGGAGTACAGTGACTAAATGTTATTGAATGTATCAACTGCATTATCATACTTTGTATATGCAGTCAAGATAATTTGCTTCAGATTTTATTTTTGTATTTGTCAGCTATGTAGTCATTATATTAATGATCTACAAATGCAGTCAACTTATTTAATTTAAAAAAGAACAACAGTTAAAAATCAAAAGTTTATATAAAATAATGTAAAACATGTGAAAAATGAAATGATTTAAAATACGTTGTTTCTATTACTATTTCAGGCTCAGAACTAATACTAGTTTGTTTCTCTTAGGGTTTGTATTACTGGAACAAATTTAATTGCTTTTCTCTTTTCGATTTTTCTAGCTGTACATGTTCACAGACAGGCGGATCCAGGATTTTGGTTTGTGAGGGGCTTGGCTTGGGTGAATTTTGGTTCAGAGGGCTTGCCTTCAGTGGATTTTCGTTTTGGGGGGGGGGGGCTTGAGATGGCCATGGGGTAGTCTTTATAGCCTCTACGGGCCTCAAATCCGTAGAGCTAAAAAAAAAAAAGTTACAAAAATTACAATGTCGGGGATGGACCTAGATACTTTTGGGGGGGGCCTTGAGCCTCCTAGGCCCCTCCCCCCTGGATCCACCCCTGTTCACAGGTACAAACCTAAGCAGCTTCTGAGGATTAATGTGTATAGTTATGCAGTTAATTTTTCAAATATATTTTGGCTAGCTATATTTACTCAAAATTAAACTACACAGTCTCCAATAACTGTTTAGTCCCAAAGAGGAATGAAGTGTGTTATGTGTATTTAACAACTCAAGTACAGGTTTTGCCCTCAGCTTTCTGAAACATTTCCATCTCCTCTGTGTACCTGTGTTCACCACTGATGAACCAGTGGTTAGGAATGTTTATCTTGTAAATTATCTTGTAGAAACCAAAGTTCTTTCTTGAAATGATGAAAAATATCAATGCATATCTTCATTCCATATTCTCTTTGCACTTGTGAAGTCAATATTAGATGGTATTAAGTTAGAAAAACATGAATTCTTTAAAGACTGATGTGGAATTTTGTTTAGATAGCTAAGTTGCTTACAGTTCCAGTTCAAAACATATTATCTTATTATCTTTTATAACAGAAAAATCTTAATGCTTCTCTCTCCAAAACTTAGCATATGCCAAGCTACGATAATAATAAGAATGAAAATTCTTTAAGACAATGAAAAATAAGGAAACGTAAACCCATCAGTTACCATATTGAAGGTAGGAGATCAATCATTAATGCTGAAAACATTAACACATTTTAAATTATTTCAGTATGAAACCTTACTCATGCTGATAGCAGGGAAATAACTGGAGGGCAGAAGGGAGGTGATACAAAGTAAGCAATCAATAACTGTGGAAATGAGAGACATAATAGTAATAATAATAATAATAATAAGTGAATAATTGTGTATCAGGTAACTGTTCCTTTAGTTGACAACACATATTGAGTCTGCATGATTTTTTTTAATCAGTTCTGATTTTAAGGATATGTGATGATTTTGAAGGCAATGCATAAATCTGGCAATCTGTCAGCTTTATGTCACAGTTCAAATGAGTCCACGTGGTCGGTGATAATCTCATTTGTCAATGGTGAACTATTGTTGTAGTGCGTGTGCTTATGATACTTGGGATTGTGTCTCGTATTACTGAAATAGCAATATTGGGAAGTTGTACTGAATGTTAATAAGCAGAAATAATTTCGATAAAATTATGAGATATACAATTCGTAATTTTCATGATAAATATAATTCTCATTTAAAAATGGATGGGTATGCTTCCATTATTTAAATGAAAAGAATATTTTTACCATGAATAGTCTCTGCCTAGAATATAAGGACTTTCATTTTTTATGTTCCTTAAATCAACAGGGGTGTTGAATTTATGTTGATCACTATAAATTAAGCTTCAAACATAAACTGAACAAACCTTTCGTGCTGTTCACAGTAAGTTTTATATTAGTACTAGCAGTTGTTCACAAATTCATTTCTATGGACTGTTATTGTACACACAACTCTCCTAAACCAAGAACTACATGAGTTGTGGCTCACTGAATGAAATTCTTTTTGCATGAATGGTATACACAATGAAAACTAACTTCATTCCTCTAAATAATTTGAATCCGTTCGTATGCTTAGCTTTTTGAAATAGCATCAAAATAAAAAATACCTTAACCTACTTGTGGGGCCATGGTCTGAACATTATCCGAAATCCTATTAAAATCTGACAAATAGTTTTTACATGAATTGCTTTCAGTAAAAAAAAAAGTCTTAATTGCCTCAGCTTTTCCATGAAACATCAAAATGAAAAATACCCCATTTTACCTGCAGGATTATGGGCTATACATTAATGGAAACTCCCATCAAACTCCAACCAGTAGTTTTTGTGCGAATTGTTCATTTTTTGACATCACATCAAAATGAAACATATCACGTTTTACCCATGTCATGATGGTCTCATATTAATCAAAATCTGATTTTTTGAAATTGTGTCCAGAAAAAATGATGATAATTTGGTACGTTTCTCACTTCTCCAACATCACTTCAGAATTAAACATTCCCTATTTTAGATGCATCCCTATGTGCTAAACTTTAATAGAAACCCCATTACAATATGATCAGTAAATTTCTTTGCTTTCTGAAATTACACCAAGATGAAATGTAACCTAATTTACCCTCGTCATCATGGGCTGTGCACTAATTTAAACCCCATCAATTTTAGTAGTGGTTTTAGTGTGAATCATGTGAATTGTTCCCTATGCCCTATTCTTCTACCAAATGTTTAATTGTCCTGCTATTAAGTGTGTATTGATGGAAATTCAACCTAACAAATAGCATAGATGATGGTGGATGGAATCAACAGACACAAAAAAGATGAACACATGTAATACAGTATTTTGGTATTGAACCTTATACCTTTAAGTAGAGAAGATACTTGGTGAGGAGATCGAATGTGATCACACTGACCCCCGCTGATTGAATCGAGAACCCAAGTAGCAAAGCTAGGGTTACTGGGGTGTATGTAGAGGGGAATGAGAAAATACTGGAAGTGGGGGAATATCTTCAAAGCAATGAATTGTTAATGGAAAATATTAATAGAAAATATTGATAAAAATTTAAATTTAAGATTTATAAAATATATGTGATGGGTCTACTGGAAGTGTCTGAGTTGAGATTGATGCCATGAAGATTTTTCTAGGATTATTACTTATTAATTCAGTAATTTCTTGCCCTCCACTCTCCACCACCACTCCAACTATGCTGCCTATGCTACTTATGTTCTCCATTCATTCAGCGAGTGTCTATGTGATCGCGTCTGACCTCCTCACTAAGTGTCTTATCTGCTTGCAAGAATAAGGTTCAATACTGAAATATTGTGTTCCACATGTTCGTGGATACCTGTCATCTATGGTAATTGTTGGTTTAAATTTCCCCCTCTTTTCATAGTTTCATTGCCTTAAAGAATTTTCCTACTCATCATTATATATATAATGCTGACAGATTGCCCAGTTGTGTAGTGGTATTTCCTGTGCCTAACAGTTACATTTAAGTATTTTTTGGTTGTATGTATAGATTACATTGTAATACACAGTAGGGTGGTCATCTACAGATGTTGGATTTATTTAAGTACTCCCTTCTGTCTTTCTTAAATGACCAGCTACAGCAGTGTTCCCTTTTTTGTTGTTGTCTTGTTCAATTACTGGCAACTGGGTGCTCTCTTCATACCTTCAAGATTCCATTCCTGGAAGACAGTGTCTAGGGCTGTTTGAATGTTCTGAGTTTCCCACTGCACATTTGGTTTTGTTAGGTGGCAATAATTTCTTCTCTATAGATTCCATTGCTGTTCTGTGACACAGTATGTAAGAATTTTATGTTTATTGGATTATTTGTTCCTCACGGAAGTCTTAGCTGTTACTTTTCAGTGATTTTCCTTTGGATTGACGGAACTGTTATAAATCAGGAGAGCTCATCTGTCCACTTCATAATCAGTGTTTAAATCTTATCCAGAGACTTTTTAGGCAATACCACAAATGTACATCACAGCTTCAGTGGCAGCATATTAAGTTATTTTTCCGTATAAACTGATGGATATTTGTGGACGAAAGGTGAAAACGCTGACAAAATTTTAGGAAATTGTTTGCTCCAGACTTAGTGTATTCTGAAACCAATTTGTCTTGATATTAATGGCTGGGAAGGAGTGTTACTTCAAGGAGGTGATATTAATTGCTTGGAAGAAGGGTAACTTTAAGGAGGTATGAATTGCTTATATTCATAAACAGCTATAAAGTTTACTGTGTACTCTGAATGGCATAAAAAAGCTAGAAATTTTACCCCCACCCCTCCTTTCCTACATTTCAGTTGTGAATATTTGTTCAAGTATGAGCTGTATGACACTTTTATTTGAAATATGATGGAGCTACATGGTATTTACATCAACGTATCATTCAGAGTTCGATATGTTGATTGTAGTATATGGGTGACATGGTATAAATTTATTGTTTAATCATCAAAAGTATACGGCATAAAATTCCATTGTGAATCAAACAGCCGACCAAAATTTTTCATATAATGCAAGGTGAGACAAAAAGCATAATTAAAAACTTGAATCGGAGCCTACTTAAAATTGCCAGTAAATGTTGTTGTACCTTTTCCCATAAACACGGGCAAAACTGAAATAACATAGACCATGCACTTCTTTGACAACTGATAACTTGAATAAGTATAGTTTGTGTTGGAATTGGAGAGAGAATGCATTTAAATCACATAATTAGCTGTAATTGTTCAGAAAACTAATCACTGATGGATCTTAACTCTTGTTGTGTCTGTGTAAGAACTAACAATGAAACTCCATATTTCTGCAAAAATAGCAGTATGCTCAGTTTCTTATGTCACATGAACATAGGGTCTAGCACCTTCCTCATGTTTCAGTATTTGTAATTTAGTGTGGAGCTCACTGTGAATATTTTCTCAGATCTGTTAATATACAGCATCACTTAATGAGATAATCTTTGAATTCCAAATACACGCCACATGATTCCATTAGTACTACTCTCCAACTCACCACTTTATGGTACATTGTCACATATTGATAATTCCAAAAGATGAAGAGTCTGAGCTCATTGGTTTTAACAGGTTTGCTTTTTTTATTCTTTTGTTGCATTCAATAGTACCCATAACAAAGCACAAAAGTAGATATGCTATGCTAAATGGAGACTCTGCAGCTATCTGTCTGTTGTTTAAGATTGTCAGATTTCTTAGGATGAGACTTATTCAAATGGCTTCCTTGGCCAGAGATTTACCTTTATCAAAAACTTTATTATTGCTATAGTGCTACATCAGTTTAAAAATAGTAATATATCTGCCTTATTTCTGGGACAACTTCAAGAAAAAACAACCATTTAATGTTTTTCTCTCAACCAGATTACCCCTGTTAATGGCGCAGTTTCATGCCTGCCATAGCCATAAAGGGTTGACATGGTTAATAATTTAGTGTCATTAAATATTTTTTTCTTTTACTTATGGTTTTATGACTCATAAGGTCATTAATGCAGGGAGGTGTTTGAGTGCAAGGAATGGGGAGGAATTTTGCCATTGGATTTTTTCTATTGAACTGTCCTCGAATTCTCTTTTTGGAAGCTGTGGATTACTGAAACCTGGATGTTCAGATGGGAGATCAAACCAGCATTTTCTTGATGTCAAGCCCAAGTATTTTCCGCTCACCCAAGAGGCTTCACATTTTCTTTGCTGGAATTTTCTTGCTGCATTCAAGGGCTTTCGCCATTAATATTGTGGGGAAATAGATTTTTTTTTTTTTTTTTTGCCCTATGTTATCTTCTGTCTACCTTTGAGAGTATTTGGGCATCATCAAACATAGTAGCCTTCCGTTTAAATAATTAGATACTTATTAACTTGCTTCACCTTGTGGAGTCACATCAATTTATTAAAGCCTAATCTTGCTTAAGAAGAAGAGCATCTGTCCTGTATGCAGGTCTTCCAGGAAGATTCCAGCATACTTACAAGCATCAAAGATAGGAGGGATAATTTGCAAACATCTAGCATCTATCAATCCCTGTTGTTATGGCCAAGTAAACATTGGTGAAATAGAATGCACCATAACAGAGAGGCTCAATGAGCATGTCAACCATGGTCTAAGCAATTTTGCTGTAGTTCAACATTCAGCCGACAGTGGTCTTTCCATTTTATTTGACTAGATCAATGTAGTGTCCAAAGAGAGCAGATGGTGACCCAGGCAAGTAAGCGAGGCACAATACAGAAAAGACCTAGCAACATAAATGTTGATAATGGGTCAAAATTGACCATATTTGGTCATACTTAGAAATATGGAAGATGAACCATCCAACTGCTTACACTGGGCAGGTAACCTCTGTGACATTGCCACAGACTGTTTGCGCACACACGCATCCTTCCTGCAGCTATATATAGGTGACTGCAGCAATGAAAGCCACAGCACAATGGCTGAGACATTGAGTTTTAATAAATCATTGCGGCTTCATCCAGAGCATAATTTGAATATGTCCACCATAGTAATAACAAAATTAATGCTGTTACTTCATTTTTGATTTTTGAAGTACATTTGTATTAAGGAATTCGTAAATTACTTCTTGCAGAATGGCTTGTTTCTTGACATACAATAATTATCCATAATCACAATGATGTTTCTCACATCAGCTGGTAGGATCATGATGTTCTCTTTCTAAGGTTTCATGATTAGAAGCATTTAGTCCATAGCCAGAAATTTCATTGTATATTTAAAGTACTCAGTCTGCTGGTAAGTCTATGATATCAGGTTCCAAGTCTGTATTGATGTTGTTGGGTACAGTCTGGGAAAACACTGCAGGAAAAACTCTGTACTATAGCCATCCAGAGGTTAGGGATGGGTCAAGTGAATACCTAGACAGATTGCTTATCATATTTTCTGAACTAGATAATTATGATTTGTAAGATGACAAACTTGCCAGTTAATTTTTCTTGGAGCGAACAGTCAGACATTAGAAAAACATTGTGTGGCCATTGTTCTTTGTGAAAAGCCCCAAGAAGAGATATAAAACTTAAAATATTAATAAACAGCACAGCACCATCTGAAAAGGCATTGTGTAGTTATGGTGTCACTTTAGCAAGCTGAAATAGGAAGATGTGAGGAAGAGTGATAAACATCTTACTTTCTAAATCCTGTAGCAACCTTAGTTTTGAATAATGATTTAAGTAAATTCCATTCACCCTGGATATTATGTTCCTAATGGAGGGGGCAATAAATGGTCATTTTTACTGAAATCTTTATGGAATTATTTCTCAGTCTTGATGATGTAGCATTACGCAGTTGTACCAGTTTTGTGAATTAATTTTGGTGAAACACTTGGTTTTATTCATAGTTTTTTTGTTTACTGAGAGCATTGTGAATTTCCAAGTTGTGGTAAAACTTTGAATAATACCATTTTATTGGATAGAAAGATCCATAAATTCAACACAGAGTGTTTCCCAGTATACATGGTAATTGCATTTAGTCTGGCATAAAGGATCATACTGAGTACTCATTATTTGACATTCCTATTTTCTCTTTAATATGAGATTTAAATGATTATCCCCATATAAGGCCAAAACTGAGATGTTTAACAAAAGCAGAAGTGCAGTTGACTGTGAGGTTTATTGGTCGAGATTTTTTTTTTTTTTTTTTGCTTTATTTTGATTGGAGGTTCAGCTGCCTGATTTGAATAAGAGAGCACGGATAGAGATCTGAATTTTCTGAACATTTTAAAGGTTCTGGAGAATTATTATTTCTGCATTGTTTGATTTTTTTAGAATCCTGTTGTGTTCTGTGCTGGATTGTGTCTGCATTGATTGTAGCTCTGCGTGAAGTAGGTACATCAAATGTTTGAGGAGTGTTGACATTGCAGATATTCTGTATTACAGTTCTACATTTTATCCTTCTGTGTTTTGCTTTATGCTTAATTTTTTTTCTAATTGGAAATAGACCATGAAGTGTGAAGTAATCCTAAAAAGAAAATTGTCTGTTGGTTCAGGAGCCTGTCTCCAAGTGCTGCAGATCCCAGTTTTGTGCGTAGCTCGAGTCACTCAAGTTTTGATGCCCATTCTTTATCAAGGCGGCCACCAAAACCACGTGTACCAACCACACTGGATGAAGATCCTACAAAGGTATGTTTGTTTTGTAGATAGTTAACAGATACACACTGATTATGTTTCATTTCAGTTTTGAACATATTGTACATCTTTGCTCAGGCATTTTATTTGATCTTCTGTATGTGTGGTTAAAAAAAAATCATGGTGTTCCCTAAATGTTTTAAAAGGAATTATATGATTTGTATATAACCTTTGCACAGGTATCAATGGGTGTCTGCCAAGAATGGGAGAAGTTGCAGCAGGCACATGTACTAGCCAATGTACAGCAAGCTTTTGATGCATCCAGTGATGCAGAAGCTGAGGACAATGAAAGTATCTTCAGTGCAGCTGAAATTCTTTCTCCGTCCGGGCATACTGATGCCCAAACTCTAGCGATGATGTTGCAGGAGCAGCTGGATGCAATCAATAATGAAATAAGGTATTAATTTATACATAATTCCAAAAAATCCTTTCAATGGTAGTCACAGAATTGTTTTAAATGAGGTTTCATGTCTTTGTAGGCATACAGCTGAAAATAGTGATAATCTGTTGTATTTGTATTATTTTTATTAGCTTGTGCTCAGTTATACTACTACCTTTTCTTTTTTCCATCATTTATTAAAAGTTCAAATGTGCACACTTTCGATCAGCTATCACATTAACGATACAAGTTGGAAGCAGTATTATATGTTCTCAGCTATTTATCAAAGCTTCTGGTCCATTAGTCCATTGCTTACAACTGAACCTTACAATTATAGGCCACGATAGTTACAAACTTTTGAGCGTAATGGCCATCCTCGGTGAGACAGATGTAACTGTATTACAAGGAATGCATGTGAAAGTCTCAACTTGCAGCAACATCAAAACTACAAGCAGACAGTCAACATTGCATCTCAAACCTGAAATATTTATACTAAAGGTGACATTCAAGACTAAAAACTAACAATTTCCTTGACTTCATCACATTTGAACTGAACTAACAGGCATAACCATCAAAGCAGTTAATTATATATTTGGGCAGAGCCATTTGTGCCAAGTCTATTAGGCAGAACCATTTGTGCCAAGTCTCTGTCAGCTAGGAATGTAGGAATATACATAAGAATTTGGCATTTGCCATTCAAGCTGGGTGTAAAATGTCAACGACAGGAATGGTGAATCATCTGCAGATTGAATAGACTGAGAAGACTTTTAAGTTCAACCTGCTATACCAAGGAATTATTAATAATTCAGTCGGCTTGATGAAAATGTTATACCAACATTTACAGTAGACTACTTCTAAACTTCATTTCAACATACAAATAAAACACTACAAACTTTTGAGCATAACGGCCATCCTCGGTGAGACAGATGTAACTGTATTACAAGAAATGCATGTGAAAGTCTCAACTTGCAGCAACATAAAAACTACAAGCAGACAGTTAACATTACATCTCAAACCCTTCTGCAGGCTATTCAGTGAACACACATAGAAAGATGGAAAACCACAAAAAAGATTCACATGTTACAAGATCCAATCATAAAGAGTGGGCTCTCGTTTGTCTCCTAGGAATTGCATATCACTTAAATTGAAGAACCAATGAAATTGATCATCTGCACAAGCAGAAAATGTTTCAATAAATCAATAATCAAAAAAATCAACTGGAAGAAAATCTAAATTTCTCCTCTACCTTCATTGATAAAGAAATCAATGACATTATTAAGAAATCAAAACTAAATAGAGCACCTGTAATAGGTAGTATATCTGCAGAATTTATCGAACATGTTGGACCATCTGGCTAAAGTGACCTTTATGCAGAAATTTCAGACAAAGGTCACGTTGCACAATAGTTGAAAACTGCTCATACTCTTGCCATTTTTAAAACCAGGGAAATGCTTTGATAATCCATCAAACTGCTGTCTCATTACATTCCTTAGTATGTGCTTCAAATGCATAAAATCACATACATATAATAGAATGTACCATACCATCAGTAGCAGAATTCTTCCAGTTCATATTGGATTGAGTTGCTGTGATCTCTTGGTAACCTTATCCTCAAATTTCAAATCCAGCTTCAAAAACAACAAAAATATTCGGCACCTATCACAGACTCAACTATCAATAATACAGCTCAGCTTGATGGCCTGATGGCAAAAATTTGAAAACTTGTCGCATGATTGCTTTTCTGGGGTACAGGAGTAGCTTAAAGTCTTTATTTCATTTCGTTTGTAACAGTCAAGAGACACCCTGAGCTGTTTCCCAGCTTGTAACTTAATAGACCAGATGTTCTGCACTGTTTGTCAACTCATCGCAACCAAGCTACGCGTGAAATTGCAATCGTCTCCTGATCGTGCCTGAGAAACAAGTCAACTTCTAGAACCATAGATGCAGATAAGTGGTAAACCAAAGGACATTGGAAAGCAACTGTCAGCAATCAAGCTGCTACACAAAGCTCTACCCCTTCTCCTTTTACCTCGTAGATGTCATCAGTAGCCAACCCGAGCAATCGTTCTTACTAAAATCGTAAACAGCCTGTCAGAAGCTGACCTATCCCCTCCACTAATGAATACACCCTCTCTTGAGTAGAGAGGGTACTTGCTAATCAGTCGCAGACAAACTTGGTGGCTCATAACACCACTTCACTGTGGTAAAGCTGCTGTTTGCTATATATTCCATGTTGAGCAACTTGGTGTTTCATGATTGCACTATATCAGGCATTATTCCATCTTAAATCACTCAATCCTCCCAACAGATGTTACAGGTTGAATCCATTTCAAACCTAGTGCCGTTATTACCCAATCATATTGTAGTTTTATCAGTGCCGTCATTACTGTCTTGCATTTAGTGTGTTTACGAAATAACATCTTTATTTGAAGTGTTTGTCAAGTGTATGTTTCTTCACAGTTGTGTACCAATAAATAACCAATAATTTGTCTATGCCTGTGTGTTTCCTTTAAATTAACCTGTTCGTAAATAAATATAATAATAAATCTAGATGAAATATGCTAAGTGTTCAGTCAGAATATTTGTCACAATACTAGAAAATAGTCTGTACCCCTTGCAATCTCCTTTACTAACTATAAGTGCTAAGCAATACTTAACCTAATTTCTCGACATTAGGTCACAGACAAGGGATCAATCTGATCTCTCGGTGCTTATCAAGATGAATAGTAAGGGGTTTGTTGCACAATAGCATCCACTTGGCTTAACCAAGTAACAAACTGTTCAGTGTTTCAAGTTCACAAAATGCTAGATAACACATTGCTGTGTTGATATTTTAAATTAACTCTTGTCCATTCTAATAACAAGTAATTTAAGTTAAAAATGGTCTACTCCAATGATCTCTACTTTCACCTCTTATTAATCTACCTTTACATAAATGCCATGCCAAGTCCAATAGTTAAAAAACCTTTTACACCAATGACATGGCAGTGCCAATAAGATGTAAGAATGTACTAGCTGGGGAATTGATAGGAAAATCATTTTAGGAAAAAGTAAATAACTGCAAAAAAATGGGAACTCTGCCTGAACACAACTAAAATTGAGGTATGTGATTTCATCTAAACAATCACTATGGAAACAAAATCCTGAGTATTATTTGTTGCATACAGCAACTTAAAGCTCAAAATTACTTAAATGTCACTCTTGGCAAACACGAAAAAGGACAAACATCTGCAACACAATGTTTTGGTCCTGCACCTTAGTCTTGTGAGTAGCTGAGACAAATTGCAAGGAGATCCGATATGACACCTTCCACATGACTGAGGACACAATGGTACAAAGCAGTTTTGGCAGTAGAGGGTGGTAGATATTTTCTCTGGAAGAATTACAAAATTAATGTGATATAAATGTGATTAGAAATCCAATTACTGGTGAAATTTGACATGCCACCTGCACAAGAACACATCTCCTGTACCAACTCACCTTCCTCCACTGTACCAGTTCTTATAAAAGCCTCACCAGTAACCAACTCTCTATCAGAATGAATGGCCAGAGACAAACAGTTTACATCAGCAACCTAGACCAGACAGTGCAAGCGGATGCCAGTTACCACAGTTTGAATATCTTAAGCAACTGTTTTATGGTGAGGACTATCAGAGTCTTCTCAGAAACCCTCTCTTGAACACCGCAGATGGGAACTGGCTGCCCAAAAAATATCCTTGATATCAGGCATCCTCCTGGCCTCAAGACCCTTGCAGTAGACAGCACTTTTTATAATTATTTATTCATATATGTATAATTTATAAATCTTAAATTTTTGTATTATTCCCTTAATTTTCTAATCATATGTATGTTATGTTACTTTTATGATTTTCTTTCATTTTCAGAGACATTACTTTTGCAGTTATTGCTTCAGTATTTTTTCATCCCCCTCTACTGCCATTCCTGCTTTGTTAAGTTTGTTCCTCATTCATGTGCAGGTGTTGGTGTGATAACATCATCTCCTTACCATGGGTGTCAACTACTCACAAGGCTAAGGTTCACCACTAAAATGTTATGTCATAATTGTACTGCCCTGCTGTCTTCATATGTATTAAGTGTTGGGTCTACTTTCCCAGTCTTTGTTTATTTTCAGTGGTTAGAGCATTTTCCTTCTAATTATTATTGTTAAATGTGACTCTTGCTACATTTATAATATACAAAAGACGTTTAGAACTGAGAACAAATAAAATTATCAAATATCTGGCAGGGTACACTTAAGGATGTAAGGAAACATTCTTGATTCTATCACCTGTATATTATACAATAGAATGCTTCCATTTGACTTCTGTAAACGTTAGCTCTACTGTATATACGACTATGACCAAATAAATGAGTTTGGAAAAACAAAAATTGGCAGACTTGGTCAATTTGCAAGTAGATTGGAGAATTGGACAAAAAATTGTGTAATAATAAATGCATGATATATGGGACTGACACTTCCTCTTCCAGGACTGCAAGGAAAGTGTGGTGCAGGCTTAATGATAAGCAATCCAGACATGGAAAATGTAATGTTCTGTGGCACAAATAGGGTATTTCTGACAGACCAGGTTTTGCTGTGGATCTCACAAACTGTTTGATATGTAACTAGCAAGTGTCCAATAAATATATTTTTGGTAGACAAACAACTGTTGTTGGGGACTCTTTCTACCCTAAACTGACCTACATCACTTAACATGGGCTTACATAATTTTAAAACTGATCTTGTACATATAAACTGTTTATTATTAATCTTGATGTTCAGTTTGGTGTTAAAGTTTTGTTGTGTATGTGTTTTTGTTTGTTTGATAACAGTTGTATTGAAAATCTCTGCATGCATTTTTATTTTTTTTTTTTTATCTGTTTAACGTCTCTCTAACAGCGAGGTCTTTTAGAGATGGGAAAGGATGGGGGGCAAGGAATGGGAAGGAATTCGGCCATGGCCTTTTGAAGGAAGCATCCCGGCATTTGCCTGGAGTAATTTGGGAAACCATGGAAAACCCAAATCTGGATGCCCGGACGGGGATTCAAACCGCCGTCCTCCCGAATGCGAGATGCATAATTTTCAGTGTATCATTTATGCCCTTGTCATATCTTTAAAAATACACTGGAACTGTCTGTTTTGATCTAGACTGATGCTTCAGTTTTACATGAAGCCTATTTTTTTAGAGCGCTGCCACATTTTTTTAAGACTATTTCTGCGAACTGCTCATTCCTCTTTAAAAATTGTTATTAATTTCTGTAGTGTGTAGTATCTACTAAAACGAGTAAATCTTGAGTAATAAATGAGAAGAGATCAAAGCCAAGGGAACAAAAAGCCAAAACTAAAGGTGATTTCAAACCAATCCATTGCCTGCCATTGGTGGTGTTTAGTGCATTAAAATGGCGGTCTATACTGCGAATAGTCTGGCTGTATTCATCATGGTTTACAGCCTCAAACCTAGATTAATACTTGAATGATTTCCTTTTTTCTCCCAAAAAATACACTTTTTACCCTCATAATAGCCTGTTATGCCTGCTTTTAGAGATTTGAAAGAACTTTTCATCTGACACTGTGTCTTTATACTCTTATTTGTTTTCATGGTATATATTTATATAGTATTTTTTGGAGTCTGTTCTCATTTATTGGACTAATATGCTCTTTATAGTTTATTCCTCCACTTTTTTGTCTTTTAGAGCTGTTTGCTGTAATACCTCTCTTAATTCATTATTGCTTTTCCTATCTTGTTTCGTATGTCTTGACACATGTTTTAACAATTAAATATCTGCTTTTGAATTCTTCCTGTTTCACATCCATATAGCGTTTCTAGCATTGTTCTAACTTTTCCATTCATCATATTTATCATTTTATTTCTTGTTGAATATTAACTTTATCCAGTTATGAAAAATTGTAACTGAAGTATTTAAAAAGTTTGCTTGTTAAGCTATTTTTTCATTTTCTTCAATTTTTTAGTAAACTATGTTTCTCCCATAAAATGCCATTACTTTGGGTTTAGTGTGTGATGTGTGCAAGTTCTATAAAGACAAAATTATTTGTAGCATGCATATTTCTTCTTTTAAGTTATACTCGTTACTAGCAATAATTACTTCACCATCTGCAAAAAAAAACAATGCCACTAAATAATAGGGTTTTTAAGATCTATAGTAAAAATGGTAGTTGGTTTTCTCTACTCTGAAGTAATTTTGTTTTTATATAATGTTTAAAGAAGGATAGCGAAATTCAACCAAACACTTACCATGGATGGCCATCTGTGGCTGAGGATGACAGATAAAAGACAATCACATGTAACACAATATTTTGGTGTTGAATCTTATTCTTGCAAGTAGATGAGACACTTATTGAGGTCAAATGTGATTATATAGATGCCCATTTGGTGAATGGAGGCCCTGGGTACCATGGCCTTGGCACCAGGGGGGAGGAGGAAGGGCAAGAAATTACTGAATCGTTAATCGATAACTCTGCATATATAGTATCATTAGAGGTGGGAGAACATTACCAAAGTAATTAATGTGAGAGGTTGCAAACATTAATAAAAAAAACTAATCAATGAAACTTCTAGCATGAAATTTTAAATATAAGATGTTTTAAATGTGAGCCAGATTTGCTCCTCCAATTACTAAGTGGGGGTTCATTAAGTGTCTCACTTACTTGGAAGAATAAGGTCCAATACTGGAATATTGTGTTATATGCGATAGTCTTTTTTGTGTTTCTTGTTTCCAGCCACCATCATTTATGGTAGGTGAGTTGAATTTCCCTATACTTCCTTAATTTCATTACCTCAAAGCATTTTCCTGCTAATCATTTTTGTTTATGCATATATCTGTCATAAACCTAAAGTGGAGGTGTTCTGTATTTTTTTCTTTTGTTCCTGCAAATTCCTTCTTATAAATTTTTCATTACTTGTGTTTTATCTAGTATGTGAAAGAGTATTATGCTTTTAACTCTATCAAAAGGTGTAATGTAGTCAACAAAGATTACATACATTTCTTTGTTCTGTTCCCCACGATTTTCAATAATTTGCTTGATACTAAATATATCATTAGTAAAACTCCTTTTGTTTCCAAATCCAGTTTGTTCTTCCTCTAGGACAGCTTCGGCTGTTTTCCTTACTCATTTTGTAATAATGTTTTAGTACTTTTTTATACACTGTATGTAATTGAGCTAAAACCATAATTTTCCACGCAACCTCCCCGGGTGGAGCCACATCGATTTACTAAGCCCTAATGTTTCTGCCGTCATACTGTGGCTTTCATCAGAGGATTGTTGTGTCTGTTACCACTGTCACCTTTACACAGCTCCAGGAAGAGTTAATGCTAACCATTCATGGTGATGTCACTGCACCCCACATAGGCAGTCAGATGGAGTCATTCCATCATGCATTTTTCTGAGTAAATATGACCAAATGTGGTCAAGTAGGTAACCCACTATCAGTGTTCATGTTGTTGTGTGTTTTCTGTATTTCTACTGCTTCCCTTACTCACCTGGACCGCCATCTGCTCTCTTTGGCCACAATGCTGGTCTCATAAAAAAAATCGAATGTCAGCTGAATGTTGAACTATGGGCAGACTTGCTTATGTCGTTGTAGATGGCTGACATGTTCGTTGAGCCTCTCATTTATGGTGCATCCTGTTTCTCCAATGTATGATTGACCACAACTATAAGTAATTTGATAGATGCTAGTGTATGGGAAGATGCTTTTCTCTTTAAGTAGGTGACTGATCTTATCTGTCACTTCCTGGATGACCACTGACATATCTGATGGTTTGTTGTTCTCTGCTAATGATGATACAGTGTGAACTAAGGTGGAGCAGTCAAGGGATGTGAAGGCTTTACCTCTCTTTTTGTTCATACATAGTGTTACGTTCATCTTGAGTAAGATTCTGTGTCGGTGACCTTTCACTTGACATTATCTTCGCTGTGACACTGGATTTCATAAGCTATTGGGCATGAAATTTAAGATTCAACTGCAGCAATGACTTCGTCCATATGTATTTTGTTTTTATCACAGCAACTACAAGAAAGGCTAGATGACTAAGCGTCAAGTTATTCTGTCAAAGACAGGCCCACCGCTAGCTGTTTGAACGCCCATGTGCAATACCGATTATGCCGCCTCCTACCTAACTATAGCCAGTGGTGGACCTAGGAGTTTTCCAAACCAGGTAAAAAAACTGTGAGATTGCCACCACTTTGAACATTATTTGTCGCCCCCATTGTTGCCACCATGAGTGTTGCCAGTTGCCAAAAGGAGCAGTTGAGCTAAAAAAAAAAAGTCGCCCGCTACATAAGGTTCGACAATGGAATGGCAACTATCACAGGGTAGCGACTGCCGATCACTCGATTTCTCGATTTGCCACCCCTTCTAGATATGCCGCCCGCATGCGGTTCATGCCTTGCATGCCCGCCTACGGCGGGCCTGGTCAAAGAGATCCTGTCTGTCTGGTTGACTTAAAGATATGCTCTCTATAGAGATTCATCAAATGATTGCTTGCTTAGACTTCTGCGATCATTGTCTGTTTTATCTTTGTGTTGCTGCATTTATTTATTAAAACCTAATGTTCCTGCCTTCATGCCATGGCTTTCGTTAAAGGACTACTGTGTCTGTTGCTGTTTTCACCTATATATAGCTTCAGGAGTTGTCTGCCTTAGCTGTCATCGGTGATGTCATGGAGGTTACTGTGCCAAGTGTATGCAGTTGAAAGAGGTAACTTATCAGGCAAATCCAACATACGTGAAGAGAATTGTAACTCTGGAAGCCAAAATTTTCAACCTCAAGCAACTCTGCAGGGATGGTTTAATTGACAGCGACTGGACCTTGCTTGATAAACTGTCGTGGAATGGAGCTTATGAGGCCTTCCAAAAAATATAGAATAGGCAAATGAAAAAGTTTTTTGAAATTATCAGAACAGCGGCACCCCAGCAACAAGCGAATATCTTAGAGTCTTGTGTGGCCAACTTCACTAGGGAAACATTAGACGCTGAGACTAGTTCAGTTCCCACTAATGGATTTAACTTTACTTTAATACTGGCCAAAATACCTATAGATGAAGTCATCACTGCAGTAGAGTCTTCTGTTTCATGCCTAGTAGCTGGAAATACTTATAAATTCCACAGTGACATGCCAAAAATATTATCAAGTGCAAGGTCACTGCCACAATAGCTCACTCAAGAACAACATAACACCCGTGTTAGCTGAAAGAAAGGGAAGGTATAAATGTTGTAACTCTCTCAAAGGCAAAGCTACAGTTATTATATATGACAATGAATACCACAAAATGATGGAGATGCTATTACAGGATGATAGAGATGAAAAGTTAAAAACTAATCCTCTGCAAGAGATTAGATGCAACATAGATACAAAAATACGTGATGGGTTTCCATTGATTCTGAGGTAAAGAGGAAATTAATCACCTTCAACATCCTCCCCTACAATATTCTATGGTCTTCCTAATATTAACAAAGACCAATCATTAGCATTTTTTGAATCCCTCAAACATCTGCTTGCAAGATACCTTGCAGGGAAGTTAAAGAATTTGAGAAAAACAACTTTTTTTTTCTAGTGCTCTGTTATAAAATAAGTATCACATGGATTATTCTTGTAGGAGCTGTGTATTCTAATGTTTGTCTTTGACAGTGGTTTTTATATTGATTTCTTTCTGTGGTAATATTTGTTTGAGGTATTTATTTATAATATTAGTAGATTTCACTTTGTCTTGTCCTCTGTATATGCTCATTTCTGTGAAAAGCTTGCCTACCTTTTCACTGGGTAAGAAATTGTCCTGATCTAATATAAGTATCCAACTTTTTTTCCCCCCCTTCTGATGCATACATCCTTATGGCCAAGAGATTCTCCTGTCAGCTTTAAATGTTGCAGATACCAGTCTTGAATTCTACCAGTTATGTGTCAGAATAGTATCTTTCTATTGCCTGTTTATGAAAATTGTCACCTCAACTGTTGCTCTAATTTCTTGCTGAACTCTAATGTATTTCATGGGATAATTGCGCCTTATTTTTTTATTTTTTCTGTTCCTATAAGCTTTTTCTTTGTTGCACTGATTACGGTAGTGCCTGTCTCACTTCTGACAAGAATGATTACTAGTTCTTGTTACTCTCCAATTAATGACCTAACACTCCATGTCGCATTTTTAATTATCTGGATTCAAAACTTATTTTCATTTTCATTTTAAATATTGAATCATCAAAGAATCCATCTGATTTTTATTATAATATCAATTTGCAATGTAATGAGTATATATATTCTACCTAAAATATAACCAAGCAATTGCTAAGGCAGTTGAGTGATGGAGATACCACATCATGGCTTCTAGTCAAGCTGATCTGTGATGAATTGAATTGTATGAAATCTTATTCTGTAGTTAACATTATCAATAAACTATTAAGCTACATTTTACTTTTAAAGTTTTGAATTTTTGTGAGATGGATGGTATTGTTGTTTTTTCTGCTTCTTTAATTTTTACATTCTGTAAAACGCTATTTTTTCTTTTTACCAAACACTCTCCCTAGTTCAAAGTGGGAGGAGCTTTAAAAACAAAAGCTAGTATTTCAGGTAATCCACTAATTAAGGGAGAGATCGACAGAGTGTGGGAACTCTAAGATAATAATATTGCTTTAAATTTTGGAAATTACTGATTCTTTTTGGCTTAAATGATGAATTTAATGTTATTCATCAGATTAAAATGAAGACAAGAAATAAAAACTGTCTCCTTTTATCTAATCATGTGTCTCTAGTTTTCTCAAACTGCCTTGCTGTTTATGCAAGGATTGTTTTGAATACAATGAAATGGGTGGTGGTATGAATGGTTACTGAACTCATAATTTGACCGTCTATATTCTGTTTTCAAATTAGTGATGACACTCTGAATCTTACCATCTTTAACTAAATCAGTTGCCTGCTAAACACGTGCAGTTTCCTGCCTGTTATATTTTGAAACCATTAAGGCTGAAAACCAATTCTTCCAAGAAAAGAAAAGAACTAAAGTGAAAAAAATTTAATTTTTGTTTTTATTTTAGGCTCATTCAGGAAGAGAAACAGAGTACTGAGGCTCGTGCAGAAGAACTGGAGTCACGGGTGGGTAGCTTAGAACATGTGAACCTCTTGGTTCGTGGTCGCAGCTTTGAACGCACATCACCTCCTCTCAGTGGACGCTCAACACCAAAATCCCATCACTCTCCCCAGAGGGATTACCTCCACAAATATCACACGGTAAATTTGTAACTAGTTATTTCCATGCAGTGTCTCACATTGTAGGTAAAATTAAAAAAGGTGTTCTATTTTGTAGCTTCTTGCTTGCATCATCTTGATTCCTTCATCTGTTGATAGTAGCCCATTCACAAAATATTGTAAAATGTAATTGCACTCTAATATATTATAAAATCTGCAGAAGTATTCACTGTTATAATATATCTTTAATTGCATGTTTTCCACACAGTCAAAAATTATCATGTCTGTTGATTGCTTGGGAATTGGGTTAAAGCATTAAATTACTGGAGATTTTTGTTTCATTAGTTTGTGTGGGGCTATAGATTTTTAAAATTAGTGTTAGTGTTATTGTAATCTAAAGAATTGGTATGAGCATGAACAAGAAAAGGCAAAGTAAATCCATCTCTTACCACAGCTAGAAACAGTGGGGCTTTTGAAACATGAAGTAAAATACACTTCATTTCAGATTATTTCTTAATTATGTGGGAGTGAAATGTGTGGCATCTGACGTGTGGCTGGTTACAGTTGTTACATTATTGAGTATAGGAAACAAAATTAAGGGTGATAAGAGGTAAACTGTAGACATGTCCAAATTTTGCAAATGTGGATAAATAGCATAAAAATTATGTTTGGCCTTATACATTCTTACCTTGTATATACAGGTGGTAATGATTCTTCTTCTCTGATTGTATTTTTGGAAACATTTTCCCCCCTAATTCCTCATGCTGCATTGCTGTTCACTGTAGTTTTGCCCATACATTGAAGAGTTAAGCAGTTAAATGTGAAATTTCACTGGCATCCACGTAATTTGAGAGTATCTGTAAAAACTGATTGGATCTTTGTGAACATTTGACTTGATTGAAAGTGCTCTATTAGAATGTCCTGTTTCAGAACACCTATACTGAATATAGCCGTGCAACTTTTCAAGCAAAAAGCGTCAGAACTGTAATTAAAAAATATTAATACAATACTGAAAGTAGCCCCTGAATCATCTGTAAAGTGGCCGGTAAAGCTAATATGTCTCGTTGCAACAACTAAATATTTAATTTTGAAGTGAGCACTGTACAGTCGGAGGACTTCAAAGTTCAACAAATTCTGTCTGTATTTGCTTGATTTCCAAATATATCATTAAAAATAAAATGATGATGGAATTCAACGCTTTGAAAAATTGAAATGGAGGTGCATAGTGAAAGCTCTTACAAAAAAGTCACATTCTGAAAATAGGCACATCATTCAACAAACAATTTATATTGGGTTATTAGGAAACATAGTCGTTGAATATTTGGATAGGAGAAAAACCAATGCTTACCATATAAGAGGATTCCTGCGGCATTGAGACAGAAAAAACATGTACACATATAGAGCAGAATTTTCGAGCTTATAGCCCTTCTTCAGCTACATATTTCATCAGTTCTTCTGTAAAGAATAACATGAAAACTGACAAAATACTTGGCTCATTCCCTATTTGACACACATGTCCCAATAGCGTATCATCAAATGTGTGACTAACTGGCCGAAAATCATTTTCTTTCCAGTCAAATTTATCGTCAAGACGTAATTTCTTCACAGGCGTTTCACTATCACTTTCTAATTCTTCAGATTCAGAACAACTAACATCTCTTGTTGAAACATGAGACTCCATTGTCACCTCTACTGATGTGGATGGGTTAAGACTATAGCTTTCTGATCCTGTGGAAGAGCTATCACTTTTATCAAAATCAAGTGGTTCATCCTCTCTGTTACTCCTCGTAAGAATCTCCATGATTTCTTTCTTAGTGCACCCACGACGTCTTGCCATTTTCTTTATAAAATACGGTACACAAAGAACACTGATATAAATTCCGATGAACAGTGAACAGTAGAGAGAAGCCTAGGCTCTGAACATACAAACAGTCGGACAACAAGTTAGCGATCAGACTGCGAAAGGCTATTGAGAAATGGGGCGGGAAGTCCCCTGTACGACTCAGGTAGCGGCGTGTATATATTCATCATTAGCACTCAGGTAGCGGCGCGTCTATATGCATCATCAGCACTCCAGGGCCGGCAGATGGGTGCGACTTAGCTCGTCACAGCGCTCAGGGGAAATCTGGCGGCTGTGACTAAACTCATCATTTGCACCCAGGGAGCAGCAGGCAGCATGACGAGTAAACTCGTCAACAGCAGTCAAAGGGTTAACTATGAATTAGCATGCTATTCTTTAATGTAAAAGCTTTATCAGTTTTTCCACCACAATTTGTCTAACACTCATGAAAGAGACTTCTAGCATAGGATTTTTTTTTTTTTCTGAACCTACTTCTTTCTTAATGTGCAGTATTACTCACTGAGGATTCCAAAGGATAATTCACTGCCTGGCAATAAGAATTTAGCGCCTGCATTTTCCCACCTAGTAATGGGCACTATGCATGTAATCTGCGATCTGCATTATTACTGTACATATTTGTTTATGAAATGTGTACATTATGGGGTGGAAATTAGGGACTATATCAGTGTTTATCTCTGTTGTTACAGAAAACTTCCTTAAAACTATAATTAAAATGGTCAGTATATCAGGCCCGTGGGTTGAACTTGACCTACTGTGCTTCCACCCGCCCTATATGTGACACTTTAACACCCACTGCCACACTGGTAGGTTATACTAATAACTGTGTATATAGTTTGCCTCATGGTATCAGTTAGATGCCTTTCCTGAGGATGTCAATGGTTCAGAGCTCAGGTAATATGGACTGGTGGCAGTTGGATGTATGGGCAGACAATGTGGGTGAATATGGTACGAAATTTAATGTGAAAAAAGTGATTAAATGGTAACAACTGGAAAGAACAGGATAAGCAGGGGAATTCTCATGTTAGGAGAACAACTGAAGAAGGTGAATAACTTTAAATATCCGGGAATTGTTGCATAGGAAATTAGAAGGAATGATGGTGAGTTAAGTGAAAGAGGAAGTCAGACAGACATTTTTAAGAAGTTATTCAACAGAGATGTGCCACAGAGAAGTAAGGATGTGTAATGTATTGTACATACTATATACCTATCTCAACGTATAATGCTGAAGCCTGGACACTGAAGAAACAGGATATTAACAGGTTGCAAGGAAGTGAAATTTCTTAGAGGCAGGGTAAGTGTTACAAGAATCGACAGGACAAAGAATGAAATTATCAGACACACAGTTAAAATCCTTACAGGAAATGACGGAGAATGCCAGAGTAAAATGGTATGGGTATATTAAGAGACTATAGGAACAAAAAGTACTGACAAAAATGGTGTGTACAGAAGAGGGGAGGTGACGACAGTGGTAGTGTGAAGAAAGGAGAAAATGGAAAGACAGGTGCACAAATCAGACCCAGCCAATAACTGCTAATTATTGATGATGATGATGGTTCCCCAGCTGAAATCATCTCAGCCTTTGTAGACCAATATTTCTAACATTACCCGTCATCTTCCTACCTTCATTAAAGGCACTCAGCACTTCCCTGAATGTCTTGCTACACCTCCTCCTTTAGACAGGTCCTCCAAACTTTCGTCCCAGCACCACTGCTCCCTAGTTTCTATTTTTTGTGATGCTAAATAACAGCTTCTTCCCCTGAACTACAAAATTCATCCTCAAATCTGTGGTTCTGGAATGATTATGTATATGATCCCATAGTATTCTAACCTCTTCCTTGGCTGCATTGAGTATTAGCATTTAGCACAAGTTATGAGAATTCTCTGCTAACAATTTCCAGCAACTTTCCTTATATTCTGGTGGTCTTTCATGGGTCTGTGATGATCACTTGGACTCCACTCTTACACCATTTTTATCCGTCTATTGTGTTTTAACCAAGCAACATGGCTAGGACAACCATTCCAAGGTGGCTCTTTTCTCAAAGATGCCACTAAACTTCATGACTGAAGTCACCTCAGTTGCCTACTTCGGGTGTTTTAACGAGCGGCAGTACTCCGGCCTCAAATTTGGTAGGACGTGGGTTTGAATTCTCATCTGGCCATCTAGATTTGGGTTTTCCATCATTTCCACAGATCACTCCAGGTGAATGTCATAGCCAAATTAATTCCCGTTTGTTGTCCTCCCAGTCCTTTCCCCCCTGTAATGACTTCAATGTTGTCGAGGCGTAAAGCTAAAATCAGAAAACAAAAAAATGTCTTTGCTTTTAAAACCTAGTAGTACCCTTCCCATACATCTTTGTGCTGTATTAAACATTATTTTTGTAAATTCATTCAATGTCCAGGTCTCGCCGCTTGGAAATTTCGAATTGGTTGATAACGGTTTTCTTCCAATTTGTTGGAGTATTTGATCTTAAGATTGTAGAATCCCAAATTGAGTGTTACTGTTCTTTATCACAGTGTTATCTGTATGTCAATGCTGACTCCCCGATGCAGATGTCACTGGCCTCTGTCAGTAAGTAGACATGGTCTGCCAATGTATCATCCATGGCAGGAGTTAAAGTCAGAAATTACGTATTTGCAGCACATTTTTGACACTGTGGATTGAAAAATGTTGAATTCATGAACAATTTCCAAAATGGAATGCACCATGCATCTACCGTGAACTACTATTCCACGTTCACAGTGTGTTTACCATGTCAGAAAACCTTCCACTCAATTCATGACAATACAAATGACAGCACATTTAGATGTTTCTTCTGCAGTGCTGCCACCATTTGGATAATTACATATTACTGTCCCACGACTTCTTGTATGTGTCAAGTAAAGTTGAGTAGAATCCAATTTTCCAATTGCTGATATATTTAATGAACATTTAGTATCTGTTGCTGATAATTTGACTGCTAATAGCTAATTGACTCACAGTATGCATTCCACTGATACAGGTTTCCAAGAAAAATTTGACCCGTGGTATGTAAATTGTAAGCTAATCCATAAGAAGTAAGAGAAGTTATCATGTCCTCTAAGAGCAAATGCTTGAATGGTTATGATGAGGTTTCCCACCAATTAATAAAACTGTATTCTTCAGAATTAAGTAATGTTCTAAGTTAGCCGTCTAATTTATCTCTACTTCAGAGCACCTTCTCAGTTAGAATTACGTGTGATCTAGTTAAACCAGTATAAAAAAGGGATAAGTCATTTGTAACAAATTCCATCCGATTTCATTACTAATAGCCTTCTCTAGAATTTTTCAAAAAGCTTTGTATGACAGACTTTACCAGCACCTTAAAAGTAAAAATATTCTAACTAAATCATAGTTTGATTTTCAAAAGGGCTGTTAAATTGAATATTGTATATTCAGTATCATTAAAATTATTTTTGATAGCATAAATGCTAAATTTTTGCTTGTAGGAATATTTTGTGACTTGTTTAAGATGTTTTACTGTGTTGATTATGAAATTTCATATACAAATTAAAATATACCTCATGGGTTCTCAACATGAATGGCCTGATCCCCTGGGGAGGCCTAGAAGATTTTGAGAATAGGCATGGTGTTTTGATGAGTTAAACATATATAATCTTGGTATACATATAACTGTTTAAGAAACGAACCAATAATGAAATTTGATATATTTTCCCACTGTTATATTTCTTTTATAGTCAAAATTGTGAATAAATGGCTTAGTTCTTACCATCTGAAAAGTGAACAAAGTATCACTGGGACATTTTATCGTTGGCTCATTTGTTTCATATTCTTTTTGTGTGGGGGTTTTATGAGATGTGGCCTCAGGGTTCTATATTGGGTCGACTACAATTTTTGATATATGTAAATGCCCTCCCTTGTGTAACAACTGAAAACTCAAAATTTGTCCTTCTTGCAGATGCCATAGGCATAGAAATTAAAAATACTCCAAATTTCTCTCCTGCAAATTATTTTACCAAGCTTAATAGGTGAATGGTATCACTTTGACCTCGCATTAGGGAAGACACAGGTTTGAATCTCAGCACAGCCATTCAGATTTTGGTTTTCAATGTTTTCTCAAAATCACTAATGGTGTCTGTTGGAATGGTTCCTTCAAAAGACCATGATCAGATTCCTTCTCTTTCTGTGCCCCCTATTAGTTTATTACGTCTAAAGACCTTGAAATTGATGAGGCGTAAAGCAACAAGCAAAAAAAAGTCTTCGATCATATTCATAATTTGGGTGTAGCTATAGACTTGTCTTTAAACTTTGATAAAAAGTCAATATATGCAATTCAGTAAGTCACACAGGTAACACTAAATGTACACATAAAATTTTCAGACCATTCCATTCAAGAGACAGAGAGTGCAATTTCTAGATCTGCATATTGAAAATAATTTAACGCTGTTAAGTGCAGTCACATTTGCTATTCATACAGCTTCAGCTATAGGTGATCTCAGTATGAAGAAACAAGTTTATTCACCTAATTTTTACTGCTTAATTTCATGTGCAGTAATCTTCTGGGCAAATTGAACTCGTAAAGTATTCAGGTCCCAGAAGAAAGTAATCGGAATTATTTGTGCGTTTATCAGAAGAACTCCCTGCAGAGAACTGTTTAAGATGTTTGGAATTATATTATTGGTGGCCAAGTATATTGAGGAGTAAGCTAATCCCTTTGGGTTCATTTAAATTTATCCATATTTATGAATATTAATCTTATTTCATTATTAGGTTTGATGGGGTAAAAGTTTATTTTCACAAAACTGTTAACAGAGTTACAGCCTATCATTTACTTTCCTTAAACAAATGTAATGAATGTGCAGTTAATACGTTTGTATAAAATACAAGAAATTCTCTTAATTTGTTATTTACATATGACACCAGAAAATGTTACACTTGAACAATCTTCTTTATAACATTACATTGAAAAGGGAAATATGACTGCACTAGACATTAATGTGCTTCGCATTTGCTCATACTGTCAACTACTAGTCCCAATATGCCGGCACAAAGCATAACAGTTTAAAGTTAATACCACATACTGCTAGGTCAAGAACAAATAAAACCGAGTATGGCTGAAGCAGTGTTCTGTTAAAATGCCACAAATTAATCCATCAGCGTGCTTCACATTCAAATTGCAAGAGATACAGTGCAGTGATTCTGAAAGTTTATAATTACTTTACCATCAATGATGACTGAAGTCTGCACAACAACAAGACTGCAATCATCACATTACTGATGACTAAACAGCCACCCTAACTCAACAGACGCCAAGTGAATTCACCATCAAAATAATGTTTTCTCTGACTAAACTGATTTCTGAAGCAAACGTAACTCTTTGGTCCTAACTATCAAGTATTAGACTCTCATGGGTGATACGTCTCCTTATGCTGGCAGTCAGAAACTGAGTCCTTCTTCTGTCCAAGGTCCCCACTGATGTGGCCTCAACCCCACCAGAATGACTGCAGGATTTAATGTTTATGCAAATCATCTCCACAGTGCCGGTTTCTTCACTCGTCATTGGAGTGTACCTGTAAGGAATAAAAAAAGCCACATTTCAAATGACATCAATTTCATTTTGTCCCCAATTTGGTACATTCAATTTGCCTGCACCCACACCCATCAAATGGTTGGAAATTGGCTCAGGAAGCATCATACTTTGGTGTCTTCCAGGGAATTTTATGGGTAGGTTGCCAACCTGTGTTTTTGTAGCCACCTCAAACAAACTTGAACCATCAACCAACAAAATGGTAATTAATCTCCATGTTTTTGAGTAGAACAGATTATTCATAGTGATGTATGTTTATTGAGAAGCCAATCCTCTGTTCAATTTCTCTATTCAGCTGCCTGCTGGCTAAAACCAGCCACCATAATGGTTGGTGGCCACATTGTTTAGTGTGTTCAGTCAGAGGCACTGCCCCCACCCATATTCTGAACCTATCATATAAGCTGCTTTTAGTAAATACAAAAATATTGCACTGCACTGGAATAGATGTGATTTGTTAGAACATGATAACTGTTTTCCTCTTTGATCATGAAAAAAATGCAGATAAGTAGCACACACTTTCATTGTTTAATCGGTGCAGAAATGTAGTGTGGTAGAAGTATTCTACCACAATATATACACATTAATGGCCTTTATGGTCACCAATTATATGCAGTTTTAAACAAATGGTAAAATAAACAATTATGGCACTAGAAGTAACAATGATCTGCATGAGGATTACAAATCATTGTCATCTATTGAAAAAGGAGTAAGACATTCAGGGAAACATAGCTTTAACAAACGTCCACCATATCTTTAATGTCTGGTACGGGATTCAATTCAGGAAAAAAAAAACCCATCTATTTTGTTATGTGATTATTTTGCTGCAGATTTCCACATACCACAGAGTCCATCTCGTATACTGGTATCTATTGCATTATATTGTCTCCATCAATTGGTATTATCTGCTTCTTGCCAAATTTGAGCTTCTGCATTACTATTTTTAAACATATTTCCTTCTCTGAGCTGTCTATTTAAATGGCTTCATTGTTTTTTTATTATTTTCATTTATTGTCTCTAGATCATGCGCAGTTCAGAAAGAACTGTCATGTCATAATCAGCCGGAATATTTATTTTGATCCTCTCTTTTATATTTGGTATTTTATTTTCTCATTGAATATGCTCCACTGATTGCTGATCCTAAAGAAGCCACCAATGTCTGGTGAAATTGATTGTTATTTCTGCCAGATCTTTTTCCTTGACTTCCTCAAGCATTCTCTGAAAGATTTGTTGAAATTACTTCTTATTTTTCTGCAAGTTTTGAAGACTAATTGTTCTTTTATTAGGTGTTATATTTTATCAGTCCCTTTTATCATTTGATGATTGCTGCAAGTGTTAAACTTTTTCATAACTAACAGAACTTTAATAACATAATGTATATTTGATATGACAGTCTTTTTCATTATTGACACTGGCATTTTGAATTATCCATTTCCTCTTTCAATTAGAGTGCTTCTTTGTGAAAAGTTCTTGATGGGCATTTTCTCTATGTACACTGAAATCAACTGTCCCTCTTTAATTCTTCCACATCCAAAACATGGTGAATATTTAAGAAAGTGGACCAGTCTCTTACAACAGGCATTTCTCTCCTCTCCCATAGTTGCCCACCTTTGAGTCACCCAGTTTATATCTTTTTAGCCTCTCCCTAATTTCATACATTTGATTTAGTAAAATAAAAATAAGGCAGGTCCTGTGAAAAAAATGAGGTAGTATATGTTTATGATTTATATTTTCATGATTTGATTTTGGCTGTAACTGATAACTGGTGAGCATTACTTTGTGATTAAAATTCATAGTTATGGAGTTTATGGATACTGGAAACAAAGAAACTGCCATTGGGCACTAAAAATAAGATAAGATAGGGAAAAATAACCCATCACTTACCACAGATGAAGGCAGGCGGGCAAGATAAACACTTAAAAAACACAAATCAAACAAATTGAACAATATTTCAGCGAGAAACCTTACTCATGTGAGAGGCGGGACATATGACTGGGAAAGATGTGATCACAACCCGACCCACCACATTTAAATTTTTGAAAGAACACTTTTATGGTGGTAAACTGAATTACTGTTCTTTGTTAACAGCCTAACACTGAGAAGACAATAAATATAGAAAGCCAACGAAAGACTGGATTTCTTATTTATGTTGAAATCAGTCAAAATGACTTAAATATTCATAGAAATAACCTCAAAATGCAACAAAAAAGTAGGCATCTTGGGACCAAGCGTGGTAGGTGAGCGGTTAGCGTTCTGGCTTTACATTTGGGAGGACACTGGTTTGAATCCCCGTCTGGGCATCCAGATTTAGGTTTTCCATGGTTTCCCCAAATCACTCCAGGCAAATGCCTGGATGCTTCCTTCAAAAGACCATGGCCGAATTCCTTCCCATTCCTTGTCCCCCATCCTGTCTGTAATTACCTAGACCTCGACGTCGACGAGGCGTAAAGCCATAAGTAAAAATTAAAAAAAGGCATCTTGGAATTATGTTTTTTATAACAAAAGTGACTATTAATTAAAAAGACAGAATGAGTTCTAGTTTCTAGAATAATATTAAGAGTTTTGTTTGGTCTTATGAATTTGGTGTCAGAGTTTCTTATGATGAAAAACATCCATTCTTATCATGATAAGCATTGAATGTCGCCTTTGTGATCTGTTGATTTTAAACTAAAGCAGTATATCCTTATTAAAACTTTCAGTGATTGTTTTGTTTAACTTGATATAGCTGATTATTGCTTTGCTTCCATGTAGGGAATGCATCAAATAGCATTTGCATAGGGCATTCCTGCATCTTTCAATCCCTGCCCTCAATACCAGCTTGGACCAGCACTCTCCATTATTCTGTACCAGCTAGCAGGGAAATGTTGGTATTTGTATGATGTTTAACATTATGGTGGTCCTCCATTGTTGAGCCATTCTTAGTTCCATTGCTGGTTGATATCCAAGAAACTTACTCTGATAACAGTATAAATTTACCTTTATTGGTGTGTTTCAGTTAACATCTCCTAGCACTAATGTTAATGATGATAAATGAGGTTAGAAAAAAGAATTTTTCCAGTATTATGTGATGATAAGGTAGAGGGGGAAAAAACCACACACACACACACACACACACACACACACACACACACACACACACACACACACACACAAGGAGCTACTATGATCTTAGCATTGTTCCTTTACTGTAGTAGGCATCAGTTAGGGGAAGGGTTTAGGTGTATTGGTTAATTTTTGTGCCCTGTGTCTAGTTGATAAGTGTCATTTACATTCCTCCTGTCAACTTTATTACCTGATGTATTCATTATCAGTCCTAATAGTGTTGTATAGCATTCGTTCTTGGCCACTGGGTTAATACTTATTTAGAATTCATAGCAATAGTATTGCACCGAGAGAAAATAATCTCTTTCAGATCACTACAAGAGGGAAAATGTTTGAAATTAAAATGTTTTTAGTACCACATTTGTTTTTTATGTATATAAATGTAATCCTATTTTAAGCTGGGCTTTGAAAATAAATAAATTAATAAACCAAAGGTTACTGATATGACAAGACTCTTAATAAACACAGATCTGAAACAACACAGTAAATACAAATTTTACTTAGTGATGCTGAAGACTATGTAATTATGTATAGTTTCACATTGGGCTCCTGTTACTTTTTTGTTTGCATGACAGCACTGGATGTGGATCTATATGTTACTGGAGGCTTAGACATTATTAATTACTTCCCACAAAACTTTATGTTTAAGAATTATCTCTTGTCTGTATTTATTATTTTGATACCAATATCTTTGATAATATATGATTCAAATATTTTTCCTTTCTCACACAGGTCACATTGTTAACCAGCACCTTTGTACCTCTGTACATGTATTTGATGTACTAATATTTTGAAATGCACTGGTGTTTTTGTAATTGACTAACATGAATGTATGTTTGTAGATTATTACATTTGTAAATGCATGCTGTGCACTACAAACTAATTTCTTGTCCTAATAAAATATTCTTTCTTGTTCTTCTAGCTTACATCTAATTTTTTCCTTTCTTCTTCTTTTTTTTTTAACACTTGTGTGTGACTGGGTGTGTGTTTTTCTAGGCCCCTGCCTCTATGTCTCCGGCCCACCTGCATCAGTATGCCTCCACCCTCAGCCCGGGCCAACTATCTGAGTCACTGCCTGCTAGTCAGGTTTGTAAGGGCACATCCTTTTGCACGACACCTATTGCACTGTGTCAGGAGGGTGGTGCATGTTAAAAGCTTTTTATTATTATTATTATTATTATTGTTGTTGTTGTTGTTGTTGTTGTTGTTGTTGTTGTTGTTGTAGTTGTTGTTGTTGTTGTTGTTGTGATTCTTATCTATGAAAATGGATTGCTGTTTGTAGATTCAAGTTAAAATGTTATTCGGTGTTTAAATCTCAGCTGTTTGCCATACGAAAATAGAATAACATCTAATTTATACTGTGTGTTTGAGAAGGTAATACAAGACAGTATGAATCTTGCTGAAATGTTCTATGAGTTGTCCTCGTGATATTTGGTTTCAGGTCCACTTCATGGAATAATTCAGTGATTACTTCATTAATTGGTCTCAGTCTTAAACAATTGGCCTATTTACTGTGGCTGCTAAGCTATTATTTCACAAGTGTAACTGTAATTGTTGAATATTTCTAAAATACGAATAAATCTCTTCTGGGATCTGTTCTTGATAGTCGTTGGTAGTAGGCAAAAAACAGATTTCATGAAACTGATCATTCACCAATTGGTTGATATGTACAGTAACTAATGAACAATGTATGGATATTTTTTTTTTTTTTTCTGTCATAATTCTTTTGACTGGTTTGATGCAATCCTCCATCTCTTCCTATCCTGTGCTAACCTCTTCATTTCTACATACCTCTTACAACCCACGTCCTTAATTATCTGCTTCATATATTCTAATATCTGTCTTCCTCTACAGTTCTTACCTCCAACTGTTCCCTCCACTAACAAATTAACCAATCCAGCATGTCTCAAAATATGACCTACCAGCCTGTCTCTTCTTTATGTAAACTTCTTCCATAAACTTCTTTTCTCACACATCATTTCCAAAACTCGTTCATTTCTTACTTTTTCTGTCCACCTAATTTTCAGCATTCTTCTGTAGCACCACATTTCAAATGCTTCAATTTTCTTTCTTTCCGGTATTCGTAAAGTCCATGTTTCGCTTGCTGTGCTCCACACATTGAGTATTAAAAAGTTCTTTCTAATTCCTAGATCAAATTTGAAACTAAAAGGTTTCTCTTTTTCATTAAGGCTCTTTTTGTTAGTGCTATTCTGCTTTTAACATCATTCCTGCTTCGGCCATCGGTTATAGTTTTGCTTCCCAAGTAACAGAACTCACTTACTTCTCCTATTGCATCGGATCCTATTTTTATATTTAATCTACTAGTATTGGTATCATTTCTGCTACATTTCATCACTTTTGTCTTGCTTTGATTTATATTCAGTCAAAAATCGTCCTTCAGTATTTTGTTCATGTCATTCAGTAACTTCTCAATATCCTCAGCCCTCTCTTCTAGCAAGACAATGTCATCAGCAAATCGTAGCATACTGAATTTTTCACCCTGAAAACTTATGCCACATGGAAATTTTTGTTTGACTTTCTTCATTGCTTCTTCTACGTACAAGTTGAATATTAACGGGGATAAACTACAAACTTGTCTCACACCCTTTTTAACTGATGCATGTCTCTCGTGATTCTCTACTTTTATTATAGCAACTTGATTCTTATATAGTTCATAAAGTATTCTTCTATCTGGATACTGTCTTCTTTAAAATTTTGAACATCTTGTCCCACCTAACATTATCAAAAGCTTTTTCTAAATCAACAAATGCCATAAAAGTATCTTTGTTTTTCTTGATCCGGCCTTCAAGTATTAATCTTAAAGGCAGAGTTGCTTCCCTCGTACTGCGATTTTTCCTAAACCCAAACTGATCTTCACCTATTATCTCTTCTACTACCCTTTCCATTCTTCTGTATATTATTCTGGTCTGTAATTTTGAAGCGTGTGATGTTAATCTAATGGTGCGATAATTCTCACATTTGTCGGCTTGTGCTTTCTTTGGAAGTGTGAAGTTATTTTTATTAAAATCAGTTGGAATTTCTCCTGTTTCATAAGTTTTTGATATCATCTTGAATAATCTTTTGATTCCATCCTCTCCTAGGGATTTTAGAAGTTCTGCAGGGATCTCACCAATTCCAACTGCCTTATTTTCTTTCAAATCATTCAGAGCTTTATTAAATTCTGTCCTCAAAACAGGATCTCCTAAGTCATCAATGTTGACATCGCCTTCCTTTTCCAATACACTATTGTTCAAGTCGTCCCCAACATACAGTTTCTCAATGTATTCCTTCCATCGGTTAGCTCTATCTTCTGAGCTTAAAAAAGGTTTCACATCGGCAGTTTTAATGTTCATATCTCTTTTCTTCATTTCTCTAAAATTCTGTTTGATCTTTCTATATACAACATCTACTTTTCCTACGACCATATCCTTTTCTGCTTCTTCACACTTCTCTTGTAGCCATTTTTCTTATGCTATTTTGCATTTCCTATTTATTTGATTTCTAAATTGCCTGTACTGCTGTCTTCCTGCTTCATCCTGAGCATTTTTGTACCTTCGCCTTTGATCCATCAGCTCCAAGATTTCTTCTGTGATCCAAGGTTTTTGGGCAGCTTGTTCCCTAAAGCCTAATGTTACTTTACCAACTTTCATTATTTCGGTCTTTAATGCATTCCATTCGTCCTCGGTGTAGCTCCTTTCAGATTTAGTTATTAGACCTAAGTCTACCATTTCTGCAAATTTTTCTCTCGTGCTAGATTGTTTGAGTTTATTCACTTCCAGTCTGTTCTGCTTATACTGCTTCCTTATTCGCTTAAATTTCAGCCTGCACTTCATTATTATCAAATTATGGTCAGAGTCTATGTCTGCTCCTGGGTACACTTTACAGTCTAAGACTTGATTCCTGAATCCCTGTTTGACCATGATATAATCTAGCTGATATCTGCCTGTATCCCCAGGATGTTTCCAGGTGTATATTCTTCTTGCATGGTTCTTAAACAGTGTGTTTGCCACTACTAGCTTATATCTTTCACAAAATTCTAGCAACCTGCTTCCTCGCTCATTTCTTTCTCCTAGGCCAAAACTTCCTACAGTATTCCCCTCTTTTCCTTCTCCCACTATTGCATTCCAATCACCCATGATTATTAGATTTTCCTCCCCCTTCACATTTTGGATTAATTCTTCAATTTCAGCATATATTTTTTCTATTTCTTCGTCATCTTCCTGTGACGTTGGCATATACACTTGTACTGATGTGGTTGGGACGGGCTTAGTTTCTAAAACTCATCAAACTAATCCTGTCACTAAACTGTTCATAATAACTCACCTGTTTCCCTGCTTTCTTGTTCATTACAAATCCTACACCAGTGACTCCATTGACAACTTGTGTGCTAATTACAGACCAGACATCCTGTGCGTCCTTCCAAATAAATCTCACTAATCCCAACGACATCTAACTTAAGTTGTTCCATCTCCCTTTTTAAGTTTTCTAACCTACCTGCCTTATTCAGACTTCTAACATTCCACGCTCCGACTCGTAGAATGTTTCTATCCATTCTGATGACTCCTCCCTGAGCAGTCCGCACCCGGAGATCCGATTGGGGGACTATTTTACCTCCGGAATATTTTACCCAGGAAGAAGCCAATCTGATATATGTAATTTGAGAGGATTCCATGTCCTCAGGATACCCTTTGGGTCTTTAATGCTGTGGTTTCCCATTGCCTTCTGCATCCCCATGCCGTTGATCATTTCTGATTCATCCGCCTTTAGGGGCTGTTTCCAACCCCAAGGGCAAGACAGTGCCTTGAACCACTCCCCACTCTTCAGCCCTCCTTTCGGAGGCCGTTGGCGAGTAGTGGGTGACTTCTTATACCGGGAATCTTTCAGTCTCCAAAGCCTCGTCCCTGCAAACAGGGTGCACCACGTGAAGGAGAGGTTGACATTTGGTTGGAAAAGGCTAGTATAGTCTCTCCCAAACCCTTACACCTTATACATGCAGACAAATGCATTCCTGCACAAGAGCAGGTAATAACATCACTTTCCAGATGTAGATCTCGGTGTAAAAAGTAACATACATTTGTGATGTACAGTGAAGATTATGTAATCCTGTTGTTTCTATTTTTATTTGTGATTTTATTTTGTAGAATGATTACCATTGTACATCAACAAAAATATTATTTCACTTAATTTCTTCATGATTGCTGTAACCCCCAGAAGACTTTTTTGTGCTGCTCTTCTCTGAACGTGCTCACTATTTTGGTAGCCATCAACAACAAATTTAGTTCAACATTTTATCAGATTTTTGTATTTTTTTCATAATGTCATGTGTAGTTTCAGATCATGTTATCCTCTTAGATTATTTATTTCATACTAAATATGTGTAACATGAAGATGTAATTTGTTGAATTTTTAACGTCCTGGATTATGGTATTGGCCGTTAATATTAAAATAAAATAAAAAAAAAAAACTCTTCCAGTCGATTTTTAAGATCTTAAGTTTCCAGTTGTAGGGCCGAGGTCTGTCAAACAAGATCTGACGAATCAGGAATTTCATTTTCTTTCATTCTCCATTAATGATTCTTGTTTGAAGATGAAAATTCAAAATGATCAAATCTTGGTATGAAGTACAAATGATTAGACTGATTAGGCGTGTATGCTGCCTAAACTATCAAGTTACAGAATTAAATGGAAAGCTGTTTATGAGCCATAAAGTAGTGTACCATGTAGAGTGTCTTGTAATAGTGCTTCAGCAATTCATCACGTCTCGTCAGTGATAAGTGTGCAGTATTACCAATTAATACAATTGCAAGAAAAGGGAAAATGACTCATCACTCACCAAAGTTGAAGGCAGCGACGAGAGAAGAACATGTAATACGAACAAACAAATAAATAAACTCAATATTTCGGTAGTTAACCTTATTCATGACATAGAAAGTGAGTCATGCACCTGGGGAGGTGTGCACACACCGGGGGTTGCTGCATGACTGGGTGGATTATCAATATGGCGGTGGGACTGAGATATTGTATATAAATCGCAGATGGTGGTAAAACGGATAAAACAAAAATAGTAATAAAGGGGGGGGGAATTAAGTATATAAATATGGAAATATGGACACACAAATTTTGAAAAAAAAGGTAATTACTTAAATGACAATAATGCTACTACTACTGCTACTAATAATGAGTGATGCGTCAAGGAAAGGAATTTTATCGGTGGTTGAGGCCAGGTGGGTGTCTGGTATCTAGGATGTTTTGGTAAGCAAGTTCCCATCTGCGAAGTTCTGAGGCGGCGGTGGTTTCGGGGAAAACTCTGATGGCTCTCACGGTGAAACAGTCATTGAAGTTGTTGGGGTTGTGGTAGTTAGCATGTTCTGGTACGGGGAGATTAACATTGCGGGTGTGAACTGTTTGTCTGTGGCCATTCATTCTGGTCGACAGTTGTTGTGTAGTCAGGCCTATGTAAGAACTCGTGCAGTGGCGACAAGTAAGCTGGTATATGACGTGCGTAGTGGAGCATGTGGCATGCCCGGTAATGGGGAAGGTTTCCCCTGTGACAGGGTTGGAAAATGTAGTGGTGGGAGGATGCATGTTCCAGGTTTTGCAGCGAGGTCTATTACAGGGAAAAGATCCATAAGGTGTTTTTGGAGAGTCAGATGGAGGGTATTTGTGAAATAAGATGTTTTTGAGGTTAGGTGGTCTGCTGAAACAAGTACGGGGGACAGTTGGCAGAATTTTTGGCAAGAGAGTGCGCATTTCTGGAAAGGACCGAAGGAAGTCATGCCCTTGTTGTAGGATTTGATTGATGGATTCGAGACCAGGCGAGAACTGGGTGACAAAGACAGGGCTATGGTTGGATGCTAGAGAAGCCGGGAGGGAGTGGTTCCGTGGAGGGTGGGTGATTGCACGCGTGATTTGTTTGTGTACAAGATATGGTGGGTAGGAGCGGGAAATAAGGGCTTGGGATAGGTTTTGGGAACACTGGGAGAGGGACTCAGCATCAGAACAGATACGTTTGCCACGGATAGCAAGGCTGTAGGGGAGGGAGCGTTTGGTATGGAATGGGTGGCAACTGTCATAATGTAGATATTGCTGTAGGTTATTTGGTTTGATATGGACAGAGGTGTGAAGAGCACCCTGCCTGAGTGTGATGTCAACATCGAGGAAAGTGATGTGTGAACGGGAGTAGGTCCAGATAAAATTAACGGAATGGCTATTGTTAAGGGAATGGAGGAATTCTGTGGCCCCAGATCATAAATATATCATCTATGTATCTAAACCACACAGTGGGTTTGAAGGGGGCATGGTTGAGGAAACATTCCTCCAGACGCCCGAGGAACAGGTTGGCATAAGAGGGGGCCATGCGGGTGCCCATGGCAGTGCCACGTATCTGGTGGTACACAGTGGAATTAAAGGTGAAGAAGTTTTTGGACAGGATCATGTGGGCCAAGGATGAAAGGAAATATGTACTGGGACGGCTGTGTGGGGGTCGCAGATCTAGGAAGTGTTCAAGGGCACTGAGACCCTGACAGTGTGTGATATTGGTGTAGAGGGAGGTTACATCAATGGAGACTAGGAAGGCGTCTGGAGGCAGAGGTGTATGGACTGTGGCTGGACGTTCAAGGAAGTGTGGGGCATCTTTGACATAGGATGGAAGACTTTGTACAAAAGGTTGGAGATGCTGGTCCACCAAGGCTGAAATCCATTCAGTGGGTGACCCATATGCCGCAACCATAGGCCGCCCAGGATAGCCAACCTTGTGGATCTTGGGAAGGAGGTACGGGGTGGGTGTTCGGGGATTTTGGGGAGTTAGGAGCGAGATGGACTGGGGAGAGAGACCTTGTAGGGGGCCCTGCAAGTCCAGGAAAGTTTTTATTTCCTGACAAATGGAGGTGGTGGGATCTGTAGGGTGTGGTAGGTAGGTGTTTGTGTCAGACAATTGCCTCAGCCTCAGCCTCATAGTGATTGCGGTCCATCACTACTGTGGTTGAGCCCTTATCGGCAGGGAGGATAATAATGCTACGGTTTCTGGAAAGTTCCCTCATGGCTCGAGTTTCCATGTTGTTGAGATTATTGGAGTGTGGAATGGACTTTAGGAAAGAGGCTGAAGACAGAGTGGAGGTGAGGAACTCTTGGAACAGAATAAGTGGATGGTTTTTTGGGAGTTGGGCTGGATCCAGTGGAGATGAAGGTTTAAATTGTTGTAAGCTGGACTCAATTTCATTCTGCTGGATGTTGTTAGCTCCCGTGGTGGCAAAATGATATCGCCAACGTAAGGAACGGCAGAACGTTAATGAATCCCGGACCAAAGCAGCATGATCAAACTTCGGGGTTGGAGAGAAGGAGAGTCCCTTGGATAAAACGGATATCTGGGGTTCTGACAGTGGAATGGAGGAAAGATTAATCACTGACTGTTCGGGTTTCGCTGGAGCAGGTGCGGGGGCTTTTGGGGCAGGTGGTAGAAGGTCTGGGTGGGGAAGATTGAGGAGGTGAGCCAAACAAGGAGTTCTGGCAATTAGGGGTGCAGTGGGTGTCTGGGAGTGGGGTGTTGATACGGGAGGCACAAGCCTAGTGCTAAATAGCTGTTGACAAGCGCTGATAGCTTGCACAGGTGTTTTTGTGCATGTTGGGCTGGCAACTGTCTGCAATGTGACAGGATTTTTTTAATACAATGAATGAGATGAGGGAATGAAAGGCATAGGATTTTGTGGAGGGAGACAAGGTGCATAGAATGTTGATTGGCCATTTCAACATACTGTTGGAGAACCAGGTGGGTGAGGGTAAGGGATTATGTGAATCGGAAAGCGTGAAGGGATGGGTGCATTTGTGGGTGGCAACCTGAAACTGGGAGTTTTATGGTTAAACCATTGGGTGGAATATTTAAAGAGAGGCAAGACTGAAGAAACAGTATGTGGGAGTTTAGTCTGGCCAGATGAAAGGCATGGAAATGGTAGCGGGACAGATAGTTGTCTGCAAGCGACATGTTGGTAGAGACCGGTGTGGATTGTGATGCTATTCACTTGCTGAGGTACACAGTTGGGTAAAATGACAATGAGGGAGGGGGGAAAAGACAATGAAATAAAATTAACAATAATAATAATTAACAAAAAACACTTTAAGTGCCACACAATATAAACTGGAAAATATTGAAGTAAAGATCGCAAAGCTGGAAATCTCAAAACATAAGTGAAGAAGGGTGAAGTGTTGTAAATCAACAATATTTATAGTTTAATTTCGAATGAAAATAGTAAAGAGGGGGGGGGGGGAGGGGAAGGATTATTTCGGTAAATTAAAGATTGGGTTGTAATCAGAGTGTGATTTGGCAGCCAAAATAGTACACGGCGATTGTCAGAAAAGAAAAAAAAATGGCAATTGAGGCGCAGGGCGGGAAATATGTGGACGAAAAATCGGCACATGGAATGAAATTACTTACTGAGAATTTAAGTAGCCACAGACAACGGGTATTGAGAAATAAGTATTTATATGGAAATCATTAGATATTATGAAAACAGCTGAGGAACAGAGACATGCGTACACATAAACACGGGACACGTGGTTGTTGTTGTGACCCGGCGGCGCGAGTAAACAACCGAACGGCGGGAATATCGGGGGAAAAAATAAAATAAAAAATAAAGGGTTGGAAAAACAATTGGTGAAAGGTATAAAACACTGGAAACAACAAGAAAAAGGTGGAAAGTAAAAGTAATAGAACACGAGATAGGAACATGCAGGACAAACACAAAAGATGGCCGCTGGGCAGCAATGATTAAACTATGGAAAAAGGAAACTGCTTTACGCAAAATAATTGCAAGGAAAGGGAAAATGACTCATCACTCACCAAAGTTGAAGGCAGCGATGAGAGAAGAACATATAATACGAACACACAAATAAATAAACTCAATATTTCGGTAGTTAACCTTATTCATGACATAGAAAGTGAGTCATGCACCTCGGGAGGTGTGCACACACCGGGGGTTGCTGCATGACTGGATGGATTATCAATATGGCGGTGGGACTGAGATATTGTATATAAATCTCAGATGGTGGGAAAACGGATAAAACAAAAATAGTAATAAAAGGGGGGGGAATTAAGTATATAAATATGGAAATATGGACACACAAATTTTGAAAAAAAAAGGTAATTACTTAAATGACAATAATGCTACTACTACTGCTACTAATAATGAGTGATGCGTCAAGGAAAGGAATTTTATCGGTGGTTGAGGCCAGGTGGGTGTCTGGTATCTAGGATGTTTTGGAAAGCAAGTTCCCATCTGCGAAGTTCTGAGGCGGCAGTGGTTTCGGGGAAAACTCTGATGGCTCTCACGGTGAAACAGTCATTGAAGTTGTTGAAGTTGTGGTAGTTAGCATGTTCTGGTACGGGGAGATAAACATTGCGGGTGTGAACTGTTTGTCTGTGGCCATTCATTCTGATCGAGAGTTGTTGTGTAGTCAGGCCTATGTAAGAACTCGTGCAATGGCGACAAGTAAGCTGGTATATGACGTGCGTAGTGGAGCATGTGGCATGCCCGGTAATGGGGAAGGTTTCCCCTGTGACAGGGTTGGAAAATGTAGTGGAGGGAGGATGCATGTTCCAGGTTTTGCAGCGAGGTCTATTACAGGGAAAAGATCCATAAGGTGTTTTTGGAGAGTCAGATGGAGGGTATTTGTGAAATAAGATGTTTTTGAGGTTATGTGGTCTGCTGAAACAAGTACGAGGGACAGTTGGCAGAATTTTTGGCAAGAGAGTGCGCATTTCTGGAAAGGACCGAAGGAAGTCATGCCCTTGTTGTAGGATTTGATTGATGGATTCGAGACCAGGCGAGAACTGGGTGACAAAGACAGGGCTATGGTTGGATGCTAGAGGAGCCGGGAGGGATTGGTTCCATGGAGGGTGGGTGATTGCACGCGTGACTTGTTTGTGTACAAGATATGGTGGGTAGGAGCGGGAAATAAGGGCTTGGGATAGGTTTTGGGAACACTGGGAGAGGGACTCAGCATCAGAACAGATACGTTTGCCACGGATAGCAAGGCTGTAGGGGAGGGAGCGTTTGGTATGGAATGGGTGGCAACTGTCATAATGTAGATATTGCTGTAGGTTATTTGGTTTGATATGGACAGAGGTGTGAAGAGCACCCTGCCTGAGTGTGATGTCAACATCGAGGAAAGTGATGTGTGAACGGGAGTAGGTCCAGATAAAATTAACGGAATGGCTATTGTTAAGGGAATGGAGGAATTCTGTGGCCCCAGATCATAAATATATCATCTATGTATCTAAACCACACAGTGGGTTTGAAGGGGGCATGGTTGAGGAAACATTCCTCCAGACGCCCGAAGAACAGGTTGGCATAAGAGGGTGCCCATGGCAGTGCCACCCGCACTCCCAAAAAACCATCCACTTATTCTGTTCCAAGAGTTCCTCACCTCCACTCTGTCTTCAGCCTCTTTCCTAAAGTCCATTCCACACTCCAATAATCTCAACAACATGGAAACTCGAGCCATGAGGGAACTTTCCAGAAACCGTAGCATTATTATCCTCCCTGCCGATAAGGGCTCAACCACAGTAGTGGTGGGCCGCAATCACTATTAGGCTGAGGCTGAGGCAACTGTCTGACCCAAACACCTACCTACCACACCCTACAGATCCCACCACCTCCATTTGTCAGGAAATAAAAACTTTCCTGGACTTGCAGGGCCCCCTACAAGGTCTCTCTCCCCAGTCCATCTCGCTCCCAACTCCCCAAAATCCCCGAACACTCACCCCGTACCTCCTTCCCAAGATCCACAAGGTTGGCAATCTGGGGCGGCCTATAGTTGCGGCATATGGGTCACCCACTGAATAGATTTCTGCCTTGGTGGACCAGCATCTCCAACCTTTTGTACAAAGTCTTCCATCCTATGTCAAAGATGCCCCACACTTCCTTGAACGTCTAGCCACAGTCCATACACCTCTGCCTCCAGACGCCTTCCTAGTCTCCATTGATGTAACCTCCCTCTACACCAATATCCCACACTGTCAGGATCTCAGTGCCCTGGAACACTTCCTAGATCTGTGACCCCCACACAGCCGTCCCAGTACATATTTCCTTTCATCCTTGGCCCACATGATCCTGTCCAAAAACTTCTTCACCTTTAATTCCACTGTGTACCACCAGATACGTGGCACTGCCATGGGCACCCGCATGGCCCCCTCTTATGCCAACCTGTTCCTCGGGCGTCTGGAGGAATGTTTCCTCTACCATGCCCCCTTCAAACCCACTGTGTGGTTCAGATACATAGATGTTATATTTATGATCTGGGCCCACAGTGAAGATCAACTCCTAGAATTCCTCCATTCCCTTAACAATAGCCATTCCGTTAATTTTACCTGGACCTACTCCCGTTCACACATCACTTTCCTTGATGTTGACATCACACTCGGGCAGGGTGCTCTTCACACCTCTGTCCATATCAAACCAACTAACCTACAGCAATATCTACATTATGACAGTTGCCACCCATTCCATACCAAACGCTCCCTCCCCTACAGCCTTGCTATCCGTGGCAAACGTATCTGTTCTGATGCTGAGACCCTCTCCCAGTGTTCCCAAAACCTATCCCAAGCCCTTATTTCCCGCTCCTACCCACCATATCTTGTACACAAACAAATCACGCGTGCAATCACCCACCCTCCACGGAACTACTCCCTCCCGGCTCCTCTAGCATCCAACCATAGCCCTGTCTTTGTCACCCAGTTCTCGCCTGGTCTCGAATCCATCAATCAAATCCTACAACAAGGGCATGACTTCCTTCGGTCCTTTCCAGAAATGCGCACTCTCTTGCCAAAAATTCTGCCAACTGTCCCCCGTACTTGTTTCAGCAGACCACCTAACCTCAAAAACATCATAGTTCACAAATACCCTCCATCTGACTCTCCAAAAACACCTTATGGATCTTTTCCCTGTAATAGACCTCGCTGCAAAACCTGGAACATGCATCCTCCCACCACTACATTTTCCAACCCTGTCACAGGGGAAACCTTCCCCATTACCGGGCATGCCACCTGCTCCACTACGCACGTCATATACCAGCTTACTTGTCGCCATTGCACAAGTTCTTACTTAGGCCTGACTACACAACAACTCTCGACCAGAATGAATGGCCACAGACAAACAGTTCACACCCACAATGTTTATCTCTCCATACCAGAACATGCTAACTACCACAACTCCAACAACTTCAATGACTGTTTCACGGTGAGAGCCATCAGAGTTTTCCCCGAAACCACCGCCGCCTCAGAACTTCGCAGATGGGAACTTGCTTACCAAAACATCCTAGATACCAGACACCCATCTGGCCTCAACCACCGATAAAATTCCTTTCCTTGACGCATCACTCATTATTAGTAGCAGTAGTAGTAGCATTATTGTCATTTAAGCAATTACCTTTTTTTTTCAAAATTTATGTGTCCATATTTCCATATTTATATACTTAATTTCCCCCCCCCCTTTTATTACTTTTTTTGTTTTATCCGTTTTACCACCATCTGCGATTTATATACAATATCTCAGTCCCACCGCCATATTGATAATCCACCCAGTATTGCAGCAACCCCCGGTGTGTGCACCCCTCCCGAGGTGCATGACTCACTTTCTATGTCATGAATAAGGTTAACTACCGAAATATTGAGTTTATTTATTTGTGTGTTCGTATTACATGTTCTTCTCTCGTCGCTGCCTTCAACTTTGGTGAGTGATGAGTCATTTTCCCTTTCCTTGCAATTATTTTGCCTAAAGCAGTTTCCTTTTTCCTTAGTTTAATTAATACAATTTAAATTATTTGTAAATCATCTGAAGTTTCGTATTGCAGCACTGCTACTAATATTTGATGTGACATCACAACAGTAATATGCTTTTAGTGGCAGTGGCGTGTAGAGAAGAGTTGCATCGAAAATTGGGAATTGGAAGATGAAATCTGACTACAATATGGGATTAGATGCAACAGTTTCATATGGTATTTGCTCACCATTTAACATTGATGCACATTTTACCTTGGCTGTGGTGCACTGCAAGATGTGTTGTGTACTATGTGGCTCCTAATTTCAGTGCTTTTTTTCCACAGAGGGCATTTATCTGTATACTTCCATGATAAAAGTCCTACAATTCAAATCGATCATGGTGGGTGAGCGTTAATGCTCCTCCTTCGCATTCAGGAGGACACGGGTTCGATTCCCTGTCCAGGCATGCAGATTTGGGTTTTCCATGGTTTACCCAAATCACTCCAGGCAAATGCCAGGATGCTTCCTTCAAAAGGTCATGGCCAAATTCCTTCCTGATCCTTGTTAAAATCCCATCCTGCCTTTAATGATCTTGACAAGGCATAAACCCATAAGTAAAAAAAAAAGGTCCTCCAATTTAATACTTTCATTGTGTCAGTTAGCAATGTTTTTGTAATTACTGTGTCTTACTAATTGATGTTATGTGGTGTTTCTGGAGGAGTCCCATTTGAACTAGATGTGTAATGATATCCCCATATATAAATGGTACAAGAGAGAGTCTTGTTTCATGGTGAGTTTTAGAGATTCATGGCCAAATACCATATGTGATGATGCGGGGCATCTTCAGGAAAAATCTTGGCTGCAACTATTCCTGAGCTGTAACAAACATTTGTACATTTTTAATTGTAGTGTGCTTCTTTGATGCCAGAAAAAGATAAACATATTTCTTAAGTACCAAATTTTTTAAAAGCTGAAGAGTTTTAAAATGAAAATGATTATTAGCTGCCCTTCAGAGTACTACTAGAGCTTTAGTCGCGGTGGACAGTAGTAGGTCACAGGCCAAAGTTATTTAAGTCAACTTTGCAGTGTGTGAGATACCTCTTCGTCACTGCATTTCATAATCACTATACATATTAACTATTATCTGTGTGTCTGGCCAATCAGAAAATTGTATTTCAAAGTTGTCCGGCAGCCAGTACTAATGAAGCAGCCCTAGGATTGTGTTAACTCTCTTAAAATTCAGTGCCGGAATGTTTTACTGCTACTCCAGTTGACAGATATGTAGGGTCATATTAGTGAACTGTGGTATAAATTTAATTGTAAAAGTGTGCCTCTTTTATAGAGTTACATGTTTTACAAACATTAGTTCATGTAATTTTCTATTCATTTTACTTGTGGTATGTTTCCTCTTCACTAGTAACAAATGACAAGTGAAGACATATAGTAAAATAAAATTCTAAAGTGTGTTAAAATAAGAATAATTATTTTATTGGCATGAGGACATGGCACAAGAAGTTTCCTAATGTGATTCATCAAGTGACTGCCACACAATCAGATCTTATATGAGTGGCATATTAAAATGTGTGATTCATTACTTCATGCCCCCAAGGACAAATTTTTCTGTCCAGTGCTATTCTGTATTTTGTGTGAAATACCTAAAGCAAATGCTACTGCTTACTTGTCAATTCATTTCACCAATTCAGTAATTAACTGTTCTCATTGTATAGAGTTTCATTTCACGCTTGTGGTGGAACATATTTATTAATGCAGTTATACATCTAATGTTCAAATTAGCTGGAATATTTTAATTTCTTTATGTGTTACTTTTTATGATGGGATTTTATTGTCAGTCTCATACACTTCTTTTGATAGTAGATCATACATACTTTCAGAGTATGTTAAAGACTGCAATTAGTTTGTGTTGAACAACTTTGCTGAAGTATTTTCTGAAATATTTATATGAATCTTCTACTACTAAACTCAATTTTGTAGGATTTTTGGGATGGACATTCAGTTCATAGACACATAAGTAGTTATATGTGATCACTGCTCAGTAGACATTTTGAAGAGGTATTTGCAACCTGAGACTGATTGTTCCCATTTCATGCCTAAGTGCACTTAAAAATTCAGAAAATCAATCTCACATTCTCTAGAACATTTGCTAATCTGTAACGTCACTTGCATTCCATAATTAATTGCATTTGTGATTTTTTAAATTACATTTACATTACTTCTGGCAGAGTAAGTGAAAATTGTTTTCTGCTGCTGTCAAAGGTTATAACCCAAACATTGCACTATTGTTCTGTGTTCATGTTGTATTCTACTCTTTTTCTCTCTTTAGACTTTAAATCTTGCATTAGTTTACCGTTTAAAAGAAATTAATGTAAAACAATTCAGTTGGTTGTAAATTTCTGTGTATATTTTCTGATGGTTTTCTTTCATGACTTTCATTTTTGTTGTTGTTATTATTTTGCCAAGTTTAAAGTTTTGCTGTGATTTATCCATTTTGATTACAGCTGCAGTTAGCAGCAGAGTTGTCGCAAGACGAGAGTGGGAATGTTGGCATTCCAGCAAGTGGGAGCTCAGAGGGAGGTGCAGCCAGTCCACTGACGGCACGCTCGATGCGCCTAGAGCGTGTTGCCCAGGTCTTGGCACAGAGTCAGGAAGAGCTGCGCAGGTATGGTAATTCCAGATAGCAGGATTAAAGCTTCATGTTTAGTACATTTTTGAGTGCATATTTCATACTGATTTCTCAATCTTTTTATGAAAGTGCTAATTACCTATTGCTGTTTAACATCTTCTTTTGAAGCATAAACAAAGTGCAGTGATATTAATGCTAATATTGTTGTTATTATTATTTTTCCCCAGGCGAACAGGTTCTGGAGCTGGAATGCCAACAGCAGCCCTTGCATTAAGGTTGGTTTCATTTTCTTTCTCATTGCATGTGTTTATCTCACAATCTTTATTCTAATAAGGCATGTTGTAAATAACTAACTTACATCAAGGAAATTTCATTTGTCGTTCAAATTTACAATGAAAACAATCTTGACTAAATGTAATTAGTTCAGTATTGTTTCATAATTTGCCTGATTTCTCTAATTAATTTTTTTGAAATTAAGCTACTGGTAAACTTCATTCACTCTCATTTCAATTAAGTTTCCCTTAGAATTCTAATTCAATTCATAGACTAACTGGCAAAATATATAAACATCTTTGATCACCTGTTTTTAAATTTATTGCATGCTATAGAATTAAAAAATTGTTTTAAATAGACAATTTTTGTGTGTGAAAATATCTTTGTTCAGTTCAGGAAAATATTACAGTATCTTGCATTTTTTTTTGATACTGTTTTCTATTTAAGAGTTATGAGGCACCTAAGTTAGAACCAGACATCTTTTGTCTATCATTTTGTAAAAGTCCCAATTATTAATTCCCACAAAAAAAACTGTTTCTAGCAATTAGATTCAGTGCACGCAATAAATAGACTGATAGATGGCTTCTTCAACCTACATGCTGAAGTGAGGCTACAGTTGTTAAATATCTAGTTAAATAACTCAAATAATTGATTGTTTAAGACAGTGAATACCCACACATGAATTGCTGTACTTCTAAGTTTTTTACAGAATTCATTTTTAAAAGTCATTTCTTCATTTGAATGCATTCAGTAACAGCCAGTTTTTCTTGTTTAGCAGTGTGCTCTTTCTACCTTTATGTTGTAGATAGAGGGAAGAAAAGTCGTTCATCACAGTCTTTGCTATTAAGCTCTTGTTTAGAATATAACTGCTTTAGGATGAGGGTGGGTAGAGGATAGTATTTATTTCGTCCAGCAGCCAGAATGGCTAACATTATTGATCTATTATCTTCAGTGTTTCTGTTCTTGCATCAACCAGCTAGAATGCAATATGTTTGTGAAATTTTCTGTGCTGATGCAGTACTTAATGGAATCACAACTTCTCTTCAGTATTATCATATAAAATAAATGATGAAAGTTTATGTCAAACAAATTTACTAATGTGGCTTTATTTTTAAGATTCAAATTAATTGATTACCTCAGGATGGTTGGAGTGAAATCTTTTGTAAGAAGAAGAGGTATTTACTATCTTTTGGTACCTAAGAAAGATTTTCATGTTGACTTTTCTTTCTGCAGTTTCTCCTACACCCAAACAATGAACTACTCTTTTAAAAACCATGCTTGTCACAGTCTTAGAATGTCTATGTCTTGGTCTCTTCCTAGTGTGACACGTGTATTATGTTCTTGCTGAGTAACCTTACTTAGTGTTGCTATATAATATCTAAGAAATGCAACCAACTACAAATAAACAGTGATACATCAGTAGTTCTATGCATTAAGGTTCCAGGGTAGTTTTAACGATCTCTTTTAAAATACAAAACAAAAAATAGTCGGAAAATACAGAATAAAATAGAGGTTGTTTGATACTGTGCAATTTTTTTTTTAGTGTTTATCACATTTCACACATTTTCCTACTTAAAATTCTTTTAAATATTTAGATTTAGGATTTTGGTGAATATAATTTTCATCATTGTGACAAACCATAGTAAAATGTAACATTTAATTATATGTATTATTATGGCACATTTAAAATAATTGGGAAGTACTACCATACTAATGTTACCATAGTGTTTGTAAAGTGTATATTTGAAAACAAACATTTCAATAGTTTAACATACCAAAATACGGAGATAGTTTTTAAATGTGACATACATTTATTTGAAATCAATACAATTATTATTTCCTTCTAAATTTTAAGTATTAATAAATGCAGTAATAATAAATGTATTTTCTGTATAAATAAACTTTGTGGTATATCCATTGGTCTATTACTGCTTTCTCTGAATAAATAAATGATTCAATCAAAGGATAATTACATGCCATTACCATTTGAAATGCCCTGTTTATTCTTTGAGTTAGGCAATTAATGGTAACTTTTTTAGTTTTTACCCTCATTTGTTTGCTACATTTTGGACACTTTTTATCACTTGGTATATTTCAAAGAGCTGACTTGTTTTTACTTTTAAAAACTATCATAGTATGGTATGTTAAGCTTGGTTAGCCAGATTTTAAACTATTATACCAATTAACTATAAGTATTGTGAGGTAACCAGCTCAGCCAGTCTGCACGAGCTGTCTAGTGACGCGCCGCAAATTCCTGGAATACCTGAATGTCTCAAGAGTTCTCAAAATGATAGTTCATGGGGAAATGAGGCTAAATGACAGGCATCTATAGATGGAGGGTGAGTGGTTGTGATCTGGGTGAGACGGTTTTGGTTCACCTTTGGGAGCATGGCTGTTGATGTACTCACTGATGCTGAGTAGTATGTCAGACACGAAATAAAAGTACTTCTTTGGTGTAAAGCTGTGTTCTCTCACCATCATTCATCATTGTTGGCAAACCTGCATAAATATCTGATGCAAGAGTCTTAAAAGTCCTGATAACCATAGCAAGGGTAATGGTTCCTTTCACTCATTCGTGGATCCTTGCAGTGGATGCAATTGTAGTGTGACCATTGAAAAATTTCATTGGTCCCATGCAAGCACCAGGTATTTGTATTGCGAACCCATGCTACCTGAGTTGGAAACTTGTGACTGCCACATGTTTCTTACACAGTAAACTTATTGCATACTTTAACGACCACTGTAGAGCATGGCGGTAGAACGTTGTGTCTCTTGAAGCTACATGATCTTAGCTTAAATGCCTGGATAATGAAGACAGAGCAAAACTCTATAAAAAACCCTCAACCTCAATGTTTGACACGTGTCAAAGAGGTAAATGGGTGGTGAGGCTAACCACTCATTAGCATGCTGGCTTATGTGCACCTGCAAACCCCTGTTGTATTAGCTTGGTGAATGTAGTGGGACAACACGTGACCTGACCCTTGTCCCCCTTACTCTTGGAAACAAAATGAAGAAAAAAACAATTTTCCACTACCTGAGGTATGGGAAAGCCAGAAAGTATTCACAGTATCCAAACAGTTGTCAATCAAGCTGGGTTCAGAGCCCTCCCCATCAGAATACAGAATGATCAAGTAACAGGAAGGATTATTGTATAGACAATACCTTCATAATAATGTTCAAGAAGGTCGTCTCCCCTTCCTATATTCAGAAAGGACTAAAGGGCCTTGCAGGGACCCTCAGATCTGTAAAAAAGCTCAGGAACAGGACATTGCTGCTGGAAACATCTACTAGCCAGCAGGCTGCTCTATTTCTTAAGTCTGAGAATCTTGGGGAGTTTGAGGTAAAATGGGAACTCCATAAACCTCTTAACAATAGCAAAGGCATTGTCACCTGTTGTGATTTGGTAGATTTAAAGTTAGAGGAACTCCTTAAGGAGTGGAAAGCTGATAAAGTGGTCAAGGTTCATGAGATCAGTTGGATGGTTAATGGCAGTATAGAAAAGATTGCCACCTTTGTACTGACATTCGACACTCCTACATCACCAATATGTATAAACGCAGGTTTTATTAATTTAAATTTTCATTCATATGTACTGGACCTAATGCACTGCTTGAAGGGCCAGCGGTTCTGACATATGACAGCAACCTTTAAAGGCCACCTGTGGGAAATGTAGCATTGGGGATCACGAGCCAGGTACTGGTTGCATATTCCTAGAGGTGTGTGTTAACTGCTCCAGATCACAACCAGCCTCGAGCAAGGATTATCAGGTGTATCAAGATGAAAAAAAGATACAGGAGTTTATATCCATCTACCACGAAGCTAAAAAGTAGTATAAAGCCCTTGCACCATCTGTTTTTACTACTAGCTTCAGTCCCTGTCAGGAATGAAAGTGTTGCTACGCAGATGTCAGTTGCAGACATGCTCATGTCAGTGGAAATGTGGCGTAAATCCTGTTAAGGTCAAAACTTGAAACTTTAGACACATCAGTAGCAATGTATCTGCAACACTGACCGCTTCAGCAACAGGTTCAAAAGTACCACCAGTAGTATCTTAGCCATCTGTTGCACTTCGTACAACTTCTGGATCCTCCGCCACAGTAACAACAGGAACACCTGCATACCATCATCAGTTAATAATAGGTGCGAAACATTGCAGAAAGTTTGGTGTCCGAAATTTAAGTATATGGACCAAACTTTGTTTGTAAAATCCCCTTCCTCTTCTCCACACAGAACGCCAACTGGCAGTGAAAATAAGGGGAAAAGGCCTCAGAGGAGGAAAAACCTTCAAGGCTCTGAGACCTTTACTGAAACAGGGATGTCTTCAGAACCTGAAGACAGAGAATTACTGGTGGACAAAACTGGTCCCATGCTTCGGCAGTCATGGATTGAAGACCCACGCAAACAGATAGGATGGCTCCCATACTACAGCTCACAAAGAGGAATTACAACTCTTAGCATGGTCTCAAAACCCTTGTGTCTCTGCTTATGAGACACACACTTTAGACCAACTCACCACCAAGTTCTAAAAGGGTATGCCATATATAGAAAGGACAATAGTGAGGGTGATTGAGCGAAGGGGGGAAGTTGCTATGTTTGTCTGAAACACTGTCCACTCTGTGATTCACCAGGCAGCTGACATTTTCATTCTGAGAGGCTCAGGAATGTTGTGTACAATGCCTGCCCCCAAACCCATATTGAGAAGCAGAATAGAATGCAAAACAAAGTGCTGAAGAGAGCACTCCACCTGTCAATGAGATTCCCAACAGACATCCTCCATGAGACAGCGGGGATCCCGAGACTTCAGGATAGATATAAAAAAATAGTAAGACATTTGTATCAAAAAACTGAGGAGAGCAACAACCACCTTATTCGCTCTCTAGCCCACTACGACATACACGAGGGTCCACGTACAAGACCACTCCAGCTGCTGGAAGAGGAAAACGAGTGAGCAAACCACAAATACAGTGTGAAAGGAAAGCACTTACACTGTTAAATTAAATAAATATATACAAAAAAATAAAAATAATAATAATAAAATAAAATAAAATAACTCAATGAGTATTGTGGGTGACTTCTAGAGCCAGCTTTCTTACAACCGAGGTTGTTAGCACCGGAGGATTTTTAACAGCCGCCCCTTACATGGAGACAGACGCTGACCAAAAGCCGCCCAATATGAGAAGTCACTTTTGGATATTGATTTGTTTTTTAATTCATGGTGGACTCCACTAGGCTCTTCCGCTCTCTCTGCCGTTGAGAATCAAATTCCTCTTCCACCTTTGAGACCGTTGGCTAGCTTTCACCTAGTAACCCTAGGCAGGGGCCCTTACAGGATGCTACCATCCAGAGTCAGATGGACCCAGGTTTTTTAACGAGGTGTTAAGACATCAGGGGAAAATCACATAATAGCCGAATTATGGAAATATGCTAGCAAAAATGCAATTATCTCACTCGAGAAACTTTTTGAGGAGATATGGAAGAAAGAAGTGATTCCAGAGGAATGGAAAATGGCCCTGATACACCCTCTACACAAAAGAGATTCTAAATCTGATCCGAACAACTACAGAGGGATTTCTCTGGTGGATGTGACCTATAAGATATTGTCCAGAGCATTACTTGAATGAGCAGAATCCCAGTTGGACTACCAAATCGGGGAGTATCAAGCAGGGTTCAGGAAAGGAAGGTCTTGCCCTGAACAGATCCTAAACCTCAGAAACATTTTAGCATACCAGAAGCAGAGGGCGAAACCATATATAGTGACTTTTGTGGACTTCCAAAAAGCTTACGATTCCATAGACAGAGGGTCGCTATTCAATATTTTGGAGGAATTTGGCTTGGACAGGAAAACCCTGAATATCATCAAAGAAACCCTCACAAATACGACCTCAAAAGTTAGATTCATGGGTGAACTGTCAGAACCTTTTGAGATCAGAGCAGGGGTCCGGCAAGGGGATGGCCTCTCCCACCTGTTGTTCAATTGTGCACTCGAAAAAGTTGTGAGAGAATGGAATGTAAGAACCAGAGGAGGAATTAGACTTGGAACAAAAAATAAAGGAGTTACGATTAAGTGTTTGGCATTCGCTGATGATATGGCGATGCTCGCAGAAACATGGTAGGAAGCCAAAGAACAAATTGCCTAATTACAAGAGCAGGCAGGGAAGTTAGGACTTAAGATTTCTTTAAAAAAAACAAAGATTATGACAAATATACCAGACACGCCTATGAGAGTCCGAGTAGGAGCTCATAAAATAGAGGTGGTTAGGAGTTTCAAGTACCTAGGGTAATGGGTTGAATGGAACAACCTTGAAGGTAAAACAATGGAAGTGAGAAGGACCAAAATGGAATTGGCCTTCCAGAAGACCAAAAACACTTACAATAAGAAAAGCCTCTCTTGGAACACAAAGATAAGACATTACAACACAGTAATTAAGCCGGAAGCACTCTATGCAGCAGAGACACTAGTCATGGGGAGGAAAGGACAAATGGAGAAATTGGAAATCAAAGAGAGGAAAATTTTGAGGAAGATCATGGGTCCCAAATTCCAGAATAACAAACAAGTTTTCTACAGAAATGAAGCCCTCTACGCAAAGTCCGAGAGACTTTCGGAAACCACGAGAAAAAAAAGGATTGATTTCTATGGACACATATTCCGAATGAATCCTAACAGACTAACAAAAAAAATCTTTGACTTCTTTTATAAAAAAAGACTAATCCCAACTGGTTTAAGGAAGTGGAAAAGGATCTGTGAGAACTCCAGATTACCGAAGTGATGTTAAAGAATGGTACAGCCAAGACCGTGACCAAAGACAAAAGTTTGAGGTTCCAAGTTGCGATAAACACCAGAAAACCGATTCAAATATCAGAAGAGGAAAGAAGGAAGAGATCAGATAGAATGAAGAAATACTGGGAGAAGAAGAAAACGCAAGCATCCAAGAAGTGATTGATCTGACGTACCCTAAAAATGGGTGATTCGGGAGAAAAAAAAATATAAAAAAATTAAAATAAATAAATAATAAAGGCTCAACAGAAATTAAAAATATAAAAGTAAAACAAACAGTTACATGGAAACAACAAATAAAAGAAGGCAGTGCTAAAACAGCAAGTACTTCTGACAAGAATCCCTCAACCTAAAGGCTAAGTGATAGAGCCTCTAGCCCTATTTCTTGTCGTAGAGGGGCGTTGCATCATTTTAGGTTGCATACGACAGTTGACAACCTAGCAGCGTTCTGTATTGCAAGAGCTAAGGCACATCATGTAATTAAGGAGAGCAAGAGAACGTCATGGCAGAACTTTGGGAGAACAGTTAACCATTCCACAACATTGTATAAAGTATGGGAATCTATCTGCCGTATATGTGGAAGGTACTCTTGATCACCGATATCTGGATTACTGGATCAGTGGCATGTAGTTACTGACAAACGAAGCATAGTGCAGCTGATTGCAGAGACTTTCACTGCCATCATTCTGTCTGTCAATTTGGTCCTTTGGGTCTAGCAATGAAGAACTACTGCCGAAAGGCACATTCACATTTTAAGCTTTGGTTCATCAGATACACAGGCTTATTTACACCTTGGGAGCTGGAGTTTGCCTTAAACAGCATCAAAGACACTCTGTCAGGGCCTGATCTGATTCAGTACCGGATGATGAGGCATCTTGAAGATACTAAAGAGTACCTTCTGGATATTTTTAACAATATCTGGACCAGAGGACACCTCCCAAACCACTGGAAAGAAGCAACGCTAGTGCCTATTTTAAAACCTGTGAAAGACAAGATTTTGCCATATATTTATCATAGCATTGCCCTGACAAGTTGTATGGAAAAGACTCTAGAAAGGATGATAAACCGCCACCTTGTCTGGTGTCTTGAGTCCCAAAATAAGTGTGGATTCAGGAAACTCGTTTCCACTATGGAGAACCTGGTCCTGCTGGAAGTGGCAATACAGGACATGATCAACCGTAGCCAACACCTTGTTGGTGTCTTTTTTGATATTGACAAGGCCTATGATACTACCTGGTGGCATGGTATTTTAAAACATTACCATGAATGGGGATTTAGGGGAAATCTGCCCCATTTTATACAAAACTTTTTATCACAGTGTTACTTCTGATACCGAGTCAGTTGTGAAGTATCAGATAGTTTCAGCCAGGAAAACAGTGTTCCTCAAGGGTGTGTTTTAAGTGTGACTCTTTTGCTGTTGCCATCTTCAGCATTTCAACAGTGACAAGGAGCACCATTAGATACTCCTTATTTGTCGATGACTTCACTATTTTCTGTTTGTTGTCTAGTCTGAGAAGAGCTGAGAGGCAATTGCAGCTCGCACTAAACATGCTGAATGAATGATCAGTACACACTGGTTTTTCTTTTCTCTGTCCAGAAAACCTGGTGTATTCTTTTTACTCATAGTCAAGGTCTTTTAGCAGAACCAAGTCTTACCTTGAGGAAGATCACTTTATGTTTAAATGAAACTGTTCATTTTTTGGATCCCATTATTGGCAGTATACTAAGTTGGCTGGCGTATCTTAAAGATGTGAAAGCCTGAGCCCTAAAAACTCTGTTTTAAAATGTCTGTGTGGTAGGTAATTGGGTGCCGACCACTGCTGCCTGCTACAGTTGTATAGAGCCTTTGTACGTTCGCGGCTGGAATATGGGTGCATTGTCTATGGTTTGGTGCAGTACAGCTATCTGTGGATGTTGGGCAGTGTCCACCATGCAGGAATTTGACTCACCTCTGATACGTATCAGACAAGCCCCATTCCCAGCATTTGTGTTGATTCTGGTGAGCCACCACTTTTCATCCGGTGGCGTATCCTCATAGTGCGACACTTTATGCGTGTTGCCTCAACACCTGGCAGCCCTGTTTGTGATGTAGTTTTGAGTCCACCTTTTGGACATCTATACAGTAATTATAGAAGAGCTACAAGGCCCTTCAGCTACTGTACAAGGGCAATTTAAGAAGAATATAGTTATGAGTTCCCCCCTTTTTATCACCAGGGTTGAAGTAAATCTGCTACTTGGCTTTTAAGGAGACCCAGTACAATTTTAGAATTGTTATGGTACAGCAAGCCCTTTACCAGTGACAATGGTTTTACTAATATTTTTAATGATATTTTGAACCAGTGCAACAAATTTACCCCCATTATTACGAATGGGTATAAAGGTATAAGGCTAATGGAGGAGGTTACTCCATAGTGTTCCCTTGAGCAAATTACAATTACAAGCTGAACTGTAGGTGTAGCATATACACTGAGGATTGTTATGCTTTATTAAAGTCAATCCAGCATATGAAAGTAAGTCATGACATGGCATACATCATATCTTCCACCTTCAGGCATTAGCAAAAAATGTAACCAGCAGACCATTTGGTCCTGGACACATAGGATTCCCTGCTATCCCTCCAATCTTGTGGAAAGGAGGTTTTAATCTGCTGGGGATCGGGCCATGTGGTAATCAGGGGGAATAAGGCAGCAGATGTAGCTGCCAAGTTCACTTGTGACAAGGTCAGGATTGACTTTGCTCTCGTACCATAGTCAGACCTTGCCTTGGCGGCAGAAAAATCTGTCTTTGGTGTATGACAGAGTCAGTGGCTGGAAGTCAAGTATAATAATAAGCCCTGGCTGGTCAAACCTACCATTCAGCCGTGGAGCAGTTCCTGTGGGTGAGAAGGGAAGAGGTTCTTCTTTCTCACCTGCTCATAGCGCACTGTCAGTTGACACATGGTTTCTTATCCACTGCAAGGACCCACTAAAATGTGATGCTTGTGGCGTACCTTTGACAGTGTGCCACATTTTCACTGATTGTGGGTTATTTTTAGATTTAAAGGCAGAAGTTGGCCTGGCCAGCCCTCTGTCCCTTATTTTAAACAGTGAGACTGGCAATGTGGAAAATATTTTAAAATTCCGTTTTTTGACTGATCTTGTACCAAATTTTTTTGGATTATTGGCCTAGGCTTGAAATAGATCGGTGGTCTTCTTACATCTACCAATCGAAGTACTGTGATCTCTTACAATTTTAAGTATCTTTTGTTAAGTTTGCCGTTTTACTTATAGCCAGTTTATTGTTTTAACGTTCATTTAACATGGTCCCATCACTTATGACAGATAAAAGCAGGATGACAATGATGAGCACAAAAAGATTAACACAAATCACTGTATATCAATATGAACTTTGTTCATGAAAGGAGATGAAAAACACAGTGAACGGGTCAGATGTACCCTCAGTGAGTTTCATCATGTGACTAAACTAAACATTGGCCAAATAACTGTGGAGATACTTACTGAGTGCCCATCTGACATCCTCACCATGTGTCTGATTTCTTTGGATGAAAAAGGTTCATATAGAAACACAATGATTCACATTCATTTTCTCGGTTTTTGCTGTAGCTCATTGTCCTTCATCTTTGGTAAATGATAGGTTTACTTTTCATATCCTTCCTTGTTACCATACTATCAAAAAAAAATTTCCTTCTCATCATTATTATATTTATACATATTAAATGACATGTTTAAGATCCAGAATTTCAATTTTCACACTCAAATAAGTAATCGGCTCAAAACATTGTGACAATGAGTGAATGAGTTGCCCCAAGTACTGGAGTATTTGTTTGAGGAGCTTGGACTCAACTGTATGTTCTACTGCCCTGATTTTGTATACTTTGAGTAACAAATATTTTTGCTTTTAAATAGCTTGACATTTTCAGTTGATTTAATGGCTATGCCTAGAAGGTATGTTATTTTTAAAAACACCTATTTAGTTATCATAAATGGTGGGAGGACAGCACAGAATCACAATGAACAAAATGAAAGAAAAAATATTAAAATAAAATTTTTGTAATGAGTCTTATATCAGCCAAAGATCACACGGCATGCCTGAGAGTAAGGATTCCTAGAAACAGTTGGATAAAAATGGGTAGAGCACAGATTTTAAATACTAGAATTAATATGAGGAGCTAAGCTTAGAAAGAATTGGCCAGTAGGGTGGAGGGAGGGAAAGGAGAACTGAAGGTATAAGAAAATGACAATAATAATTGAAGTGCTTTTTTTCCTGATTTGTACTGTTTGAAACTAAGTCTGCATCTTGGTTCTGCTACATAGTTTTTTTTTTATATTAGATATCTTATTTTGGTTTTACGTGTTGCAATGCTGAATTCCAAGTATCAGTACACAGAGGCCATAAGTTGTCTGAATTAAGCAAACAGGTGGACTGTCATAATATTGGTATCACAGGACACTGAAATCAATTTTGATAAGGAGGTTATGTTATTGATACCATTATCAGCACAATGTATAAGGGAAACAAAAGTTGTTGACTAGCAATAATAAATAAGGACTAGGAAAGTGCCATCATCCACACCGAGAATAGTGGGTGAATGGTAACGCTCTGGCCTTGCATTCAATAGGATATGGATCTGAATCTCTGTCTGGCCATGCAGATATGGGTTTTCCATGGTTTCCCAAAAACAATCCTGGCAAAAACCAAAATGGTTCCAACAAAAGGTCATCACTGTTTCTTGCCCCCAGTACTTTGCTGCCTCTAAGATAATAATATGTTATGAAAAACTCTATGCATCCATTTTTGTTCACTGCCAGTTGCATGTTGATATTGTAAACCATAATTCTAGTGTGCAGAACCCTTGTATTGCCATACTTTACTACATTATCCATATAAATTTGTTTGGCAGCAGGGGTTGCTATGTTGAAAAATATACACAAAATTCCAGTAATGAATTAACAGGATTCATAATAGTTACACACAGGGCCACATTTAGGGTATACATGTGGTGTTGGCCCCTCTGTCGGCAGTGGCACTGGTTGCTTCCGCCGGCTATTGATGCTTAAATTTGGCCCAAAATATTTATGGGCGACCTTTATTTATTTTTTATTATTATTAATTTTTTTTATCTCTGCTACTGGTCCAGGCAGGGAACCCAGGGTTGTGGTGCGGCCTCTATGCTGTTGCCTGTGTAGCCTATGCTTAAATGTGGGCCTGGTAGGCGATGAAAGGGTGACACATATCCACAAAAGTACTTTTAACTATTTTTTGTGAATCTGCTGTATCATGTGATAATCTTTGCTGAGTGATATAGTTCCTTTAGCCTTGCTAGTCAGTACCTTTTATCTCCTTTTATCAGATTCTTAAATATTGTGTCAAATATAAATTAACTTAACCTCCATTTGAAGATCAGTTTCCTCTGTTTTGTGATTCTACTATAATGCTACATTTAATGTATGTTTATTACTGGAGTTTTCTGACTTTGACTGTCAATGATTTTTTGGTATTATTTGTGATATAATGCCAGTTTCTCCTAGACTGTCACAGTTGGAAATATTACCAGGTTATATCATGCGTCCATTGACTGACAGAAAATGAAGTTTCTGAGTAATAGTTTTGAACATCTAAGGGAAGGAAGTATCATTGTTAGCAAACCATTTGCAATATCGGTCATTTTAAATAAACAGTACATTTAGTCTACAATTGTATCCTTTTCTGTAACTGATAGAGGGTTCATTCCTCAAGTTTTACCACTTTCCATGGTGGCCTGTCTGATCCAATCAGAAAATTCAGTGTCCTTCTTAAGAACACAACCAGTAGGCAATAATTGGCTTAGCAGAAGATGAAAATAAACTAGAATTTTAGCATTAAGTCCATCAAGTTAACGGCCCATCAAAATGTGCCTTGGTGAATATTCTGATGTGTAAACATTTGGATGAATGGTTATACATATTTTTGCAAACCAAAGCAACATCACTCATTTATAGCTCCCCATTGTCCATGGTTTCTGGCTAGTGCAGGGAAATCAGCTTTCATCATTAATGGTACATAAATCCCCAAACATTTTTCAACAGTCTGTTGTCAACATGGTTCCCTGCAGTGATTCTCAGATGCCATGTGTACTTACGGGTCCCACATGACTGTTACTTCATATAGTGATTTGTAATTTGCATCTGACTGAATTTTATATATCAATTTTTTTTATTAATATATAACAATTACTGCAAAAAAATAATATAATATTATTTAAGACTCTACAAACTATGGAGTTTTAACTAAAGTACACATATCAAAATCATTTAGATTCATACTCTGTTACTACTCCTCTAAATGTCAATTTTCATGACAATCTGAAGATTATTTTTGGTTTTAACAAGTCGGCAAAAAGTAGTTACACAGCTGCATGCAACTGTGTTTGCACACGCACTCATGTTTCTTTCTGAGGCTTATTTTAACTGTAAAAGCAATGTTTTGTAACTATTCTATTGGCTTGCTGGGCTTAAAACAGAACTGGATTTTCTCCCTTAGCATTTGATGATCCCTCTTCACCACAAGACAATGGTTTCCTTCTTAGTTTCCCCTGATAGGAGTTGGGTTAAAATCATAAAATCATGAATTTCCTTATATACAAACAGTTTTTTCTATAGATTTTTGTATTCACTCTGAATATTTTAGTGAAACTTTTGCTGATGCTTTATTAAGTTTACCAAATTGTTTTTGTTGTTGTTGTTGTAGATTTTTCTATTGTTAATGATAGAAATGGTACTTATACTGGTTTTTATTCCCATCTAAAAACTTTAAGTGCTTTGGTGTCTCCAAATATTCCAGTATTAGGTTACTTTTATGTTTATTCTATGGTGATTCAAATCTGAATGAAAAAGCATCAGTGTTATCTGTGACATTTTTGAATGTGTCACATATTTTACTTTTTTATCTGTAAAAATAAATTAATTTCAACACTGTGTGGTCTAATCATATTACAAATCATTGATTGGTTTTTTTAAAACTGCCTCAAGATGTGAAAACTTCTCCCATGCCTGTCTTATGGCTTTTTACTCAGTTTTGTTCTAATTTTTACCTCAGTATTGTTCAAATTTGTGGCAGCAAAAATTGTAAATGTCAGTTGGATTGTGTATTCCTCAACAATGACTAAGGGTGCTTTAAAAATAAATGAAAAATACACTGTAGTGCCAGAAGTTATGAGTTAGTAATCATGTTGGATCTCCTTATGCCCGATTTGGCATCAACTTATCAAGTGTTTGGATGTTCCCTGAAGAAATGTTCAGCCATACTTCCTATACATCCGTCCATAATAGTGTAAGTATCCCCAGTGCAGGATGTTCTGCATAAACTGAACTTTTCGATCAAGACCCAGATACATTTGTTTGGATTCGTTTCTAGTGATTCAATGGAATATTTGCTGACAGTGGTCTGTTCAGTTTGTCCAGAGGTCCCAGTTTATGCGATGTAAATATAGACAATCTCCTCATATACCAGAATGTAGTCACCACCACCTTGCAAAGTGCCTTACTGGCAACCTGGTTCCATGGCCTCGTGGGGTTTACACCATAGTTGAACCCTACCATCAGCTCATACCAACTGATATCATAACTCATCAGACCATACAACCTTTTTCCAGTCATCTAGAGTCCAATCGATATATTAATGATTCCAAGAGAGGCATTCCAGTAGACAGTTGTTAGCAGAGGGACTCACGTTGGTCTTCTTCTGCCATATCCCATCAACACAAAATTTTGCTGTGCTGTTCACACAAACATATCTCTCATACATCCCACATTGAGTGCTGCTGTTCTTTGACACAGTGTTGCCTGTCTGTCAACACTGACACCTTGATGCTAATGTACCAAGTATCAGTCATTACGTAGACATGGTTGGCCACTGCATTGTCCATGGTGGAAGGTAACGCTAGAAATTACATATTTTTTTGCACATTCTTGACACTGTGGTTTGAGAAATGTTGAATTCTCAAACAATTTCTGAAACTGAATCTCCCATGCTTCTAACAGCTACTACCATTCCACTTTCAAAATCCGTTGTTTAATATTGTGCGGCCATAATCACATCAGAAAACCTTTTACAAGACTGACGAGTACAAATGAAAGCCCCAACACTGCATGATGCATTTATACATTTCTTCCGTGGTGTTACCACTGTATGGATATTTGTATATTTCTACCCTATCACTTTTGATCCTTCAGTGTAGCTTGACTGATCTGCATGAATATGGATATTCATATGGATTCAGAGCTGCACATTTCGTGATATAATACCATAACAGCAACAATGGAAAGGAAGAATGCCGTGAGGCAATGTTAACATTGAGAGATATAATAAAATATACCCACAAGTCATCAAAGTTTAAGGAAGAAGAGTAGCAGCAACAAAAAACATCCCATGAACACAAATCACAGAATATTTAAGGCTATGCCCTTGTTCAAGGAAATAGCACCATGTGACTGAGCTCATTCAGCACTCAGGATATATCACCTACTAACTTGTAATCTTGTCAACATGTAATCAGTTGATTTTAATAGATTTATTGTTTCATGTTGATGTAGTTTATTTAGATTCAGTTGCATATGTGAGCTCAGTCACATGGTTCCATTTTCTTGAAGGTTGTAGCCCAAAATATTGTGTTTTTTTGGGTTTGTAGAGTGTTTATTGTTGCTGTCGTTTTCCTGCCTTCAACTTTATTGAGTGGTAGGTTTATTGCACCTTACCTTCCCTTTCCATATAATAATACCATAACAGCAATGCTTACCATTGAATCATCAAACATGATGGTTATACACGATCATGGATAGCTGTTTCGTATTGCAGTGATATACCATTCAGCAATATGTGTCATTTTGTGTTTTTCCACATTTTGATGACACCTGCCTCATATCTGTTCTGCAAAGTTTGTTTGAGCATGTAAATCACTGTTGCTTCATGCTGTAATGGACTTGAGATTGAAGAATTTGTAAGCTAATCAGTAATGTGTTGTGCTTTTGAACAACTGCCATTTTAAGTTGGTTTGAAATGTGAAACTTATATCCATTAGAGGGTGTTATGATAAACATCTCTCTTCAAAATACATTTCATAGCATCATATTGGGTGAACACTAGATATTTTACTATAGGACACCTTTGGCTATATTGTGGTCTCTGCTTCTAATAACTGAGACCAACCCTCTCTGCAATTGCTTCATCGAAAAATTTGTTGCAATTTTCTTTCAAAGACCTCGCAGCATTGTCTGCAGTTTAAATAAATAATAATTTTAAAAAAATTGGGCCTTTTTTCCAGTGTAATACATTCCTCTTCTTCAACAGAACATGTACAATTTGTCATCACCAAGAAAATGGATAAGAGTCCTCCAAGTGGTACCAATGAATTGCATTTAAGCACTCTCTGGATATCAGTTGTACAGACCTGGAGCCCATTCTGATCCAGTTCCACAATGTGTAACTTCTTTTATTCAGCCAATGGAGGTTTAACAACATTCTTATTTTTACTATTTTTATTGCTTTACTGCTTTGAAAACTAAGAAATTTCTGTACATTCTTATTAGAATGTGATTTAAATTTCACTGTAACCGGTTGATTGTAATAGATTTATTGTTTCATGGTTTTATAGTTTATGTGAACATTGGAGTTTAATTACTATGTGCCTCAGACATTGTTATCTATTAGTATAAAATCACTTTGATCCTCACCATGCTAGGTTACTCTGTTGTCAGGGCCTCCAAGGCAGTGTCTTGGGAAATTTTATTGGGATGGTTTCCCCTTACCTTCTCCAGTGATGGAAGTGTTACTGTTTGTTTGTTCTCAGTGTAGTGTGTTGTTACCATTGTGAATGAATGAAGAGTGAGGGTGAAATCTGGTGCTGGCCCACTGAGGCCTACTCTTCCAAAAGACATGTTTAACATCCTCATCTGACAGATGAATTGCCATCAATATTGTCATATGCCCTCACTCAGTACACTTTGGAAATAGGTTTGGGACTAAACCCAGGACTGGATCTATGGTACGTCGAACCAGGGCACATGCCCCAGTCACCAACTTCAGGGGGGTGGCAAAATTATGTTTCAAGGGGTGGTAAATGGCAAATGCGTGTGGTGGTGACCGTTTTTTTTATCTGTACTGCCCCAAGCGGCAACCATCAGGGGGTTGGAAAAATCTAAAAATAGCTCTATACTGCAATTCATGTTGAAGGTGTGGCAGGCAATCTCCAGTTTTTTTCCAGCTCAGAAAATTCCACCACTGCTTTAGTGCATAATCTGGTGACTATAAATTGTGCACCACAACCTCCCCAACCCTGCTAGGGAAGCCCTGGTTGTGAAAATTTCTTCCACTACCAGAACTTGAACCAGTTAACCCTATTTCTGGAGCTGGACACTATCATTGTGCTGCATCCACATGAGCCAATGGGGTGGGAAAAATCATTTATTTTCTCCATATTCAACAACTGTTTTAGTTACTTGAGATTATTTAAATTTGAAACATTTTATAGAGCTAACAGAATGAATATATATCACATACCATAATGTTTCATGATACTATGTCACATAATTGTGTCTTGTGGGGTTATTGAATGTTTTATTACAAGCTATAAGCATGCCTGTGCATTAGCAGATTTTATCTGAATTTACGAGGGCTGTCCAGAAAGTAACAGACGTTTTGACCTGGCGCAACAATGGGTGCTCCTAGCGCCGCCATCTTGGCGTCAGACTATTCATACATTCAGTACGCAACCAGCCGTGGTAGTTTGCACATCGTTCCTATCGTACTTTGAATACAGTAGAGTGTTAAAATGAGTGATGCAATTAAAAATCCCGCCAGTTGTGAAGTGCGAGCTGTAATACGGTTTTTGTTGGCGAAAAATCACAAACCAATTGAAATTTATCGCCAGATTTGTGGTGTATACTGCCAAGGAATAATCAGTGAAAGCCGAGTGAGGCAATGGTGCATTGATTTTAAAAATGGTCGAACCAATGTTCACGATGAGGACCGCATGGGTAGGCCTAGTGTTGTGAGTGATGAACTGGTGGTGAAAATCAACGAAAAAATCCGTGAAAATCGTCGTTTCACGATTACGGAGCTTTCAGAACATTTCCCCCAAATTTCACGGAGTTTAGTTCATGAGATTGTGGTTGGTAAACTTGGTTACCACAAATTTTGTGCCAGGTGGATTCCGAAAATCTTAACAGAAGACCACAAAAAACAGAGACTTGATGCAGCACTGACGTTTCTCGAAGACTACGCTAAAACTGGAAACGAAGTTATCGATCTTATCGTAACTGGCGACGAGACTTGGGTAAAGCACGTCACCTGTGAAACAAAACGGCAGTCTATGGAATAGGGACACACACATTCACCCAAGAAACCGAGGAAGTGTCTGCAAACGCTGTCAGCAGGAAAAATTATGGCTACTGTGTTTTGGGATGCTAAGGGTGTGATTCTCGTTGAATTTCTTGAACATGGCCAAACAATCACTTCAGAAAGGTATTGCGAAACACTCAGAACATTAAGATGCGCGATACAAAACAAGCGTCGGGGAAAACTCAGTGAGAAAGTTTTGTTTCTCCATGACAACGCTCGTCCACACACGGCCAATCGTACCCAAGAGCTCTTGGATGGTTTTGGATGGGAAGTTTTCAATCACCCGCCGTACAGCCCGGATTTGGCACCAAGCGACTACCACCTGTTCCTGGCGATGAAGACGTGGCTCGCAACACAACGGTTTGAAACTGACGCTCAACTGCATGCCGGTGTAAACCAGTGGTTGAAGTCTCAGGCGGCAAATTTCTACAGAGAGGGTATCGAAAAGCTTGTACCACGTTATGATAAGTGCCTTAATTTAAATGGCGATTATGTTGAAAAATAGCCTAAGAGTTTACCTCTAAAATGTATATAATAAAAATCGTTTTTTTTCACTTTGTTTATTTTTTATTACAAAACGTCTGTTACTTTCTGGACAGCCCTCGTAGTAACTCACTTTGAAATAAAGTTCTTTCTTCTTAAAGCATTTGCCAACACCTTAACAACAATTTGCTGTTATTGACTTTCGACTGCAGGGAGTAACAGTAATAAATATTAACTTTTTGAATGAAGTTCAAAACACATAATACAGTTCACGGCTTCTATTGTGAACTCATAGTATTTCTCTGGTATCGGGTTGCAGAACAGTTTTGAAACTATATTTAAATCGGATTCGATCCTTTTATGTTAAACCCACGTTACTTTCTATACATTCACACATTTCACAACAATCAGTAAGTTATGCAAAGTTTATAAATTTCCCCACATTTAAAATTAATTTATGTTTCATGTAAGTAAAATGTTTTGAAATCTCTATTCTCAAGTTTAGTGAAGTTAAATTTTCTCACCCAAAGTTGAAAGCTGAAATGTTTTAATAAATCAAAATGGGTGCCGAACAGATTACTCCTCCTAACCTCTACCCATTACTGTCTTCTCCTTCTTCATCACATGCTCCAAAGTGTGACACATCCCTGCTCACTTCTGCCATAGAGACCTTCCCTGGTCTCTGTAAATACCTTCTGAGAGGACCGTCCTCATTTTACTGGAAATGCTAGTCTCAAGTTGGTGTCTCTGCCCAAAACCACCATCCAGACTGACAAAATTTCTAACTATTTCCAAAAACGTTACAAGTTATCCACAAATGTTAACATAGCATAGATCTAAATATTTTAAATACTTTATGTTGTTATTACTTTCTTGGCATATGCCTCAGTTAACTCATGAAAATTAATCAAAGCCAGTAAACCCAAAATATAATATTTTACTTCCCTGTTAAAACTTTTATTTCAGAAAGATTACTTTTTAATTCTAGTTTCTTTTGATATGCATTTTTCTCCTGTACATAACTATAATGTTAAGATATCAAACAAAACAATCTATTGCACAATTACCAGCCTGTTATCATAACTTTAAAATTAAGTATTAAATTCTTCGCCATAGCTTTATGAAGTGATACTAACACTAATTTTACTATTTTTCAATGCTCTTTAATCCAAAATGTGTGTTCCCCTCTTTCAAAACTAGACATTTTGGATTTTTTGTTTCATTATAATGTTACAATCTGTAATATGTTTGAAATATATTAAACTATCATATTACTTTTTCTTATATTATTCCACTGATTTATAAGGCTGGTTCCAAAAGTAACAAGCCGGAGGCCTAGGAACAGAAACCAGTACCTGATTCACTGTTGTCCCATGCTGCAGGAAGTCCATCAGAAGGGAGCCATTTTGGTCAAAGAAGAACATCACCATAACCGTTCCTGCACTTGTGTGGAAGGTCTTAAATTTTGTCGGTGGTTGTGACCCTCAAAAATGCTTCCACTGAAGAATTTGTTATTTCTATTCTGGTTTGAAGTGATGACACCAAGACTCATCTCCAGCTACCACTCATGCCAGGAACTCATTCCCTTCCCTGGCGTAGCGCTTCAGATGATCAAGACAGTGGGCCATTTGTCATGCTTCCTGTTGTGGTTGAAGACTGTGGGGCACCCATTGGGTGCACACTTTGCGCCAGTTCATTCTTTCTTTCATGATGGTGTGAACACTTCTGACATTCAATACGACCTCGGCGGCTATGGCTTTCACTGTAACTCAGTGGTCCTGGGAAACGAGTCAATCAACCAGCTGGACGATGTCTTCGGTAATGCAATGTAGTGTTCCAGAGCATGAATAATCAATCGCCTAACGACACGTGTCCTTCCCTGAAACGCTTGTGCCACGACTTGACCCTTGCAAGGGTCATGCAATGTTCACCATACACTTGTGACATTCTTCGATGAATGTCTGATCTCCTTACTCCTTCCGCTATCAGAAAACGAACAAGAACTCTTTGCTATTCTTTTGACGCCTCCATTTCACTACTTACAATGTGAATGAGTGCTTGACAACTGATGCTTGCTTCTGCTAGCTTTGTACTCACAAGACTTGCACTCGTGACCTGATAGTGGCAAGCATGTGGACCTCTGCGCTCTTGTCGGAAATGCTCTTTGGTACTGATGTAACGGTATTACCATTCTGTCACTGGTTTGCACATTCCAGACTCCGGCTCATTTATTTTTTAACGTTCCTCATATGTCGCTATCTTTACAAGTTAAAATCCTTTATTTATTAATTACTTGAGTTTTCAAGTTTTCATTCCCCACTGTAAAATTTAAATGAGACCCCCTAGAACCATGCGCCAATTTCAGTTCTTCATCCTTTGTTGTTGTTTTTTCTTCTGTTCAATCCAGTATACCTTCATCATTTGACTGTGTCCTTCCTTCTCTCCTCCGATCACTTGTGACTGGATTTCTTTCCTCTTCTGCCTTTTAATCCTTCCATACTTCCTTTATTTATTCAAATCCTTATTTTTACATCTTATTCTACACTGAAACTTCGTATTCAACATTATTTTACTCTTTAAAACATTATGTGATAACTTTCTCTCCTGCAACTAACTAAAATATCATTCTTTCTTTCACATTACAAATTGTACTTATTGTCACATTACCAACCCAAACAGTTTTCTTTAATAACTTTTCATCTAGATTTTTCCCCATAGTGAATGATATGCCAACATGCTTCTATTCTGTCCTGTAATCTCTGATATCATTTGTAATTAAGGGATTGCCCCACTTGGCTCTTTTCCATAACCTGATACCTTACCTACTTTTACTAATTTAAAACATCATTCAAAGGCTTTACTATGTCAAAATATATTTAATAATTTGATTGAAACAGTGACATGTGCTGGTTTTTAGTTATTTATCATCTCTACAATATTTTGCAATGTTCTAAGCCCCAGTAATAACTGACACTGAAGAATATAAAATTTCAAAATTTCCTTGTTATTTTAAATTTATTTTAATTGGGTACTTTGTTTTACAAAAAAATGTGAATATGGAATATTTTAGCACAGTAATTGCTGTTTTAATCGGGATCTTGTGGCAACATTCTGGATTGGGAATCAGATTACCCTAATGAATCACAATAGCATTCATATTTGATACTCTTGGTGCTTTTCTTTATTACATATCATCATATGATACTAATCACACAGTAACACAATGGATAGTTGGTAGAAAAATCATTTTGAATTTGAAGAAACAACCATAAATAACTGTAGTGGATTGTATAAAAGTAGTGTAACAAAGTATTTACAGATATATATAACTAATGAAATTATTTTATCTTCGTCAGCAGCAGGGTGTGTATTTGAATTGCCAAGTCAATGTGTGTACTCTATATGTATATTTCATGTTTCAGTGCTGTCCATTATTGCAAATATTAATTTCTTTGTGTGTTATCAATATGTCATCACAAATTGCACTGAAATAATTAGCTTGAAATTATCAACTAGAACAAGAATTGAACTATTTGATTAAGCTTATTCTAAATTGATCTATTTTGTCTATTTGATACATTTAAAAACAAGACAGATATATAAGAGTGGAGGCTTTCTTGGCATTGTATATAGATGAAATTTTCTCGGAAAACTAGCCGAGTGAGAACGTTCGTATAGCACGACGTATTGGCGGTCATATTCTCTGGCACCATTGTCAAGTGACTGCTGCCTGTGGATAATGGAGTTGCTTATATATTGCAATATATAAGTAACCGCATTATCCACAGGCAGCAGTCACTTGACAATGGTGCCAGAGAATATGGCAACTGAGACATCGTGCTATACAGATGTTCTCACTCAGCTAGTTTCACGAGAAAATTTCATCTAAGACAGATATATTTCAGCTTCAGGTGATAGACTGATTTCCTGGAGTTTTGTAAAAATAAAAAATATCGACCTGCAGTGACAGCTGTTGATAAGACCCATGAAACTAAATACTGATTACTCATCTTAAATTTTGAAATTCATTTTTATAAATTGTCTGAATTTATTCTTTTGAAGAACCTCCAGGCTTCTGATAAAAAATGTCTTCTGCTTAGTAGTGTGGTGTAAGAAATGAGTGTTTATTTTACTCTTTGCATGTATCAGTTTTGTATGTGCATTACAACAGTTGTTGTTCTGAAGTAGAATAATATTAAATTACACGCATAGCAACTGTTTTGCACTTTTTCTGAAGTCTTAATGCTGCATTCATCTAGCATGTACACTAGGTAGAGCCATCACCACAGCTATGTCACAATGCCATAGATTACAAACTATAACTTAGTGTCTTACTTTTTCCGCCTTATCAATTTGGAATATAATCAAGGAAAAAATGACTGTTTATTATATTTTTCTTTATCAGAAATGAATGTTCGAATTGTTGCAAGCAGCTGCATTGAGACTGTGTCCAGTACATTAACTAAGTTTTCATGAACCGAACATTATGTATGACAAATTGAACTATGTACTTGACTTGTTATATAGTTTAGGAATGAAACCAGTGTTAAGTTAGTACGTTTTTGCATACGTTTTAAATTTTCCAACAGTTTTACTCAGTACAGTTACTGTTTAAAATGTTTGGGAAACCATTATTAATAGTTAATGAAACAACTTTTCAGATTAACTGAAATATCAATGAACAGCGTTCTTGTATATGATCTCACTAATTGACCATGGATAAGCTGTGTGCATCCTGCTCCACAAATAAAATTTAAAGATACTGTCCATAAATAAAGCCTTTGTTTAAAAAAACATGATGTCATTTCACTGATACTTTTGAAAGTACTCAGTATTTGTGTAGTAAAATTTGATTCTGTTCAAATATAACCACCTCTTCACAGAAATAAAACCATGATGAAGATCCTTTTGGATTGTTGTGTAGGATAAATCTTAAATCATAATAAACTTGTAGCCTGGTTTCAAAATAAAAAATATGAGCTTTAATGTTTATTACAGGTATGCAATAACTGTTTTAGTACTTCACTGATGAAAAACATATAATAGTTTAATGCGTTGCATTGTCTAGCCAATCCCAATCTACTTATAGCTGAATATCAACTGTTTTGATTAAAATTACTTGAACTATTGATACAGAAGCAGAATATACTTACTGAAATATTACAGTCGTAAAAGAAAATGAAGTTTAATAAATTGTATGCATTTTTATTGATGCTTTGAATTTCTTTACTTACTTTCAATTCTCTGTCTTCATTGTGTTCCACTTTCATAATCGACAGTAAAATTTTAAGAGTTGAAAATAGAGGTGGGATGAAAAGTTTATCATTTTGAGTAGGGAATGTAGAGAAGCAAGGATCCCAGGGGTTGCATACACCTATGCATAATAAAAATTTGTGCTTTTATCATAGATATAGAGAACCAACATCAGTGTTGCATTTTCATGAGGAATTTTGTGGGCCTAATGAGAAAACTTGGTTTTGGGGTTAGACAGTTTAATCATTAGCTTTTACCATGGCTTTATGCTTTCTTGATACCTGTCGTAAATCTGTCTCGCAAGGTTCTTATTTTACATTGGTCGCCAGTCTTGTAGTATTCACACTGCAAAAGATGCTGGTGAGAGGGTGAATCACAGAAATTAAAGTCACAGTTGTAAGTCACTCAGTATATTCTCCTAATTAGTGAAGCTAAAGCTGGCATCAGGTTACATAGCATATAACTGACTATTAAGTCATACTTTGAAACATAAAGAAGATTGCAGGTTATTCTTCGAACAAATGTATATCATACACATTCACCCTTAGAGCGAGCTTGAAAGTAAATTTTCCTAAGTTTAATTCTGTTATAAAAATTTACTGTCACTTGGGCATCCTGACTATGCGAATATACTACAAGTCCAAGGATACTTGTTGGTAAATTTTCTGTATCATAGAGATGAGTGTCACAGATCATGCCTGGTGAACAACTGGTAGCAAGGAGGAAAAATGGAGGATTTAAATACTTTAGCACCCAGAAAACTGCTACCCTTTTTTTCTGACGGTGCCTTATTTTAATCTGATTTGTCTGAAACTCTGCTATCTTATATAATGGATTATTTTAAATAATTTTCTCTATGAGAATTTTTCTTTTAATTCTACCCTTTTAGGCATTATTAATTTCTGAAGACTGAGGGTTGAATGTCTTAGTTATTTATCCACGAGTTTAAAAAAAATTAGTTCCTCATAAAGTAACATATATTAAAAGATCCATTTTAATTTTCTTTTTAATTCAGTGTATATTTCAGCTCTGGCTGTTTTTATTTTAATGCAATATTTTAATTTACCTTATTATTTTTTTACTTTAACCTTCCCACTTATACACCTGGAGCATCCTTAAAAGTTGAAGAAATCATGTCTGTCTTATTTAATTACAGTTCAGGTTTCTACTGTTCTTCATTAAAATTTATGGTCTTTTTTCTATTCTTATTTCCGGTTTTACCAAATTCCTGTAGCTTAATTATGTTTGACATGTGTACGATGTAACCTTAGTCATGATATTTCATTTTTTCATCCTTTAAATGTAATTTTATTATTACTTTTTTTTTAAATTTAGCTTTTATTGGCCATATTTTTCATTTTTTACTTTTACGTATTTATTTATTCCTGTAATAACTTTATGTATTAACTCAAATTTTTGTTTGGAAGCCTATCTCAATGCATTGCTGTAGCTAAACTTTGTTTATATTTTTTTTAAATAAGTGCTTTTACACTGTCTGGTGGGAATTTTTGTGTCTACACAAATACAATCTTGCTACTTGCTGGAATTATTTAACCGTCGTCTTTCCTTGTTTATGACCACCTGGTAATATAAAACTTTAAAATTAAATTACCGTCTAAATAAATTTTTTGACCCTATAAATACTACTTTAAAATATTACTTTGTTTTTAATTGTATTATCATTAGAAATGTTAAGCTATCCATTTAATTCAGCAGTTCTATTCTAGGACATGCTACAGGTCCGATTTTGACTTGAAAATCCCTTCTAAATCAGGTTTATGGTTACATAATTTAGGTGCAATGCTAAAGGATTTACCTCCTCATCTCCTTCAGGCTCCAACAAACCATTACCATTTATAATTTCTTAGATTTGCTCTTAGACATTTGGAAACAAATTGCAAACAACTGCTTTATTTTACAAATTGGAAAAAAGAATTGTGACTTAACTGTTCCATTTGTCAAAGTCCTTAAACTCAATATGATTTTCTTGCAGTTTTAAAAATTTCCATTGTAATCACCATTGCCTATATTTGGTTGAATGACAATGAAGATATTGCTATACCAAATTTCATTTGCGTCATTGGATATAAATGACTTAGCATTCAAATGTGGAGCATTTTGAATTATTGTAGTCCAAAACATATGGTTAACATTGTTACTCTGTCCATAAATATGACTGTTGAGCAATCTCAGTTATTCAGATTGAAGGTGATGTCTGTTGATGAAACTGCTATTGCTGAGTTTAAAATGGAAGATAAAAAACATAATTGTAATAGCTGCAATTTATATTTCTTCAAATCAAAAATTGAATGATCTAATTTTATAGACAAGTCACTGCCAGTATACTTGTGTGAATATTGTGCTAGAGGAGAAGATTGACTATCTTGAATTCATGTGTTATTGGTAACTTTGAAGTCAATTTTGCATCAAAAGGTTCAACTGCATGACAAAAAAAAAAAATACAAATGAATGATAATTCCAAAATCTTAAAGTGTACTACTGCAAATAGATTTAATCTTTTCATGGCATTCTGAAAACATAGCATCAAAATAGTAAATTTCATATTCTAGATATCATAACTCTATTGTTACTGTTGTACCAATCACATCACTTCACAGAAATTACCAAAATTGATTAAATATCCTAAAATTTTGTAATCTTTGTCTTCTTGTTTTGCATATCCTATAAATAAACTTATGCCAGTTACTGTATCTTTATTTATGATTCTATTTGGTGTAAAACTGCTAATAGGGTTTCAGTGCTAATACCTGCGCTATACTATACTCACCCTTTCCCCCTTATCCCCTTCAAGTCCTTTTTTTCTGTTTGGTTTCATTATGCCCTTGGTTTAAAATATGTAGCATGTTATCAAATTGTGGCCAGAGTCTAAATTCTTTTCTGGATCTGTGTTTAATCATAGTAAAGTCTAGTCAGAATCTCCTGTGTTCCCTGGTAATTTTCATCTATATTCTTGTGTGACCCATGCACCATGTGTTCATATGAGTTTGTCAGGATGCAAGGGGCTATTTGTGTGTTTATAACTAGGTACTTATTTCTAATGAACTGTACCTTGAAATCAACCAATATTATACAAATATCTCACAGTAAATAATGAAACTTAAAGCTTTTCTATCTTTAAATAGCCAGGTGTTAATGGCAACATACCCAATGTAAGTAACTGATCAGTTAGAAGGAAATGAAATTGCTTTTAAGCAATGGCAATAATGGACAGGATAATAACTCATCACTCACCAAAATTGAAGACTGGAGGGTTGTGACGTATGCACAAAGCAAAAGACAAATACAGTTGTACTATATTACAGTTTAAAACCATATTAATGCTGAGAGGAGTGGAGCATTTGGCAAGAGAGTTGTGCACACCAAGCAGAAAGGATGGCACAATGCTAGTGAGTCCCAATCCAAAGCAGCATGGTTGAACATGGAGAGTTGGAGAAAATGTGATTCCCTTGGATAGTACTGATAGTTGGTAAGCCTTGGTGTGTGCAAACCTCACTTGCCAAATGGACCACTTCTCTATGTATAAATAAGGTTTTAAACCAAAACATGGAAGAATGGTGTTAGTCCAATGTTTTCTGTATTTGTAGAAGTCCTCCAGCCTTAAACTTTTGCAAGTGATGAGTTAGTTTCCTTATCCTTTGTTATTTACTATATGTATTTGATAATAGTAACAATGAAAGTGGTATTGGGCAATGAAAGTAAGGAGTGATAGTGAAAGTAAACTCATCACTTACCGCAGATAAACACTGGAGGACCACAAAGAACATGAAAACACAAACAAACTTTACAACATTTCAGTATAAAAAGTTTGTTCTTGGGTTTGTGTTTTTATGTTAATCAGTCACTCCTGCCTTCATCTGTGGTGAGAGACTATTTATGGCATTATCCTCACTGTGTCTATTTCAGTGGGATGTTGGAGAATACTCTGTGAACTTGATGCACAGATTACAAGATGTGGCAGAAGCCAGTTAATAAAACAATAAATAAATTAATACATGATAAGGCAGATTTTAGGCATGAGACATTAGTTTCAAGGATAGTAAAATTTCTATTGCAGGGTTGAAACACATGGATACTGGTGCTATTTCAGTATGGTTTGTAGCCAATATGCAGCGTCAGTGTTAATACGCAGGGTGGGGATGAAAGTGAGGGGTTGAATTGAGTAGAGTGGAGGGTGGTAATAAATTAATTGCTTCAGATTAAAGCTCAAGCAATGTTTGGTGCTAAGAATGTGCTGGTGTGACAGTCCTCAAATATTTGCAAGAATGGTTGTTATAAGGCTGGATTTGACTCCCCAGATAGTGAGGCGGATACTGAGATTGTCTGTTGGTGTGAACTAATATTAATGACATAGTTACCTTTGTTGTTTATAAAGGCATTCTACCATAACTGATTGTGGTGGTAAGACAAATATAGGACGAGAGGCTGTGGTTGGAGAATAGTTGGCATTTAAAGTGTGAGGTAATGTGTACGGTGTTTTGTGGACTATATGTTTTATTGTGTAGGGTTTGTAAAGTGGTCAGACATGTATTGTAGTTCTTACATGGTGACCCCTTTAAAGTAATAAACCTCTTTAAGGAAGGTGATATCAGGCATGTGGATTTTGTGGGTCAAAATGGGGCTATGTATTTTATGGACACCCCCTAAGTAGGGGGAATTTTTTTATAAGAGTAGTCTCATTTAATCACCCTGGAGAGTGCAAAGTGAATGGATTCAATTTCACTGTAATGTGTGTAAAGAAAACCGGTTTCTTATCTGCTTTATGTATATTTGGTGGTTAGCTGACACTTTTGGTATGAGAAACTGGAACAGGGTGAGGGTGATAGTTCCACAATATAAGAATATGCTTTATATTTTTGGATTTATTTTCAAAAGGCAAGAGGTGTACGCACTTATAAATACAATATTTCATGTAATTATAGGCTCAGTCCAAAACATTGTATATACTTATGCTAGTTTCATGTGTATTCATTGCCTGACTTTTAAATGTGGTTTCAAATTTTCATCTGGCCAACCAAATTTGGGTTTTCAATGGCTACGCCAAATCACTCCAGGCGATGGTCCCTTTTAAAGGCAATGGCTGAATTCCTTCCCATTCCTTGTCTGAAATCCATTCCCGCCTCTGATGACCTTAGCATCAAGAAGGCATAGTGTCATAAAAAAACAGAAACTTCTTCGATGGCTAATTCTTTATTATTATTGCAATCCTGTGTATATTTCCTTTCTACTAGGTACTTGGCCTACAAAAAATTAGTGGTTAAGTTGAACAGTATGAATCATTTTGAAATTGTATAACCTCGGATAATTTTTTGTGTTTTAAAAAAAATCTAGTTTCGGAAGATTTTACTATTGAATCTTGGTGCAAATATCATTAGGAGTAAAAATTTATTTTAAGATATTCATTACATAATACTTATTTCAGTAGCTTGTACTATTGCTTGTGACATGGCTGCATGTGCTGGTAGATGTAGTTGTAGAGTAGTGAGTGTGTATGTCCATCAGGCCGGGGGGCTTCTCCACACCTCCCTCCCCTCTGTCTTCTCGCCACAGCAGTCAAGATTCCTTGCATAAGAATGCTGCCGGCACAACCCCTGTCAGTGCATCTGCTGCTGCTGCTGCCCAGAAGAAGAAGGGAATCAAGTCATCACTAGGCAGATTCTTCAGCAAGAAAGAAAAGGTTTGTATGTTGTCCTTGGATAGGTGATTTGTTGAATTTATTTACCTAAATAAGGCTTCTTAATTCTTATGAAATAAATAAAATGAATGTCACTATAATTGCAGTTCATAAATTGTATAAAGCTATCAGTTTAATTATGTTATCACTTATGGAATATTTCCTTCAACTTGATATTACTGTAGGGCAGGCCCACCATAAGCAGGCATGCAAGGCCTGCACAGCGCGCGGGCGGCACATCCAGGGTGGGAGGCAAATCAAGTGTTCTACTGCCGCCGTCCCGATAGTTGTCACCCCATTGTCGCCGCGGGGACAGTAGCAGAGCTAAAAAAAAAAAAAATGTCGCCACGAAATAAATTTGTAGTATCAGATAAAAGGGGCGACAAATTCATGTAGCGGTGACCTGTTTGTTTTTTTAGCTCAACTACAGCTTCAGGCGGTGACAATGGGTGCGGCGGTGACACTCGGGGTGGCAACAATAGGGGTAACAAAATAATGTTTGAAGGGGCGGCATAATCGGTGTTATTGCACAAGGGCATTCAAACAACTAGCAGCGGGCCTGCTGTAGGGTATGATTGTTTAGGGTAGTTTAGTTATTTTTATCTTTAAAATACTGAAGTATTAAAAAAAAAAAGTTGGTGGTGATGAGGGGTTAAACTTGCATTGTTAACATTAAGTTTATGTTTACAAAGGTAATTGAATATTATTCATTGAACACACATTCATGGGACATGGCCCTATACCAATCATTTAACATGAGTTTATAATTGACAACAGATTGAGACTTCAAAACATTACTTGTGTTTTGGGAAAACAGTAGAATTCTTAACAAATTGAAATTGTTTATATTCCACTCCTCCTCATTAGCCCAAAGAAACACTTAAAATGTTTAACACAAGTAGTCTCTAATCTTGACAGAGTGCTCAGTAGGGCACTTTGTGTCGTATCGGTTGAAAATCTGTAGGTTGATTACCAGTTTGTCTGTGACTTGGAGTACTGCCCAACTGGTAGTATGGCTCCCTTTAGCTACTGATGATGTACAATACTAGTGGATGATGCTTTTTTGAAGCATAAACTTACAGTTGACAAAGTACAAGATAAACATTGATATGGGACTTGGAAAGAATTCCAATGTTTTGGTAGCACAGTAGAAGTATTAAATAATTGAAATAGTTCATATCAGCTCAAAGGAACAGTTACAATTTTTAAACCGAGCATGGTGGGTGAGTGATTGGAACTCTGGCCTCGCATTCTGGAGGACGCTGGTTCAAATCCCTATCCGGGCATCCAGATATGGGTTTATCATGGTTTCCGCAAATCACTCCAGGTGAATGCTTCCTTCAGAAGGCCATGGCTATCTTCCTTCCCATTCGTCATCCCCAGTCCCATCCCGCCTCTGATGTCCTCGACATCGACTAGGTGTAAAGGCACAAGAAAAAAAATATTTTAACATTAGTCTTCTTTTAATCTAAACAAATTGCTTGGTAGGTTGCTTCGGGTCATATTGTGTGAAACATAATGCAGCACGTAATATCTATAGGAAGGTTACCAGTTTCTCCATGAAATGTAGTACTATGTGATAGACAGCATCGGTCACTTAAGCCACTGAGCATAGTGGGTGAGTTGTTACTCTCTGACCTAACATTCAAGAGTACGCTGGATTGAATCCCCGTTCGGCCATCCAGACTTAGGTTTTACATGGTTTCTCAAAATCACTCCAGAATGGTTCCTTGAAAAGATAATGGCCGAATTCCTTCCCATTCATTCCCCGCAGTCCTTTTCTGCCTCTAATGATGCCAATGAGGTGTAATGACATAAGCAAAAAAAAAAAAAAATCTGACAATATACACCACTAGTTAATAACACCTTTCTTACACTGCAGAACAAACTAGTGCAGATAGGTTTGTTCATATCTGCGAACTATCTGCAGTGAATTGAACTTGCAAATTACAACTCATCAATCTTAAAGAACATGTCCCAGCTACATAAGTCAAGATCTTCTTTCTTCCAGTCTGCTAGAACAAGTCCCTATACTCTTGCATTCCTGCCACCTTCACAGATGTAATCCTTCTGTGTTGGTGGAACAGGAACCATAAGATCCACTGATTTTAACAATCACATCTTGGCAACAGTCGGAGGGTACGTATGAAGAAAATAACATCATTAGTAATATTTTCCCTTGTGTTCTCTCCTGATTGACTGAAATACAGTCACTCCTCAATGTTATTCTCACTCTACTCTCTAGGAACGTTTGGAAATTCTTTAACTCTAAGAGAAATAATTCTTTGGAAAAACAGTCAATCTTGTAGTATACAAGAGGCAAAGGAGGGGGTCTGAACAGGACAAGGTGTTGTGATAGTAATAATACTAAAAGTAGAAACATTGCTGAAATGTGTTACAAATTGGTGCAATTATAAGGAAACCTAGCCCGTACCCGCGACTTCATACGCGTGGATTAAGAATTTTTTTTTGCCAGAATTAAATATAGAAAGTTGCTAACGATGGATTGGTCCCAAACAATATCGAGTAGGAATAATATGACAGGAAAGCTATCACTATATCATTGTACCGTCGAACCTGTCTCTTGAAGAGAATCAATTTCCAACATATTTCTGTCACCATTCGATAAGGTCTCAAAATTTCTTGACTACAACTGTTAATCATACTGGAAAAAATATCCTGTGCCCTTCATACAGATTTCCTTATAAAATTCCATCACAACGATATAGCCATTTAGTCGTCAAAACGTAACAAAAAGACAGACTTACTTCCGTGTTTATAATAATATTACTGTGGTTCACACTGACACACTGACTGTGAACAACACCTGAGGGATCATTATAACGTAAAAAAGTGTACACCTACAACATTGCAAGACTACCTATGATTTGCCTCGCATTGCACCCCTAACTTTCAAATATATACAGTTTCAGTCCGAATAACCTACGGCCCAGGCCTGACTCTTACGATGAAAAACAATTTTTAAAAATCTTAGCCTCCACGGAGATTTGAACTGGAGACCACCATGTTCGTAAGCAAGCGCTTTAACAACTAAGCTGCCAGTCCACCATACGGAAACACCGTATGGAGGCGACCATATCCAACGTGTCTGTCTATCGCCGTATTTCGAAGTTATGAGACGACATGTGTTATTTACACAGATAATTTTTCAACCAAATGTAGACAGTATTTTTTTCATTGTTTCAAAGGATAAGTGTGCAAAGTTTCATCGAGATCGGATGAAAACTGTGGATTTGTATGAAGAATTACTGTGGTTCACACTCACACATTGACTGCGAACACCACCTGAGAGATCATTATAACGAAAAAAGTGTACACCTACAACATTGAAAGACTACCTACGATTTGCCTCGCATTGCACCCCTAACTTTCTAATATCTACAGTTTAACATTCAATCCGAATGACCTACGGCCCAGGCCTGACTCTTACGTTGAAAAACAATTTTTAAAAATCTTATCCTCCACGGAGATTTGAACCGGAGACCACGACGTTCGTAAGCAAGCGCTTTAACCACTAAGCTGCCAGTCCACGGAAACACGGTACGGAGGCGACCATATCCAACGTGTCTGTCTATCGCCGTATTTCGAAGTTATGAGACAACATGTGTTATTTATACAGATTATTTTTCATCCAAATGTAGACAGTATTTTTCTCCTTGTTTCAAAGGATAAGTCTGCAAAGTTTCATCGAGATCGGATTGAAAACTGTGGATTTGTATGCAGAACAAACAAACAAACCAACAAACATACATTCATCTTTATATATAAAGATAAATCCATTACTTTCAAAATCTAAGGAAGTCTTCAGTAATAAAGAACTTCGAAAATAATGAACAGTATTTCAAATTATCCTTATATGTGTATGAGTTCACCTGGCAGATGTGGATCTAGCCGCTAAGATTAAGTGCGGTAAAAAAAAAAAAAAAAAAAAGAAGCTCAGCTATTTGATTCAAAGTGGAGATACTTTGGAATAAGAATATAATGGTGGATGAAAAAACAAAAAAACAAGCAAGTCCCATATCTCTCTCTCTGTCTCTCTCTTTCTTGCCACAGTTGAAGGCAGGACTTCAAAATACAGGCAAAATAGTACAAACATTGAACATTGAAACTTTTGGGTTTATGGCCCTTCATCAACAATAGAATGAGTTAGTGCAGGGGCCAGAGACAGCTGGCTGGTGCCACGGAATATTTGGAAGAAGTATAGGATGTAGGTGTGGAAAGTAAGAAAGACTGCTGAGTATTACCGTAAGTTGAGATCCAGTGGTGTCCAGGTACACAGTTTGTAGGCCAGTTCCCACATTCTGAGTTCAGAGAGACTTTTTATTTGGGAGGACTCTGATGGCACAGAATTGGCAGTATCCTGTGGGTCGAGATTCTAGGTGAATACCATTTGTGGTCATTCATTCTAACAGACAGTTGATTTGTGGCCAGACCTATATAAAGAGTATGCAAATCTGATCCTAGGCTTCCTACGACAGTAATTTTTAGTGGATCTATCACCTAACCACCTCATATGGTTCAGATTCATAAATGACATTTTTATGCTCTAAAACTGAGGGATAAACAGCGTTCTTAGTTTTTTGGACAATCTCTGTACCTTTAACCCCTTGAACTTCACATAGGTGACATGACTAAGCCTCTTTTCTGGATTTCTCCCTCTCCAGTAGCCACCACACGAAACCTAGCAACCTCATACAGTATCTTCATTTTGACAGTTGTCATACTTGTCATGCCAAACACTCCCTTTTTTACATCCTGGGCATTTGTGGTATTGACACTTGCTCTAACGAACAGGACCTCATATGGTATTCCAACAATATCTTCCAAGCACTGATATCCCACAACTACCCACTGGAATTGGTTCACAAATAACATTCGCATGCCACATCACAACTGCTGCCTACCAATCACCCTAAATACTAAAAAATGAGCATTAATCCAGTCCTGGTGATTCGATGCTTCCAAGGCCTCGAATCCATCTACAAATCCTTTGGCAATTATATGATTTCCTTCTAGGCTGCCTTGAAATGTTCCTCCAAGGTCATGCTTCTGTAGACCCCTTAAACTTAGGCAACTCTTAGTCCACGAACATGGTCTTCCCTGTCCTACTAGACAGCCCCAAGGCTCTTTTCCATGCAACAGAGCATGCTACAAGGTGTGCAACATACACCATGCCTGCACCATCTTCACCAGGGAAAGCATTTCCATCATAGGACATACCACTTACAAAATCTCCTGTTCAATATACTGGCTAACAACTAGTGTCTAGCCTTCTACATAGGTCTAACCATGGATCAACAGTCTGTTAGAATGAATAATGACAGACAAATCGTATTCAGCCAGTATTCCGACCACCCGGTAGCAGCTCATGCCACCTTGCGTGGAAAAAACCATTTTAATTCTTGCAATTTTCCTTCTTTTCTACCCTTACACCCACTATCTCCTCCTAACATAAATCATCATTCACCAGTGCTGGAGTTCCTGCCAATTTATTTCAAGGTATTATTTCTTATATTCCTTATAATTATACAAAAAATATTTACTGTAAAATATTTGCTGCCTACTCCTTCTACCCGCCCGTGTTTACATTTTTGCGTTACTCAAATTTATGCTCTTCAACCCTTACACCATACTCCTCTCCATTGTTGCTTATTATCCTATCAAAATGCTTAATTTGTTTGACTATTAAGCACATCTAACACTATTGGGGGGGGGGGGGCTGTAAGTGGCCTCTAATGGAGGATGAATCAGAAATAATCAATGGCATGGGGATGCAAAAGGCAATGGGAAACAACTGCATTAAAGACCTGAAGGGTATCCCAAGGCCCTGTAATTCTCTCAAATTACATATAGAATGATGGCTTCTTCCTGTGTAAAATATTCCGGAGGTAAAATAGTCCCCCAATCGGATGTATGGGTGTGGAACACTCAAGCAGGAGTCATCAGAATGGATAGAAACATTCTATGAGTCAGAGCGTGCAATGTTAGAAGTCTGAATAGGTCAGGTAGATCAGAAAACATGACAGAATGGCCTGTGTTAGATATCTTTGGGGAATGAGTAGATATTGTTGGCATTATTGAGATTAAGTGAAAGGTTGCACAGGAATTCTGGGCTGGGAAGGACAGAATATTAACATACAGATTGTCAGTGGAGTTAGTGGTGTTGAGTTTATTGTAAATAAGAGAGTGGCGAAACGGGTGATTTACTATGAACAGTTAGTGCAATGATTATTTTGATGAGGGTAGAAACTAAGCCTGCTCCAGCCATAGTTGTTTATGCCAATGTCACAGGAATATGATGAAGAAACGGAAAAAATATTTGACGAAACTGAAGAATTAATCCAATATGTGAAAGAGGAGAAAATTGCCCATTCCAATCGCCCACATTTACGGGCGATTGGAATGTGGTAGAGGGAAAAGGGACAGAGGGGAATAGTGTGGGAAGGCACAAGAGAAAGAAATTAGTGAGGAAGTGGGTTGTTAGAATTCTATGAAAAACGTAAACTCATCACTATTTAAGAATGGTGTATGAAGGCTATACTTCTGGAAACATCCAAGTGATACAGGTGGATATCAGATTTTCAGGGATCAAGTTTTAGATAGTAAAGCGAACCCATATGCTGACATTGACTCTGAACACAATCTAATAGTTATTAAGTATAGGCTGAAATTCAAGAAAATAAATAAAGAACATAAGCAGAACAGATTGGAAGTAAACAAAATGAAACAATCTATCACGAGTGTAAGATATGCAGATATGGTAGATGTGGGTCTAAGATATAACTCTGAGGATGAATGGAATGAAGAGAGAAATAATCAAAGCAGGTAGATAAACAGTAGGCTTTATATATATATAAAAAGCCACCTGTAATCCTTTGATCACAGAAAAAAAGTTGGAGTTGATGGATCTGAGGAGAAGGCACAAAAATGCTCAGGTTGAAGCAGGGAAAGAACAGTTCAGATATTTTAGAAATCAAATAAACAGCAAATGCCACAAGAATAAAAAAGTGGCTCTTCCTGTCCATAGGTCTTCAAGTATTTTTGAAAACTGGCACTTATAGCATTAATGGTCTGCTGTTCTCGACAATCACATTGATCGTCTATTGTCAGACCCCATTTATACATGTTAGCTTTTACTGTAGCCACTCCTGTTCTTATACAGTTGAGGAGTCTCCATTGTACCCAGCCCTATTTTATGCCAGAAGGTTCTTCCTCAGAGATTGGATATCAGTTTGGATGGGCAATTCTTGCTTTAAGATTAATATTGGAATGATGGATAAAGAAAAATAAAGATACTTTTTTTTTTAGATAAAACATATGATAATGTTAGGTGGGACAAGATGTTCAAAATTTCAAAGAAGACTGGTCTAAAATATCAGGATAGAAAAATACTTTATAATTTATATAAGAATCAAGTTTGTTACAATTAAAGCAGAGAATCATGCGAGACATGCATCAGTTAAAAAGGGTGCGAGACAAAGTTGTAGTCTATCCCTATTAATATTCAACTTGCATGTAGAGGAAGCAATAAATGTTTAGAGAAAAAAATGCTTTGATTTGATGATGAAATTGTTTTGTTAGCAGAATTGACAGGATGTTGCGAAATTACTTAATAGCCTGAAAAAAATACCAAAGGAAGATTTTGTACTAAAGATAAACCAAGGCAAGACAAAAGTGATGAAATGAACCAGAAATGATTGCAATAATAGTAGATTAAAAATAAAAATAGTTTCCGATGCAGTAGTAGAAATAAGTGTATTCTGTTACTTAGGAAGTAAAATTACAACTGTTGGCCAATGCAGGATTGATGTTAAAAGCAGAATATATCTAGCATGAAGAGCTTTCTTGAAAATGAGATATCTTTTAGTTTTAAATATTGGTCTAGAAGAAATTTTTGAAATTCTATGTTTGGAACACAGTACTTTATGTTAGAGAAGAATGAACTTAATTGTATGGATACGAGAAAGAAGGAAGATTGAAGCATTTTAAATGTGGTACTTTAGAAGGATGCTGAAAATTAAGTGCACAGATAAAGTATGAAATGAATGTGATTTGGAACTGATGGGTTAGGAAAGTCGTTTATGAAAGAGTCGTGCAGAAAGAAGAGACAGGGTTGTGGGTCATACTTTAAGATATACAGAATTGTTTAATATTTTAATGGAGGGAACAGTCATAGGCAAGAACTGTATAGTGCGAGAGAAATTAGAATATTTGAAGTACATAATTAAGGACATAGGTTGTAAGGGGTATGTAGAGATGAAGACGTTAGCACAGGATAGGAAGAGATGGAGGATTACACCATACTAGACAAGAGACTTATAACAGCAAAGAAAAAATATCTTGGATTTATTGGTCGGGCTTTATCGTAGGTTGAGGCCATGTCAGATGCCTGGTGTCCAGGACATATTGGTAAGCTGATTTCCATTTACAGAATTCAGTGGTAGTTTCCAGTAAAATTTTCTCACTGGAAAACACTTGTTGGTTTTGTTAGATTTGTGGGAACTGGCATGAGCCACCAATGGATGCTCTAGGTAGCAGGTGTAGACTTTTTCCTTGTGGCCCTTGATTTTGATTGTGAGCTGGTTGCTAGTGAGGCCTATGTAAGGACTAGTTTACACGGATACAGGTTAGTGGGTATATGAGGTGTGTAGGATGCATGTACATGCTCGGAGATGGGAGTTTTGCCCTGTTTTCAGATTGGAATAGTACCTGTATTCATGCTACCGCAGTTTTGCAATCATTCTATTCATGATCGCAGTGGTAGAGCCCTTTGTCAGCTGGAAGGGTTGCAGGATATAGTTTTGTGGTGGGGCTGCCCTATCCAGGCATCCTAACATGTCTGATTTTCTGTCAGGGTTTTCTCGCTTAGCTTAAGTGCCCTAATTTAAAAACACCAGGGACTTACCTTTCATTGTCTCTCATCTGATGCACTCATAGTGGAATGCATTGTCAGTGGATCATGTGGCTTCTGCCTTCATGAATGTGGGAGTAGGTTATACTGGCTGAGGGGCTAAGGAAATATTTTTCAATATTTTGTTGTCCTGACCTATCTAGCGTAAGTTAGGATCCTTGAGACTATACCTGTGTTTGCCCTGTGTAAGGGATTGTGTGAAATGAAAAGCATGGAGGGAGGGTTTGAGTTGTGGGTGGCAATCAGAAGCCAAAAGATTTGTGGACATTCTATTAAGTGAAATATTTATGTAGAGTCAAGATTGAAGGAGCCGTATGTGTGAGTGTAGTTTGGTAAGACTGGAGGTATGTAAACAATTTCAGGACAGGTAGATTTCTGAATTTAAAATTTCAGGGAAGGCACTGAAAAAAATCTAGTAGTGGTATTCTGTAATGCAAAATGGTGGTTAGTGAAGTACAGTAACAAGGACACTGAAGATGAAACTAAACATCTACATATATGCCCGGTCAGAAAATATATAAGCTGCATATAAGCTGAATAATGATAAGAAACTAAAGACAGAAAAGAAAAAATTCCAACACTGGTCGGCCAAACCGGATAATGGCAAATGGAAACAAAGACAAAATAACACTGAATAGGTTTAGAATAGAAATAATATTTACAGAAAAATGTTAGAAAGAAGGAGCTGCTATCAAGAAAATTTTTCCAAGAATTTAAATAATCATATGCAAAGTATCACAAATGGCAATTACACTGAAGTGCCAAAAGTTGTGGGATACCTCCTCATATTGAGTGACATCATTCTATTTTGCCTGGCAAAGGACAGCATCCCAACGTGACACTGACTCAAGTCATTGGAGGTCCTCGGAAGAAATATTCAGCCATGCTTCCTCTGCAGCCATCCATAATTATGAAAGTAAAGCTAGAACTGACTTTTCAGTTATGTTTCAGCTTTGTTTGATTGGTTCATGTTTGGCAATCTTGGTGGCCAAATCATTCGATGGAATTGTCCAGTATGATCCTTAGATCAAACCTCTATTTTTGTTTTGGAACACGTGTGGCTGCAAATCGTCTCCAACTAGCTGAACAAAACCATTTCCATTCAATGATTGGCTTAGTTTGATCAGAGGTCCCAGTCCATACCATGTAAACACAACTCATACCTGGATGGAGCCATCTCCAGCATGCACCATGCCTTTCTGACAATCACGGTCCTTGGCCTTGAGGGGTCTGCACTACACTCTAACTGTACAATCATCTCTTACCAGTAAGGATAAGTAAATAATTTTCTTGAATCTTCTCTTGACCTTCGTAAATTGTATTATATGTAATGCTTTAATAATATATGAGCCCACCATTTTTTCTACCTCTCCATCAAACTATCACTAATTGGGAAAGTCTGTGTTTGTTGATGACCCACAGACACGCTTCAGTATTGTTCACATGGTTTTTCTGTAAGCAATATCTGATGGTGTGCTTCCTGGCATGTGTATGTACAGAATGCTTTATTTGCATGTATACAAAGTGTGATATAAAATCTCTAATAGAATGGCAAGGTTGAACACATGGTCGTCACATATATAACACTTGTTGTGGTAGGCATTTCGACTGTTGGAAAGCTTTGCCAGACAATATTAAATGTATATACTAAAATTGCAGAATTTAAGATGTTTTTTTACTTATAGCTTTAAGCCTTGTTGAGGTCATTAGAGGCAGGATAGGACTGAGGACAAGGAACGGGAAGGAATTAGGCCATGGTCTTTTGAAAGAAGAATCCCGACCTTCGCCTGCAGTGATCTGGGGAAACCGTGGAAAACCCAAATCTGGATGCCCAGATGGGGATTCGAACCCACGTCCTCCTGAATGTGAGGACAGAGCATTAACTGCTCACCCACCATGCTCAGTCAAAATTTATGATATTGCCCTGTCATAGTCAAATTATGGTACTGATTAGTATAAAAATTATCCTGTGTATTAACTGATGTAAACTATCACAGTGCTAAATTTAATTGATATTTGTTCATTAGTTTTTACAAGAAGTACACACAGTTAGAAAAATAACTTTATGATTTTGTAATATTCATATGTCAGTGTAAATCAACTCTCGATTTACTTAAAATGTGACTGTAGTGTCACCTGCTCAACTCAAAGTGCACTAAAATGATTTCTTGTCGGCCAACAAACATTTCCTGCAAGCATGAGCAAAATTGCCATGTAAATGTAGATGTTGGACTCCAGTTTATATTATCATGATGAAAAAATTGAAAACCTGTCTGACCACCTCAGTAATTATAGCCTCAGTAGGTCCAGTGATGATGCAATTCACTCATACACTGTCAATTTTGTATATAATGGTGTTGGAAGAATGCAGAAATAAGGAGAAATACATATTAATGTATGTGGAACCAAAAGTAAATAAACCAGGCACTGGGTATTTGGGAGAATCAGAGGGCTACAGAACATGTGGATAAAATGGCTAAACTAAGACAAACAAGAAAAAGTTGTGAAAAAAAGTATTAGAACACAAGATAGGAACAAGCAGGACTAACACAGAAGGAGACCATTAGTCAACAATACAAAATAATGAAAAGGGAAAAGTTTTTACGCAATAAATATAACAAAGGATAGGGAAAGTATGTAGTAAATCTCATCTGAATGTCTACTGATTTGATCTCCATGGTATATGACATATATAAATATGATTATAGTTTGTATCAAAATATTGTAAAGTGGTGTCACATATCTATAACCTTGCCAGAACTGTTTAGAATAGGGCCCATCACATACCATTATAGGTGGAAAATTTTATTTAAAGAAATATTTCCAAAATAAAGAATTTTAATTTTGTAAATAAAAGAGCTTAAAAGAGAGAGAAAAATTTATTTAATGGTAATAACATAATAGTTCAACAGTAATGTGAGATTTAAAGGGAGAAAAACAGAATTTTAGTATTGAAGCTTGTGACACTGTCACTTGAGGCTTTAAAAAATTAATAACTCTTAAGCATATAAACTTTATGAGGAAATTTGTCATAAGCTAAAAGATTTTTTATAAATCGGACTATAACGTATTTAAATTTTGGGAAAATCCGAGTAAAAGTAGTGTACCATGAGAAAATGGGATTTTTGTAATTGACAATAGAATAGTATTTCCCTGCTGGAATACGCCGATGTACCAGAACGATCCAGCTCAAGGTTAGCAGAGACTCCGCTCTTTCTTGTAGCTGTGGCCAACTGTCTCAATCTAACCATTGTACTGTACATGTTACACTACAAGTAAAGATTTTAAAATGTAAAAACTAAAAGTTTAATTCTCTTGCCTTGGAATAAGTACAATGCCTTTAACATTCGTTTCAAGGAAACTTTAAATTAAAACAATGAAAGATTTTTTTTTAACAATGGTTTAAGAAATTAACAGTAGCAGTGTTGAAAATTATTATCAAGCTTGGGGTGCAAATCATAGTAAGTTTGCAAGAGTGAATGCATTTAATCAGTGTTGTGACTTGAAAAATAACCTGCATCTTCATAGGTGATTTTGAATGTCCGATTTAGCCTTCAACGATATCTCTAAAGTGTGATGTAATACCAGTAGTAACTTCAGCAGACTTTTAAGGGTATAACAAACTAGTAACAGCAGTGACTTTTTTTATTTGTATGTGTAACCTCTCCACCGTTATCTGTTGCGGTAGTAATAGTAAACAGATTGGCGACCGAAATATGGTATACGAATCAAACAGCATCTTCAGAAAAGGTATCAGAAATATCACATGACAGGTATCATGATCAAGTTATTGTGCAAATGTTGGAGAACCACAATGTAGGTTATGGCATTACATTGGGTTCATGTTTTTTTGTTTGTCAAGGCCTTCTGTCTTCAGATTTTGTGAGTGATGGGTTTACTTTCCATGTCCTTTCTTATTTTCATATTTTATGTGTAAGTACTTTTGTGTCCAAATGATATAGATAAATTATTCACTGTAATGAAAAATTTCAATCAATCATTGTTTTTCCTTTTATTTATATGAAATTTCTTCTGTATGAATGAATGAAATTTCATAGAATCTCAGCATATGCTCTGCATAATTAGAGATACATTCATCAAATGCTAACAAAATTTTTCCTTCAAATTGTAATACATGTCACAAGTTTGTCAAAATGATTTGAATATGAGTTGTAAGATTTTTAATGTGAATATAGCTTTAACTTTATCATCTTCAAATCTTTAGCATAAAGAATGGAATTTATCTGCCATCTCAGAAGGCAGTAATGAATGAAAGCTAAATATTCTTGATAAACAGTACCTGCAAACAAAAAAGAAAGGAATAATTTTGAATCGGTTGCCAGTTTTTGAGTCAGATTCTTTCACTTAATATTGACCTTATTAATTTTAGCCATCCTTTTTTTTTTCTCTGCAGATGGGTAAAAGATGTAATGTTTCCTCATGTGATCAGTGTGTACTTTGCATTTAAGACTGGGCAAATTGGAACTGGTTTTGAAGGATGCATTCTTCAGGAGGTACAGATGTGAGATATTTTGGATTCTCACAATGTTTCAGTTGGGCTCCTTACCACGAGATCTATAGAGCCCTATTTGCCTGATTATTCTTCAGATTCTAAACACATGTATTGTATGTCTGTTGTCTAGATTTTGCTTCAATTGATTCCCCTTATAATAGATTGTAAATTCTTCCAGAGCTTTGAACAATTTCTATTCCATCCAGTCAAAGATATCATCTTAGGCAGTCATTGCACAGCTTTGGGTCCTTACAGGTAATGGCTGGTCATTGGTATCGATGTTGAACAACAATGGTGCATGGTCACAACCTTGGGGTAAACCATTCTTCTGTATTCTTGAAGTGCTTCTTTGCCCTTGAAATTTCTTGTAGAACCTTCTTTTCTGGCAGAGGTTACTAATCAAATGGGTAAGTGGATTTTCGTGATGATATAAAGTTTTGCTACGAGAAGGTGCTGATTGTGACTTATTATAGGCTGTCAAGATGTCAGTTAACACAGCGCCCTTAATATGGCATATTTTGAAACCTTTGATGTGCAGGGTTAATTTCATAACGTGTCATGTGGAGCTTTCTCCTGCTCTGCAGCCAGTTTGCTGCAAGATAAGAAGAGGCTCAATTTCATCTGTTAGTCTTTGAAGAATGAGCCTTTTCGAAACTTGATATTTGCATGGGTATTTGTCAATCAAGGATCATCCTCCATGCTTTGTGGCTGCTCCTGCTCATGTCACATTCTGACATTAGCTTTTCCCACTGTTGCCTCTTTGCTTCATATTTTGAGGAAAGAATAATGTGCCCTACATGCATAGTTTCCTCACTAAAAGCATTTTCATCATAAAGCCTGTGATATTCTTTAAGTAGGACAACTGTTTCATAAGATAGTCCCTGTAGATAATTGTATGCTTCTCAGATTTGATGCCCATGAACAGGTTTGTAGGTCAATAAAGCGTTCATACTCTTCAGGAATTGGTGATTTATTAAAAATTGATCAGTAAATCTTCCTGGTTTGTAAATATCTGTTTTATTAATTGTGTATTGCCTTATAGTTTACTAGCTGTGCATGTAACTTCATCAAACAGGATTTGAGATTTCTGCTGTCAGTTCACAGATAAACTATCACTTTTGTATTGTTCACATGACTTCTCCGAAAGCAATATTTGAAGTGGTGCTGTCTGGAGTTTGTACAAATAGATTGGTTTATGTGAACACATTATCTTTGCTTAAATAGCTGTTATTGTGGTAGAAATTTCAACTGTAAAAAACCTCTGATAGACTATATTAATTGGCTATACAAAAATTCCTAAATTTACAGTATTCCCTCTGTATTATAGATGAAATATGGTATTACTGGGGATAACAAATGTTCTGTATGTTAACTGATGACCGACTCTATCACTATGCTAAATTTTATTGAAATTCGTTCATTAGTTTTTGTGAGAAGTGTGCACAAATAGACAAAAATTGTGATATACAATTTGTTACTTTGTCATGTGGAATTATGTTCTAATCATGGTAAAAGGTATATTGTACCATAACCAATGACATAAACTATTACTGTGTGATGTTTTGTTGAAATTCATTCATTAGTTTCTATTTGGTGCACAGACAGTCACAAAAAATTTCTTAATTTACAGTTTTGGGCTTGTCATAATTTTGTAGCATATCGGGATAAAAAGTATCCTGTATCCTGGCCAACAAAATAAGCTTTTACCATGTACAGTTTAGTCAAAATATGTCTAAGAGTTTCTGCATGATGCGTAAATATACAGACATACAGAAAGACAGGCAGGCAGACAAAAATTCTAAATTTTTCATTTTTTGCATCTCTGTTGTCAGTAGTTTATATTTCAATTACTCTTTTTGGAATAAATTTGTTGATTAGACACAACTTTTCTACAATTTTATTATATAGTATGGATATAGATAGTGTTCTTAAATATACTTCATCTCATAACAACTTAATCATGACTGGAAGGTGCCCGTCAGGGACTCCAGCCAGTAGGTATAATACTCTTCATTTCCAATTACGGTGTAGGAATCTTCATATTAAAATTTAAGGTATTGTTCACATTAATGTTAGATATCTGTAATAAGAATTATATTGTAGTTAGCCTTGTTTCTTATTGTGTTAACTATTCGTGTAAGTGTTTGCTTTTGTATTAATGATGGTAATTTCCATCATTGTTACCCAATTCTCACCATTTTAATATATTGTACCCAACAAATTAACCAGGTTTCCAACAATATTGCAGTGATAAAACCATCTTTGGCCATCTTTAGGTGAAGTTCTCATCAGTCTGGAATACCTAAACTTATAGCTTGCCAAGAGCAAACATTGTTGATTGGCTGAAATGGCAAGGTGGACGTTGGTATCTCACCTAGCAGCAGTCTCAGTGCTCATTAGAACGCTTACACTGTGCAGCCTTAATAATTGGCATTCAAACTTCACTTAATTGGTAACCATTATCCCGGTTAACAAGATGGGACGTGAGGCAAATAACAACTGCGGTAGTGAAGATACTGTCCTTTAAGCTTCTGATATGTGCCAGTACCCTGGTGGATTTAAAGTTGAAGCTATGTCCTAGTTGAATGTTGTTTGCCATCACTAGAGATTTCTCCTGTCCCAGATGAATGTATTGGATATATTCCAAACGGCATTGGGTAATACAGTGTACCCATTGCTGCATTCACAAGGAATACCATGTACTCCCAGCATATGAAGGAATAGTTCACTTAAACCCCTTTGTTCCCAGAACCCTTCCCACCTTCGACATTGAAATTTTTCTGGTAAGAAATGGAATTAAGTCATCCTCTACCAAAACTGGGAAAAATTGTGCACTTTCCCAACAATGACCTTGCCCTTTGTATGCCAGAAGTATATAGTATTTCTTACGAACATGGGAAAGGTACATCAGCCAGACTGTACAGTGCTCTTTGGAACATGCTAAATTTGACCTTGAAGGAGAAATCTGCGGTGGCAAAAAATAGTTTTGAGCTGGTTCATAGCTTTGACTTTGAATCCACCAGGGTATTGGCATATGCCACAGGCTTTTGGGATAGTGTTTTCACTGAAGCACTTGAAATTCATCTTGCATCCAATCTGGTAAACTGCAATTGTGGTTACCAACTTGGTAAAGCTTGGATGACAGTTATTGACACTGTGCAGCATTGGCATTCCATATTTTGTGATCTGTGGAATGCTAATCACAACTAGGCTGCTGTTAGACGACATACCAGTGCCCACCATTGCAATGTCAGCCAGTTAACGAGTACTCTTGGTAATCTTATAAGTTGACACCTTCCAGCCTGGTGACGGAGATTTTGATTGCCAAAATATTGTTTGAATAAACTATGTTTATGTGGTTAGTTTCCTAATAACTCTATATTAAAATTCAGTGCTGCGAACGACTTCACTCTTATAATTCTCACAATGTAAGATGTAGATTAAGTAAAATGTAATGGACTAATCTGGAATTATCAAATGATATCTGTGCATTTGATTGCCTCTGACATCACCTACCAGATGATGAGACCCTTAGATGAATACCATACCTTAGTTTCCTCAAACATGTTCACCTAGTGGGAAATTGGCATCCCTGTTGGGGAATGAAAGTATATATGTAAACAGATTTGCATCTGCCTTCCTTCTCTTCAAAGTAGTCTCCTCATGTTGTGATTCACTGTTTCCAATGCTTTTTCCTTTTTGGAAAACTCTTTGGAAGTACTGATTTTGAAGTGGGGTGAGTATCTCCTGCGATTTACATTGGATCACATCCACAGGTACAATCCACTGTCACATATGGCGAAAGGAAGAAGTCAAAATAGGCAAAATTCAGAATATAGGGGTCTGAGGAAGGGTGGTTATGGTATGGGGTATTTAATCACCCTTGAACCATGTTTCAGCTCTTTTGTGCCAAATTTCCTCCCTCGGATGTTACAGTAGTGCTCAAGTCTAAAACTCTCATCATCATGAATTAATTAATGGTACACAACCTCACAAACAAGGTCTGATAAAGAAATAAGAATTTTTGTATTTAGCAGGCTTTATAAACACGACTTTTTTTTTTTAAAAAAAAATAATTTTTTTTTGTTAGTACAAATATTCCTTTTTTCTTTTACTTATGGCTTTATGCCTCATTGGTGTCGAGGATATTAGACGCAGGATGGGACTGGGATGGAGGAACAAGAAGGAATTCGGCCATAGCCTTTCGAAGGAAGCATCGCGTCATTTGTCTGCAGTGATGTAGGAAAACTGTGGAAAACCCAAATCTGAATGCCCTCCTGAATGGGAGGCCAGAGCGCAAATATTCCTGAAGTACGTTTCAATTGGTAGCCATTTTGAATGTTTAGTTTATATTCAAAAGTCGAAAATGTTAAGCGTGGTTTAGTGTGTTGGGTGAGATTGTGTACTTTTCTAAAATAATGGATCGAAGAATATGTATAAAATGTTTCTTGAAAAATGCGATAGAGTGCAATGCATTATTACCATTAACGGTAGCTCTTGATGAATCTACTATGAGCAAAGCAAGAGTTTGTGGTGGTACAGATGTTTCAAGAGGGCTGTGAAGATATTTAATATGGCAACTGCCCTGGACACCCTAACATAACTACAACTGATGACAACGTCGAACAAGTGAAAAAAATGTTTCTGGAAAATTGCCATATCACTATTAGACAGGTTCCTGATGATGTGAGAATATCATTTGGCTTATGCCAAGCAATTTTTTTGGATGTTAGCAGCAACGTTTGTTCTAAAATTGCTGATTTTCAACCAAAAATAATGTTGCATAGTCATCCCTTAGGGATTGCTGAATGAAGTCAACAATGATCCAGAATTTCTTAAACAGTCATTACAGGCCACAAAACGTGGGTGTATGGGTATGTTGATAGCAGGGCTCAGTTGTCCCAATGAAAACTGCCTGAAGAGCCGAGAACAAAAAAAATTCTAAAAGTTTGAACAAATGTGGAGGTTTTCTTTGATTTCAATGGCATTGTGCATCACGAGTTCCTGTCAAATGATTGTACTGTTAATAAGGAATTTTATCAGGAATTTATGTACCATTAGCATGAAGCAATCCATCGAAAAACATCCAGAATTGTGGCAAAACTACTTGTGGAAATTGCATCATGATAATGCTCCCATTCATATCTCACTGTTGTCTTGCCTTAGCCACGGTATTCACCTGACATTACCTCCTGTGACTCTCTATTGCTGAGGATGAAGAGAACATTAAAAGGATGAGATTTTGCCACCATTGACGACATAAAAACAGAATTGCTGAAGGAATCGAATGCTATACCAAAAAGTTAATTCCCGAAGTTCTTCTAAGATTGGAAAAAATATATTTTATCTGAGAGGGATTACTTTGATGTGGACAAAATTGATCCTGATTAATAAATAAATATTCTTTAAGAAAAACAAAAATTCACATTATTTTTTGATCAGACCTCGTATACTGAACAACAAAACTAATGCACTTAGTCACAACTTTTACCTCACCTACCTCCATTATTGTTGGATACACTGGGCTTTTCTACAGCAAAGACTGTTATTTGATATCTTGATGTGGAGGTGACACTCAAAACATCTCCAATGAATAGTGCTTCATTTCTCATGGCTTGTGCAACACCACTCCTCATGTTTGAAAATATTCACCATAGTGATAGATGAAGGCCATTGTGTGTCACTTCAATCTACACATCCCCCTTGCTATGTATGCTCTGTCATCTTGCTGTAGAATTAATCTTTGAATTAACTGATACCAACATATACATGTTATTGCCTTAATTCCCTTAATTTGTAGTAGATACATTGGTGGAAGTTGCCTGTTATTTCGTTGCTTTATAGATATGAGATACTTAGACCTTGGTCTCCACTTTATAAATCTCACCATATCCATTCAGTTTAGATGCACAAGGATTTTTTTAAAACTATGTGTTGTATTAAATTACATAAAAAAGAATGACCTAGTCTGTGTGATATTGCTGTACTATGGACCATTAAATTATCCAGGGCCAACTGCAAATATTTTAATATCTCATCAATCCTCGTTTCAGCGCATTCGGGAGGACGGCGGTTCGAATCCCCGTCCGGGCATCCAGATTTGGGTTTTCCATGGTTTCCCAAATCACTCCAGGCAAATGCCGGGAAGCTACCTTCAAAAGGCCATGGCCGAATTCCTTCCCATTCCTTGCCCCCCATCCTTTCCTGTCTCTAAAGACCTCGCTGTTAGAGAGACGTTAAGCAGATTAAAAAATAAAAACCTCGCGTCAGCCTTAAGGTACTTGAGAGCAAACTGAGTATGCTCTGTGTTCCTTACAAAAAAAGAGTTGTATAGTTCCTACTGACTTCAACTTTGGTCTTCAGTGAGCAATAGTTTTTCGTATTAAGTAAATCATAATTGTAATCTGAACATACAGAAATAAGGCCTTAAGCCAAAAATATTACTGTATTTGTTGTATCTTTGTATTAGCTAGAGAGTTACCTTAATTTCAATGGTTGTTGATTCATTCATCTTTCCAGATCTTTAGTGGACAGTACCTTAATTTCTTATGCTTGAGCTGGTCGTGTGATGAAATTGAAGTAATCTTATTAAATTTTTATAGAGACATTATATTAGTCTTACAAATTTCATCCTGTTTTAGAGTATTTGTGTATGTATTATATAAAAAATCTTCTTTAGGGAAAGGCGAAGGAACCTATTCCACTCACCGTGGTTTCCTCATCTGAATTGGCCGCTATGTCTACATCATATGGTGATGGTGATATTTCTGGCGGTGATACACTCAGCCTCAGTGGAGGTCTGGGACAGAAGGGCGACTTTGATCGTCGAAAAAAGAAGAAGTATGTATTTAGATATTTTGCACTTGCATTATTTAATTTTTCTCAAATAGTATGCTTTTATGATTAGATGCATGATTTGTATCTGCTGTTTATCTAAACTGTCCCGTTTTAGTAATATGGCTGCTGGATGTTTTAAATATTAACATTATCAATTATGTCTTCAAATTTTGTTTTTAGCTTGTTTTCACAGCAGAAACTCTTTAGGCCACTATCATTATAAGATATGTAATTTAGGCAGCTTATTTCCATCCTTGCATTTGCAGTTTCATTTTCAATTTGAACAACAAAATCAATTTTTTTTTTAGAATGTCTTGTTTATGGATTTTTCTGTTATCAATGAAATTGTGTATTCTGACAGTTTCACCTTGCAACTTTATAAATACGCAGAGAGAAGGCAAGCCTTAAAAAATGAATTTATAATGCAGTTTTATGTTATATGAGTTACTGTGTTATTTTTCATTTTAAATCAGTGTACAAGCACTTAATGAGAACAGGAAAGAAGAGATGTTAATGATTGTGGATATGAAATTCAGTTTTGCTAAACTGTCCTGAATAATTTAACACCCATTTTCTAAAACAAAAACAAAAAACTCAATATTGTTCTGTTTACTTATTCTCATTTCATTACTTTTGAATTGCTGGCAAAGTTAGTAGTTTGATATCTTTAATGCTCAAAATTTTGGTTCCAGTTCTCTTTCATTTGGTGTACCATTCATGATGTAATTTTTTAAAATATTATTTATTACTTGCCTGGTCCCACAAAGCATAGTGTGCAACCCATGCAGTTTTCAGCAGAGAAGCAGAACTTTGGAATGGCGAAAATGGTGGAGAAGAGGAGTAGGGAAGGGGAAATTGTAAGATGACACCACTACCTTGTGGTGAAAAAGGCTAAAGAAGTAAACCCTGAAATTTAACAACTGTGTTAGGCCTAACAACCCAACAGCGTGAGTATAGTTGATTGCCTTCAAATATAAAGGAAGAAATCTTGGATTACGATACCAAGGTAGATGACATGGCAGTGGAAAAGGAAAACAAGAAGGAATGCAGTTAGGAACCTTAAATGTAAGAACACACACTGGATTTGATGGGAAGACAGAAACTGTATAAACTGGGACTAGCAGAGACAATATGGAGAGGGGAGACCAAGAAGGATTTATGGAAAAGATACAAGTTGCATTTGATTGGATACAGTGAGGGGAAAAAGAAATGGAATGGTGCTTGTGAGATGGAAAAGTTAAACGTAGAAGTAGTAGGAATAAATTACAGGATGATAAATGTTAAGTGAAAGTTAGAGACAGGGACATGGAGTTCATTCATGCCCCTCAAGTTGGCTGCACTGAGCAGCAGGACGAAAGTTCTAAAGATGATCTACAGCAACAGTTAGTCAAGAGCAATGAAATGATAATGGGGGACCTCAATGTGCATGTTGCTAGTACATGTAAGGGCTATGCAGAGGTTCTGGGTGCAGAAGGATAGGGTAGCAGAAATGCAGAAGGAAGAAAGTTCTGGAAACACAATGGTTTGATTGTGGGTAATTCCTGGTTTAAGAAGATAACATGGTATATGGCAGACTGTTCTCAGAAGTTGATTGTGGATTGATTTTAGTAGAAGCACAGATGAGAAAGTGTACTGTGGATATAAAGGTCATCCCATACGAAGCCGTAGATAGTGACCACTGACTCCTGATATCCAGCCTGAAAGTGAAAAGGGGAGCAAGATCATCAGACAAACAGGAGAGAAGAATGAAGAGTGCAGAAACTGATGACGAGTACAGGAGAAAATACCAAGAGCAGCTTACACAGAAAATACACAAGGATAACTTACAGGCTGTGGAGGAGGAGTTGGAATGCTTTAAAACCACCCTGTTGAATGCAGCTGGTAGGAGAAGGGGAGAGGAAAACCCATGGTGGAATGACAGTGTAAAAGATGCTGTGCTACAGAAGAACAAAATCTTCAGTGAATGGTTCTAAAGGAAAATGGAGGAAATCAAAAGAGTATATACCTGTAAAAATGAGGAAGCAAAGATGGTGGTGTAGGAATTAAAGAGAAAATGGGCAAAAGTGCCAGAAGAGAATAGTGAGAGAAGTACAAACATGCTGCTTACCATGGTAAAAAACAGGAGGAAGAGTAGAACAGAAGCAAATAGAATAATGGATAAGGATGGCAACTTATTGGAGGGGAAGGAAGTGATAAAAGAAGTATGGAGGGAAAATTTTTAGAAGCTATTGAATCCAACAGGATCTACTGATGAAAAAAATGGTAGAGATGAAGGAAAGGATTAGTACGGAGAGGGAAAGGAAGATGGTATATGGAATGAACTGGAGGAAACCTTAAAGAGAATGAAAGGTGGTAAGCACCCGGAGTGGATGAAGTGAGCGTGGAGATGATACAAAATGCTCGAGGAGCAGTCATACAGTGGCTCTACAAGGTGTTTTGTGTGTTGTGTGGAATGAGGTAATAATCCCAGGTGAATTGAAGAAAGGCTTCATAATAGCAATATTCAAGAAAGAGGACAGAGACTAACTGCCAAAACTACCATGGTTTTACCCTGAAGTGCCACTGTGACAAGATATATGAGAAATATTTGGAGAACAAAATAAGAACAACAGTTGAAAGCAAATTAAAGAACAATGTGGACTTAGACATGGAAGGTCAACCATTGACCTTATATATCTAGTAAGGCAACTACAAGAGCACCACTATAAACATGGCAAGGAACTTATGATGGTCTTTCTGGACATTGAAAGGGGATATGGCAGCCTCAAAAAAAAAAAAAAAAAAAACAGTGTGAGGGAAGGAATAAGTAAAGAAGGAGATAGTGGAAAGAGTAAAAGATATAAATGAGGGTGATAAAAGCTGTGTCAAAGTGGGAGTGGATAAGACTGGTCTCCAGTCTAACCAGACTAGTTCAAAAATGGGCTAAAACAAGGATTTGCCATCTCACCTCTGTTATTTATAGTGTCTGTGGATGAAATATTGAAAAAGGTGGTGCAGAGCATTGGGAATGAAGAATGAAAACATTGTTATTTGCTGATGACCTACTAGTTTTTGGAGAAGATGAAAAAGAAGTGCCGGAGCAGCTGAATGTCTAGGAGAGGTTAGTTATATCGTATGGCATGAAGTTCTCTGCAAGAAAGAGTGAAGTGGTAATTATAACTAGAAAGAAGAGCAGAATAGACACAGGCATATCATTCAAAGGAAAGCAACTGAATAAAGTGGAATGTTTCAATTATTTAGGAAGATGGATTGAAGAAAATGGAAGAAACAGGATGGATATAAATTAAGGAGAAAGATATGCAGATAGATTTTTTAAGAGTATTACTGGCCTGATACAGAATAGGGATGTACCACAAAAGAGTAAAGAAGCAGTCTATAAAACCTACGCTGTTCCAATATTGATCTATGGATGGGGAACATGGGTGATCAGGGACAAAAGGAGAGTAAAAGCAATGTAAATGAAATTCCAGAGGAGTACATTAGGAGGAACGAGAAGGTATAGAATGAGGAATGAGAAAAAATCAGAGAGATGATCAAAGAGGAACTGAAATGAAATGAAATCTTCACAGGAGTTCAGTTGGATAGCGTCGAAAAAAGACAACGTTTCAACAGCCTGCTCTGCTGTCTTCATCAGGTCTACTGCTTCAGATATTGCTACCTGGAATCACAAACTGAAGCTTGCAGAACTGTCCAATGGGCAACACAGTAAAAACTTGGCAAAGATCTGACCCTGTCTGCTGATGGTTGCCAGGCCACCCAATCAGTGCACGGCAGAACAGGAATGCGCGATCTGCCAACCGAGGGTATCGATGTTGTGGACTGCATATGGAGGCATACCTGGTAGCCGGATGTGCTGGCGAACTTAATCCACAGTGTCATTTGCATCCGTTACACCTTTTTGCGAAGATTTCTCTCATTCAAGTCAGAGATCCCTAATGATTGGTCTCCAGGCTTCGCTCAGGTAGAATCCGCTGTCCCTATTGCTGTTATTATCGTTCAACTGTAATTCAAATGCCTCTCCAATTACTGAGTTCCAGAAGGAAGAGACCCTGGCCAGCACCACAGTTTTATCAAACTCTATCCTATGCTCTTCATCAAAAACATGCTCAGCTATCGCAGACTTTTCCACTTGTACCGGCCTTAGGTGTCGTTTGTGTTCAGTAATACGTTCAATGATCGTTCTGATGATCTGTCTGATGTAAACTTTGCCACAGTCACATGGCATGGAATAAATTTCAGGAATTCTTACGCCTAAATCATCCTTAATTGAGTGCAGCACATCATGTATCTTGGCAGGTGGCCAGAAAATGCTTTTTATACCATACCACACCAAGAGTCTTCTGATCTGTCCTGACGTGTTCCCAGCATATGGAAGACAGGCAAGAGTTTTCAATGGTTCATATTGTTCAGTCGGTGGTCTAGGTGGCTTCAGAATAAAGGCGTGCTCTATCTGACACTGAGAGTAGCCATTCTGTTCGAAGACATTCCTCAGATGTTTCAATTCCATCGGTAGACTCTCACGATTGGAAATGGCTCTCGCTCTGCTTACCAGTGTGGCCAATACGGATTTGTGTTGTGCTGCGTGATGGTAACTGGCTACACTCAAGTAATGCTCAGTGTCGGTGGGTTTGTGGTGCCAGGTAGAGATCCATCAGGTTTGTGCTTTATTAAGATGTGCAGGAACAGGAGGCACCCGTCCTTCTCAGTTTCTTTCGTAAACCATATTTTGGGATGGATCTCGTTAAGGTGGCCGAGAAATTCATCCAACGCTTCCACACGATGAAAGTGTCATCAAGGTAGTGGTAGAAGCATGTGGGTTTGAGGGTAGCAGCCTCAAGAGCCCTCTCTTCAAAATCCACCATGTAGAGGTTAGCTACTACCGGTGAGCGTGGAGATCCCATGGCCACTCCATCGGATTGTTCGTAGTACTTCCCTCCGTACATGAAATAAATGGAAGTAAGTACGTGGTCAAAGATGTCTGTGGTACTCAGCTCAAAATGACGGCGAATCAAGTTCAGAGTGTCCTTTACTGGCACACAGGTAAAGAGAGACACAACGTCACAACTAACAAGTATATCAGTATCTGAAACTGTTAGAGACTGTATGGTTTTCTTGAATGGAACTGTATCAACAAAGAATGTAGCAATCAAGGTTAGAGTGGCTTGGTCATGTGAAGAGAATGGGAGAGGAGAAGATACCAAAGAAGATTCTGGAAAGAGTCCCAGAGGAAGACTGAGTGACAGAAGGGTGATAAAAAAGCGCGTTGAAGAAATGACTGTAGAAGAAGAGCGATGATGGATGGACAGGAAGCATTTGAGCATCTTTCATTCCAAATAGAACCAGTCAGTGGTTGGAAACTGACCAAGATGATGATGATGATGATGATGATGATCAAGATGATGATGATGATGATGATGAAGATTACTTAATGGTAAAAACAGATTTGATTCCCAGAATACCTCCATTAATGATCTGAAGTAGTAACCCAACCTAATTCTAGCCAAATATGAATAGGTTATTTGGCTGTATTGTAAATATAATAAAAAAATTTGTCATGTGCATTAAGTTATTTTTTATAATTTTGAAGAAAATATGGGTTATTTTTTAATAAAAAAAGGTCAATTTCAGTTATTTCTTTTTAACGTCATAGAAACCTTTCTATCATTGTTGGTTGCTTGAGTGATGTCACACACCAGTATACATTGCGGCAGTGAGTTGTATGTTTCCAGTTTTCAAAGTTTCGGTGTTTTTTTGTTAATTGCTAGCTGTTTTCTTACATTAATGAGCTTTCATGTTGAATACAAAATGAAGAACAATCTTGTAGAAACTGATGGTGGAAACTTACCAAAAATGTGTGCCTTATTGATTGAACTTCTTTCAGAACCAAATCTGACTTTGTAAGACTGGAGGTTTTCTCGGCATTGAACATGAATAAAATCTTCTCGGGTAACTAGCCAAGTTAGTCCATCGATAAAACACAACATTTCGGCAGTCACAATCTCTGTCGCTATTGTCAGTCACTTGACAATGGCAGCAGAGTTGAGACTGCCGAAACGTTGTGTTTTATCAATGGACTAACTCGGCTAGTTACCCGAGAAGATTTTATTCAACTCTGACTTTTATAGTGTAGAATTTAAAAATTTAAAAATTGCAGCATGTATATTTAAATTCAAAGTTAGTGATAAATACAAATCACTCATGACAATTACCAAAAGTACAAATTAAGTTAGTTTTGTTAGATTATGTTGGGAAGAGAAAGGAAGTTATTACAGGTGTAAGGGAAGGATAACAATTTGATAACTATATGTTGTGGGCCATTTTCCTCAACTGCTGGTAATAAATATATTAGAAATTATGTCTCTCAGTGCAAAAGAATTTATTGTTTGTTTATTTATCAAATGTTTTTCACTTTATTTTCACAAGGTTTGCAGTGTGGAAGTCTGGATCGAAGAATGAAAAGAGCAGCTGTAAATAATGACACCTCAGGTATTTCATCTTAATGTTGTTTGTTCTGGTGAAATTTACTTTAAGAGAAACTGAAAGCTAAAAACTGTGAAGTTTTACATACTTAATATATAGTTGTATAAGACCCATTGAAATAAAAGCTGTCAGATAGCGGCGTAGCTTATGATATGGTGTTGGTATACTAATAGTCCTATGTTCGATCCTCAATTGAGATTATATGTAAGTAGCGAAAAGGTATTAAAAAATAAGGATAGGAAAATGAACCACCACTTACCTTAGATGATGGTTGTGGGGCTTGAACACACAAAACGGACAAAAACACACTTGGTATGTGAATTTTTGGGTCTAGACCTATATCAAAAGGAGCATATTATGAGGGTGGGTGTCGTGAGAGACTGCCTCACAAATGACTTTTTTTCTAGGAAAATTGTGGGGGTAAATCAAAAAAAGAGGACTGGTAGAGGTGCAGTGATTCAAAATTATACCTGAGCATTACTAATTCTCAAAACTGATTTTTGGTGGGCTGAAAGAGCAAAATAATATCTTTATATATAAAGATGAATGTTTGTTTGTTTGTTTGTTCTTCATACAAATCCACAGTTTTCATCCAGTTTCGATGAAACGTTGCACACTTATCCTTTGAAACAAGGAGAAAAATTATCTGTATAACTAACACATGTTGTCTCATAACTTCGAAATACGGCGATAGACAGACACGTTGGATATGGATGTCTCCGTACCGTGTTTCCGTGTAGTGGACTGGCAGCTCAGTGGTTAAAGAGCTTGCTTATGAATGTCGTGGTCTCCGGTTCAAATCTCTGTGGAGGCTAAGATTTTTAAAAATTGTTTTTCATCGTAAGAGTCAGGCCTGGGCCGTAGGTTATTCGGATTGAAACTGTATATATTAGAAAGTTAGGGGTGCAATGCGAGGCAAATCGTAGGTAGTCTTGGAATGTTGTAGGTGTACACTTTTTTACATTATAATGATCCCTCAGGTGTTGTTCAGTCAGTGTGTGAGTGTGAACCACAGTAATATTATTATAAATACGGAAGTAAGTCTGTCTTTTTGTTACGTTTTGACGACTAAATGGCTATATCGTTGTGATGGAATTTTATAAGGAAATCTGTATGAAGGGCACAGGATATTTTTTCCAGTATGATTAACAGTTGTAGTCAAGAAATTTTGAGACCTTTTCGAATGGTGACAGAAATATGTTGGAAATTGATTCTCTTCAAGAGACAGGTTTGACTGTACAATGATATAGTGTTAGCTTTCCTGTCATATTATTCCGACTCGATATTGTTTGGGACCAATCCTTCGTTACCAACAACTTTCTATATTTAATTATGGCAAAAAAACTCTTAATCCACACGTACGAAGTCGCGGGTACGAGCTAGTAATAAAATATAAATAAGAAGAATTGATCCAAAGACCCTTTGAAGTTTAACATCACCTCTGGTCAGTGGTGGTTCAATTTTGGTAGCCGGAATGAGGACAAGGAGAGGATAAGAAAAAGTAAAGATAAATAATAATAATAATAATGACCGGGTATCATCGTAAGTTGGGACCAGGTGGTTGCCTTGTGCTCATTTTGTAATGATGGTACTTTCCCACTTTCTTAGTTCACAGGAGCTGCTACTATGACCATGAAATGAGTTGAAACTATTTTTGTCATGAGAGATGGCATGGACAGGTACTGGGTCCTTCGGGTTCTGTGCGAATACCACCTGTTGGTGGCCATTTATTCTTATGGCTAGTGGATTCGTGGTCAAACCTATATATGAAGCCATGCCATGATTGCACTTTAACTGGTATATTACATGGAGGGTTTGCCGGTGACGTGTCCTGTGATTGGAAAGCTTTCCCCAGTGACAGAGTTGGTGAAAGTGGTGGTGAGATGGTGTGTGTTGCACATCTGACAGCAGTGTCTATTGCTTGGGAAAGAGTGTTGGGACAAGGAGACTATATTTGTGGACTGAGATTAGGAGGCCTTCTGAAACAAGTTTCGGGAGGGGCAGGGAGGATTTTGGGAAGAATGGATGTCATTTCTGGGCAGGTTTTACAGGAAATCATAATCCTGCTGAAGGATTTTCTTGGCAGATTCGAGGCCTGGGTACTGTTATGTGACCAGAATTGGACTGTGGTTTGTTTTTGGGGGTTTGGAATGGTTGATTGTGTGAGCAGGTTGTAATGTTCCCCATGAAAGCTGTTCGTTAAACAAAGCTGGAGGGTAGTTGCGAGATATCAATGTTTGTGATATGGTGTTTGAATACCGCATGAGGGACTGTTGGTTATAGCATATATGACTACCCCTAGTGCCAAGACTAGGGGAGGAAATGTTTGGCATGGTACAGATGGCTACTGTCAAAATAGAGATACTATTGAAGGCTGGTGGGTTTGATGTGGACTGAGGAGTTGAGGTAGCTATTGGAGAGGGGCAAATCCACCTCTAAAAATGTGGCCAGGGTGTGGGAGTAGGTTCTTGTGAATTTCGGTATGCTGTAGGTATTATTGCTCAGGAAATTTAGAAAGTTGTTTTCCCCATGTGTCTAGATCATAAAAATATCATCTCTGAATCTGAGGCATATGAGTGGTTTCAGAGGGACTTTCTTCAGAAATGTCTGTTCCATGAACAGTTAAGCATAAGAGGGGGCCATGTGAGTGCCCATGGCAGTGCCACAGGTATGGTGGTAGATATTGTCTTCAAACGAGAAGTAGTTATTGTTGAGCATCAGGTGGGTCAAGTTGATGAGGAGCTAGGCTGTTGGGAGGGCTCTGATCCAGAAAAGTTTCCAGACACTGAAGCGATGGCAGTGTGGAATGCTTGTGTACAAGGACGTGACATCAGTCGTTACCAGGATGAAGGAAGAGGTGTGGGTATTGAAGAAAGTAGAAAGAGGAAGTCTTTTATGCCCTTTATATGGGATGTGACTATATTTTGTTGGTACTGATCTACCAATGTAGAGATACGTTCAGTTGGTGATCCATAAGCTGCAACAATAGGGCATCTTGGAATGCCAGGCTAATGGTTTTTGGGGAAGGAAGTAAAGGGTAGTCATATGTGGATTTTGAGGTGTAAGAAGTGAAATGGATTGTGGGGTAAGATCGTGGAGGGGCCCACTGAAATGTACATATTCCTGTATTTTATTGTTGACAGCAGGTGTAGGATCTTACGTCAGGCGTCAGTCAGTGCTGGTGTCTAATAACTGAAGAAGGGCGTCACCACATAGTCACTCTGATTCATAACTACTATGGCTGAGCCCTTTTCAGCAGAAAAGATGATGAAGTCTGGGTTGGTAGAAAGTTGTTTCCTGGCAATGGTTTCATCTCGGCGAAAATTACTGGTGTTCGCCAAGGATTTCAGAAAAGTAGGTGAAACCAAACTAGTAGACAAGAAATCCTCAAAAATTTGGAGAAGATGGTTCTGGGAAAGTGTGGGTAATGGTTTGAATTTCTGTAGACTAGGTTTCAAGTGGTCCTGAGGCCCTAGCTCACAGCCATGAGTGACAAAGTGATAATGCCAGAAGAGTGTATGGCATAGTGAAAGAGAGTCATGTCTAAGTTGTCATGGCCAAATGTAGTGGTAGCTGAAAAGGTGAGTCCTTTGGAGAGTATGGAGAAATGGGATTCAGTAGTGGTGAAGAGAACGGGATTACAACTGACTGTTTGGGCTTGAGTGCATAGAGTGAGGTATGGGTTTTAAAGGGGGAGGTGGAGGTATGTTGAGGAGTTGGGCAACGGACAGTTTTGAGGAAATCTTGGGAGGCTCCAGTTCAGATTGGTGGACAACTGGCTGGCAGGAAAGAAACTGCCCCACTACAAGATGGGAGTTCAATAATTTGGACAACTTGTGCAAATGGTTCTGGGCATGCTTACTGCCGGAATTAACCAATCGCTGTAAAATCTGCTGTATAAGTGGAATTACTTGAGGGGATGAGAGCATGAGTATTTTGTGAGAGGTATGGGGTTTCTGCAAAGTTGGTTTGCCAGATTGATATACTGTTGCAGGATGAGGTGAGTAAGGGCCAAAGACTTTTTCTAGCGGAAGACATGTAGGAGGGTGAGCTTATGGAGCTTAACCAGATATTGGCAATTTGACTGTGAGATCATTTTGGGAGAGACACGCTTTTAAGAAAAGAATATATGATTGAGGTTTGGCAAGTTGAAAGGCGTGGTATCTGTACATATACAGGTATTTATCAATAGGCAACCTGTAAGGGAAAGTTAGTGGAGGCATGTTGGGCTAGGAATGTTTATATTGAATGCGATATTGAATTTATATTTAGTTTTTAGTATAATATTTTGCTTTTTTCACCCACCAGAGATCAGTCTTGATAATTAGTAATGCTTGTGTATAGCTTTGAATCACTGTCCCGCCATCTATCCTTTTTTTTTTTGAACAGTCATCTAAGGTACGCAGTGGTTCATTTCCCAATTCTAATTTGTAATTTCTTTTCGCTACTTATATTTAATCTCAAATGAGGATCAAATATAGGACTCATAGTATACCATAAGCCATGCCGTTATCTGACATATTTTATTTCAATGGGTCCTATACAGCTTTATGTTAAGTATATAACACTGCACAGTTTTTGGCTCTCAGTTTCTCTCTAAAAAAGTTTCAACAGAACAAACAACATTAAGATGAATTACCTGATGTGTCATTCTATTCATCTGCTCTTTTCATTCTTCGATCTTGATTTTTCACACTCTGAACTTGTGAGAATAAAGTGATACACATTTGGTACGTAAACAAAGAAATGATAAATTCAGTTGTGCTGGACGACATAATTTCTTATACATGTATTACCTGCAACTGAGGAAAAAAGGCCCACAACATCTAATTATTAAATTGTTATTCTGACCTTACACCTTTAATAACTTGCCTTCTTCGTTTCAACATAATCTAACAAAACTGACTTAATTTATACTTTTGGTAATTCTTATGAGTGATTTCTATTAATCAGTATCTTTGAATTTAAATATATATGATACTTAAGCTGCACTTTTTACATTTTGAAACTCCACACCATAAAAGTCAGAGTTGTTTTTGAAGCACAACCAGTAAGGTACCTATTTTTGGTAAGTATCCTCTGTCAGCCTCTACAAAAAATGTTCTTAATGTTGTACTCAAATTGGGAACACATAACTCACTGCTGCAATGTTTACTGGTGTGTTACATTACTGAAGCAACCACCAATGGTAAAGAGTTTTCTATATGTGAAGAAGGCTTTGATTGCAGCACATGGCAGTTACACACCATTCTTAATTCTTGAGGTCAAAAGTGCATTTACAGTCCTGTAATTCTAATCATTTTTGTATTGTCATGTGTCTAGTCTGTGGAATAAACTTCATTACAGTCTCAAGTATCCTTCATTGTATTGCAGTTTTCACAAACAGTATAGTAAATTGTAATCATAATATTTAAAAGAAGAACTAATTAGCTCTCAAAAATTAACTTTGTCATTCTCGATACATCTGTGGTCAACTGTACTTTACTGTTTGTTGCCATGTTTATTACCTCACTGGTTGTATCTATACTCTGTTCACCATCAACTGACAGTTCTAGGTCATGTTTCCCTTGGCTCATTCCTCACCTCACCTCACCTCACAACCCCTTTCCATTGTCTACTGACCAAAGCAGACCATTGTGTAGAAGCACATGAGTAACAAAATAGTCAGTGGCCAATCTTTCCCCTTCACATTTAGGAGTAAGTCCAGTGGACTGGTCATAGAACAGAGGGACCTTGAGCTGCCTCTTTTAACTGAACACACTATAAGAAAAATTTACCTTTGATGCAATCTCTGCACAACAAGCTCCATGTTGGCATACTTATCTAAATTAATTTATTTATTTGGGAGCCACTTGCTGTTGATTGCTAGAATTAACTAACATTTAGTATGGAGAGGACAGGAACTTATTATAATAGTCAATGACAACCCACAATTAAAATGTTAACTAACAAAATGAATTTATTACAATTTTCAAAATTGTTTTTATGAAAAATTAAATGAACACACTAACAAAAGAAAAGACTTGGCAGTTCACAGATTGTTACTAGCTCATTGGTAGGTACCAGATAAAGTTCTCAATGTGTCATCAAATACATGAAAGCGCGGATTTGTCTCGATGAAATTATTAGTTTTGATGGCCTCATTGTGAAAAGTGCTGTTTACCATAAAGTTGCATGCTGCTTAGGCCTCATAAATGATGTGGTGGCTGCCACTGGTTTCGTCATCATGACATAGTCCACTTGTGAAGTTTGTTGCCTCACTGGACTTCGATGATGATACCTCACTGCAAACGATGTACACTGTGGTTGGAAATTAACTAAGATGTGGCTGAAGTTTACAAGTTTAATTACAATTACAATTATAAACCACTATAAAAATACTTTTTGTAGTTTTTATTATTTGGAGCACTGTTCAGCAAAACTTGGTATCTATTTATGACCTCGCACTGTAATCCACTCAATATTATACACTATTATCAGGTATGTGGATGATAATTGAACTCCTATCTGTGCTGGACAGACGTGTTGGTCCATTATCTTGATGGTACTTGTTCACAGGACATGCCCAACTAGATGGCTCCTCTTGCATCACATAGATTTACATCCACCATACGATAGCTTCTCTTCCACACTTTCTCTTTTCTGGAAAACTCAGTTTCTGGCCAGTCAGGTCATCATAGAAATGTTCCCCTATGTATCAAGCATAATGGAGAAAAAAGAAAAAACGTATTCTCAGAAAATAGTCGTTTATCCTCTTTGCTGAATACCTACCCCCCACTCTCAATATTCTCATTGATTTTCAAATCTTGTCCATTGTGGACTCTACTTACTCACTCCTTCTTTTGTACAGACTTGAGCTTGTTGGCAGTATTTACACTTAAGCGGTTTTGTAGACCATGGTGGTATTCACCACCCTTTCAAGCGTGTGACACTGCTTTGATATGGCCTGATGCATTAGGCAATTAGCTCGCCTTTTCTCTTCAATGAAGACCACCTGTCACCGAAGTTACCAATCCCAATGTTCACTTAAACTATATATTAGCATTATATATGACCTGAATTCTCATAAGGTATACCATTAACTGGCACATTATGTAACACTCAATGCAAATTATGTGAAAAATAAAATCAACCTGATGTATATTGTTCATTTTTATTTTATTGTCTGTTATGGTACATTCTCTTGCAGAAATGCTATTAGCAGAAGATGTCATAGAAAAATGCTTCCACACATTTTTTTTAAGCGATTCCTTGGATATTATTTAGAACCCTGTCTAGAGCTTTATAATATGTTACATAGGAAAGGAAGGGTTCTTCATAGCATAATAAGTTTCAGAATTCATTGTTTTCTGTTTATTACTAAATTGTTGAGAGTGCCTGAAAAAGCAGTTAGGTGTTGCTTAGTGAGAATTCGAGTTCTGAAAAAGCACTTTTTTTGCATGGAAAAATCCATTTGTCCAATGGAACATGAAACATGATTCAACAGAAAAGGCCACCTGCTGTTATTCTACATCTACATCTATACTCTGCAAATCACAAATACTGTGGGTGGCAGAGGGTGCTAAGCACCAATCCTAATTCTGCACATTCCAATCCCGAACAGATCGAGGAAAGAAGGAATACATAAATGAATCAGTACGGCATCTTATTTCTCTAATCTTATCCCTCCTGTCATTGCGACCTAAATAGGTTGGCGGAAGAAGTATTTCGTTGCACTCGTAACTTAAAGATTTTCGCATATTCTCCAGCAAATTCAAACGAAAACGACGTCGTCTGTCCGCCAAACAATCCCAGCCCAACCCACGAATTAGCTCTGTGACACTTACGTAAGGACTGTAACTAGCAGTCACGAATCGAGCGGCTCTTCTCTGTACTTTCTCTAATGTGTCAATCAATCCCTTGCGATACGGATCCCAAATTCCACAACAGTATTCCAAATGCGGACGCACTAGTGTTTTGTACGCTATTTCCTTTGTATGAGCATTACAACTTCTCAAAATACGTCCTATGAATCGTAGTTTGGAATTAGCTTTTCCTACAACGGAAGTTATGTGCAAGTCCCATTTCATGTTGCTTTGTACTGTTACGCCTAGATACTTCAGGGAATCTACAGTGTCAACAACTGAATTGTGCAGAGCAAACGGGGTCTTTTTATTACTTATGTGCATTGCCTTGCACTTTTTACAGTTAAGTGTAAGCTGCCATTCACGGCACCATTCCGAAATAGCATCCAGATTGCGCTGAATTTCTAAGCAATCGTCGGAGCACCTCACTTCCCTATAAATAAGTGCATCATCAGCAAAAAATTGCATCCTGCAATTAACGTTGTCACCGAGATCGTTTATAAAAATTAAGAAAAGAAGTGGTCCTATTACACTTCCTTGAGGAACGCCCGAAGTAACATCTAGTTTAGAAGAGGCTTCCCCGTCTACAACGACATACTGTGACCAACCAGTTAGAAAATCGTGTATCCATTCGCAAATCTGATCAGATATACCGTACGCTCGGATCTTCGCTAAGAGTCGGTTGCGTGGTACAGAGTCAAAAGCTTTCTGAAAATCCAAGAAAATAGCATCAGCTTGTGATCCCGCATCAATAACTTTCATTACATCATGCGAAAATAGAGCCAGTTGCGTTTCACATGATCGGTTCTTCCGAAATCCGTGTTGGTATGCTGTAAGTAGCTCGTTTTCATCTAGAAACTTCATAACGTTAGAGCATATGACATGCTCCAGAATTGTACTGCAAACAGATGTAAGCGATATCGGACGATAATTCCTAGGATCTCTCCGATCTCCTTTCTTGAAAACGGGAATCACCTGCGCAATTTTCCAGTCAGAAGGTACTTTTCTTTCCTCTAAAGATTTACGAAATATATCTGACAGAAATGGTTCTATTTCTTCTGCGTATTCCAAAAATACTCTTACTGGTACACCATCGGGACCCGTCGCTTTCCCCCACTTCAGGAGCTTTAATTGCTTTATGATACCTACACTATCAATTTGTACTGGATCCATTTCAAATTCAACACGCCATGGAAAAACGGGAATGTTTTCGATGTTTTCGTCAGTGAAGGAATTTTTAAATTCGGCGTTAAATACGGTAGCCTTGTTGCGGCTGTCATCAACTTCCCGACCGTCTTTTAGTAGAACTGGCATATTGTTGTCACAACCACCTTTTTTTTTTTTACATACGACCAAAATTTCTTTGGATTTTCAATGAGGCTCTTGGAAAGTGAGTTGCATCGAAAGTCATTGAAGGCTTCGCGCATCGCATTCTTGACCTGTCCTCTTGTCTCAGCTAGTTTTTCTAAATCACTCCTATACATCGTCCTTCTTGAGCGTGCATGAATCTTCCTTTGCTTTTTAAGTAACCTTTTGACTTCACGCGTATACCACGGGGGATCGTTCCCGTCCCTGATTGTCCTTTTTGGTATATGTAAGTCCATACCTTCCCTGACTATATTTATGAATCGAAGCCACATCTCTTCAACCGAGCCTCTTCCTTCTACAAAGGTAATGTTTCTATTCCTCAAAAACGTTCTTAAACTCTCCTTTGGGGCCTTTTCGAACCTGTAAACGACCCTTTCTTTTTTGTTTTTGCGCTCGACTGTTAATTTTACTGTAGCAATTACAGCTTTATGATCACTTATTCCCGTGGTGGTAGAAATGTCCGTAAATAATTCAGGCCTATTTGTAACGAGAATATCTAAAATGTTTTCGTTTTCGTTGTCGCACCGCGTTGGTTCAGTGACGAGCTGCTCAAGATTAAGATCTGAGAAAAGGTCGAGAATAATCTCACAGGATATTTTATCCCTGCCACCAGTAACGTGGGCGTAATTACTCCAGTCAATATACGGCAAGTTGAAGTCGCCTCCTAGTATTATTCCATGATCCGGAAATTGACGAGCTATATTACTTACGTTATTTCTTAAGGCCTCAGCAACACCTACATCTGCATCTGGTGGACGATAGAAAGACCCTATTACAAGTTTTGTCCTAGCTACTTTTAGTCTAATCCATAGGATTTCACAGACCGTATCAATATTTATTTCGTTACACGACAGGTGTTTACAAACTACTATAAATACACCACCTCCATTAGAATGTAACCTATCCTTACGGAAAACATTCATGCTATGGTTAAAAATTTCTGCTGAACTTATATCCGGTTATAACCAGCTTTCAGTACCTAATACTATATCAGCTTCTGTGCTACTAATAATGCTTTCAAGCTCAGGCTGCTTATTACAAACACTTCTACAGTTTATAACGAGTACTTTTAACGGTCGAGATTGATTTTCGCTACTCCTAACATATGGTGCCGAATTTAATTATTCAGTGTATGTGCAGCTGCAAAATCTAGATGTCGACCCTGATGAACAGCCGTCTGGTACAGTGCAGCAGCATTTGACAAATTGTCATTGAGGATACCCTTTTTTAGCCCCTTAGTGGTTTGTTGATCAACAGTTGCACAAGTATTTGCTTGAACACATCTCCACAGTTGCTGTCTTCAGTGCACCACACTCGCCATGTTGGTGATTTTGCATAGTGCCATGCACAGTAAACCTTTACCAAGTCATTATGTGAACAGTTCACAGTATTAGCTGTTTCAGAAATGATACAATCTTTGGCCTGGATGCCAATGATCATACCCTTTTGGATGTCACTTAGATTCTTTCTGCATTCTTCCAATGATTGGAATGTTTTCCTCTTTCCTCCAACAGCCTTTATATAGCCTCCACTGCTGCCGCGTGCATTAATTGATCGATTATCTCATCCTGAGATCGAAAATAGGTGGAAGTCACATTAATTTGACTGGACTGTTCATCATAGTTGGTGAAATTTGAAGCCACTAATTTTAAACTGAAACCAAACTACAATCCAAGCAGTAGATTTCCTGTGTGAAACTTATCCAAAGAAGGCAAAAACAGTTCCGGGAAATGTCCTTATAATCATTTTCTGGGAGTTCTGAGGTGTGATCTTCGTCGATTACCTAGAAAAGAGTAAAATGATTAATGTTTCATATTATGCTGTGTTACTGGATCAATCGCACCAGAAATTGTTGAAGAAATAATCTAATTTGCTGAAGAAAATGATTTTCCTCCACCAGGAAAATATGCTGCACACACATCAGTTACAATGGCTAAATTTTTAAAATAAAGCTATGAACTGCTAACTCGTCCATCCTATTCTCCAGATTTGGCTAGTAGTTACTTCCCTCTCTTTAGAAACCTGAAGAATTGGCTCAGTGGGAAGAAATTTGCCTGCAGTATAAACATCATAGAATAGAGTAGCTTGTATTTTGCAGATTTTGAAAATTCACATTTTTGGAAGGCTTAAAAAAATTTGAGAAATGTTGGGCTAAGTGTATTGAACTGAAAGGAGACTTTGTTGAGAAATTAAGGTGTTATTTTTGTAAAAAAAATTTCTTTGTTAAAAATTCATGGACTTATCACTTCATAAACTTTTCTTGTGTCTTTCCCTTCCGTGTAGAGAGAGATGTTTGCATGTATCAATATGTTTATATACATTTTATTCACACTTGAAGATGAATTGTTGACTTCCTAAGTTTTCTAATGAAATTCTTCACTCCCCGTTCCTAACCACTCTCTTACATCCAACTTTGCTACTACAATGATGTAGGCCTATAACCATCCCTTCTGTTGAAGAAGGACTTTCCTTGAAAAATGTATATATTTGTGTGTGTGTTTTGTTTCTACGCTGCTTCATCTTCTGCTGTGATGAGTGTTGACCTTCCTCTGTATCCTGGAACTTCTAATAGGTTTTGTTGCACTTAAAATTCATGCACAGTGTACACACTTTCTCTTTTCTTTTGTAGCTACTATTGCTAAGACTCTATTCATAGAGTGAAGTAACATTGTGATTAATTATAATCTCTGCAACAAACATAATTCATTTTAATTTCCATAGCAATTATATTTAATTATACCTCACAAAGTGTATTACAAACTCCTAACAGTTGAGATTATTTTCATTTCTAGATTATTTTTTTTTAAAGTGCTGTAGAATTTGGGAAATATATGTTTGCTAGGGGAAAAGAGAGATTATTGTTAATCAGTTACCTTTGCATAAATGAGTGCAGGCTGCTTGTAAGTTACATAAATTGTGTAGTACACAGGATGATTTTCATTTGATCAGCCAGCTCTAGAAGAGTGGCACTGGATGTCAGGACAAACATATTTCACATAATAATTCTTGTTTGCAATCACAACATTAACAAGCTAGAGGACACTGTTTGGCATTTATGAAACCAGTTCATTTGCAGGATGAATTTTGAACATGATTGAACAATTAACAAATGCCAAGTAAGCAGAAGTATGATACATATTTGGGGTGGCCAGCTTTATTGGAAAATTCACACAGAAATTGTGTCAGGAAATGTACCCAAATAATAGTTGCTAGATTATAAATCATTTGAATAATAGTACTACCTGCTTTGTGGAGGTAAATCATTCCATGTAGACATTTGTGATCCATTTGCAAAATCTACATTGCAAATGTTTGCTCTTAGAAACAAAAGCATTATACTTGTAGACATGCGTTGTGTAGCAAAATTTATTTTGATTTGCTGTACAGTGTTTCAGTGTCTATCACATAAATTTACAATCTCACTGTGCGAGGTGTGTAAATTAGGTAATGAGCCTGACAACGCAACACTCTATATGGCAACACTGGAAGCATGGGACTTCGATAGGACATTGTTAAATATTTGATACGCATTCAGTAAAAGTTTGAGCTTGGTTGAATAATTTGGTTGTTTGTTGTTATTTTTCTTGTGAATCCAGTTTTCTAAAAGTGAGTGACATGAATTTTAAGCAATGGTGTGCTATCAGAATTTGCATCATACTTGGGTACAAGAAACTTTGTCAAAACTTAAGCAGGCCTATGGAGATAATGCTTTGTCAAGAGCTAAGGGTTTAAGGCATTTTCAGAACGAAAAGTGCTGATGGAAAATAAACCATGCAGTCGAAGATCTTAAATGAAAACCAATGAAAATGTTGGCAGGATCCGAGGTTTTGTGCGTTCTGATCATCAGTTGATCATCATAATGATTGGGGAAGAGTTGAATTATAGCTATACCACAGTTCATTACTGACCAATGAATTGGGGATGAGAAAGATCTACATGAAAATAGTTCCAAAATTCTTTCAGAAAAACCTGTCATTAGGAGGAAAAGGTGCCTTGACATTTTGGAATTGGTTGAAAATGATAAAATTTTTGGAACATGTCTTTACTGGTGATGAGAGTCAGGTATTTGAGTACGACCTAGGAACCAAATGCCAGACACACTTCAGCTTCTCCAAAGCTTCCCCCCCCCCCCCCCCCCCCCCCACACACACAAAACCATGGATGAGCATACACAGATCAAACCCAGAATCAACTGGATCCTTAAATACAACAATGCGCAATGTCACACAGTAATCCCAATAAACAGGTTTCTGGCCAGTAAAAAGTTTCATGTGGCTCCTCAACCTCCTTATTCACGTGACTTGTGACTCTTTCCTCTTCCTGAGAGTTTCAGGCTGAGACTGAAAATTTATCTCGGGGGATGTTGTTTTGGGATACTCAGAAACATTTAAATGGCAGTAACTGACCAGCTGAAGTCTCTTTCAGTATTCGAGTTCCAGTGCTGCTATGAGGAGTGGAAGAAATGTCTCCAATGTTATGTGGCTTCCCAAGGAAATTGTTTTGAAGGAGGCTATATTCAATTGTAATTTTATTCAAATAAGAATATTTAAAAATGCAAGTCTCATTACTTAATTTCCACACTTCATATTGTGTTAAGCAGACTTTCTGAAGGGCAGAACACAGTGTGTAGTTCTCGACGGTGAGCATTCATCACTTACCGAGGTAAGGTCCGGGGTTCCCCAGGGAAGCGTGATAGGGCCTCTGTTGTTTCTCATATACATTAATGATTTGTGCGACATAATACGGGGGATGAAAAAATTATTTGCCGATGATGCTGTTATTTATCGTGTAATCACAACCCAGGCCGACCGCGCTTTGTTACAAGACGATATTATGAAATTAATTGCGTGGTGTGAAGATTGGCAGGTGGAGTTACATGTTAAAAAGTGCCAAGTCATGCGTGTAAGTAAAAAGGTGACACCATTTAGCTCTGAATATACAATTAATGGTATTGTCCTTAGAACGGTAGATTCTGCTAAATACCTAGGGGTAACGATTCATAATAATTTGTCGTGGAATGAGCATATCAAGAATGTAATTGGGAAAGCAAATTGTATGCTTCAATTTCTAGGTCGTAATTTAAAACAATGCGCTCCGGAAGTTAAATCGATTGCATACAAGTCGCTAGTGCGGCCTCACTTAGAATATTGTTGCTCTGTATGGGGTCCTCATCAAAAGGAATTAATGGAGGCATTAGAGATGGTCCAAAGAAGAGCCGCCCGATTCATGGTATATATAGTTGGAGGGAAAGCGTAAGTGCGATGTTGAAGGAGTTAGGTTGGGAAGACCTGGAACACCGAAGGCATTGCTCTTGATGGAAGCTAATTGAAAAATTCACGACTGACATATTTCAGAATGACAGCAAACAAATATTGCTACCAGCAACATTCATATCTCAGAATGACCGTGAAAATAAGATTAGAGAAATCAGGGCAAGAACCGATTGTTTTCTGTATTTATTTTTTCCACGAGCGATTAGGGAATGTATTAGAAAGGATTTACCGGGCGAGTAAACTTAAAATCCGACAGGAGTAGCTTTCAATAAAGCTCTCTGGCCATCCTGATCTGGGTTTTCCATGGTTTTCCCAGATCACTCCACGCGAATGCTGGGATGGTTCCTCACAATAACCTATGACCGCCTCCTGCCATATCCCGTATTTACCTTCCAAACCGTTAGCTTTCCGGATAGGTGCAATGCACCCTCCGCCACACACTTTTAGTGAATTATGGAGTAATAGTAACAGTAATATAGGATTCAGATAATAGATATATGGTTGAGCTAGATGTTTATTAAATTTAAAACCATTAATCTTATCAGACATGCAAGACTGCTCCTACATATGATCAAGTATATAAACTGAAGTAATCATCCTTTCTTTTTTGTCTTGTTGTGCAGTTTGAATCTAGTGTTTAGTTACCAACCATGTTAGGGGGGAGAGAGGAGGGGGGCGTGGGGTGTGAGGTAGCTTCGCCACCTGTTTGCATGGTACCCTAGCTCTGAACCATCAGAAGTACTACGTCTGTTTCATTGCCTATTAGAGTTGAAAACCTTTATTCTAACAGCACATACTTAATGCCCTCCGAGATGCCATTGTTAGTACTAAGAAGTAGGCATTTTAATAATAATATTGTGGCAGGAGGAGGGTCAAAAAAACATTGAAAATCTCTAATCTAGCGTTTTGCCATCACAGTTACCATCTTAAGTATTAGTAATATATGTGCCAAAATATTTTCGTGTACTTATTTTGTAATATCAGCATGTCACTATAATTACAAATGTCTTATGTTTAGGTTGTAATCAGTCTAAGTGTTGTTGCACTTTATTATGTATTATTACATAACTAACTCCTTCAATTAGGGGACTTAAAAAGTTTTCGAGCAGATCGTAATTAAGATGGAAGGAACCAGCCATTATACTGTATGGAAAATATATTGCTGACAAAAACAGAAAAGTTGCAAGTATTAGACTGTATTAGTTCCCTGCTTGTCCTAATATCCAGAATGATGAAATCATAGTGTAATTTAACTATAATTTTCTTCTACCAAATAATTGAGTGAAATGCACATTAATAGCTGTTATAAAAACATATTTTTGATAAAGAAATGGTTGAATTATTAACATTGTATTCATAATATGGATAATTTGTTTGTCCTCACTGTTTCTCTACTAAAATAGGGGGTTAGACATATCCTGTATGCCAGATCTGCCATATAAATGGGTGAAGACAGATGAAGAAGAATTAATACCATTTATTATTAGATATGTTTCAACCGCTTTCATTAATTTCTCTACTTTTTTATCTAATTAGATCTCCCAGCAATATTAGTTACAATAATTCCATTTTTTCACTTGATACATGAAAGTGTGCTATAGAACCAGAATATTTTCTGACATGGTTTGTTTTTCTTTCATTGTTAAGGAACTAATTTGGCAGGTACTGCAAATCTCTACAATTGTATTAAGCTGATGATAATGACTGTCTTCAACAAAGAGTGGAGTTATACTCTGAATTCATGGATTGTAATGATTGCCAATAAATTAAATGATGTTGGATACTGAGAGGTTGCAGTATTAGTCACAATGGAAAAGAACAGGATGGGAAAAATTAAAGTTACAAACCAAGCATGGTGGCTGAGTGATTAACGCTCTGGCCTTGCATTTGGGTAGACGTAGGTTCGAATCTCTGTCCAGGCATCCAGATTTGGGTTTTCCGTGGTTCCCCCAAATCCCTCCAGAGGAATGCAGGGATTCTTCCTGCAAAAGGCCATGGCTGAATTCCTTCCTGTTTCTTGTCCCCCATCCTTTCCCACCTCTAATGACCTCGATGTCGATGAGGCGTAAAACCATAGTAAAAATAAAAAATAAAGTCACATGTGTTAAAACTATCTCTTAAAGGTATACTAAGTATATGCACATGACCATGTTTTGGGTATGGTCATTGGTCTGTAATAATTCCCAGATCAGATATTTAGTATCATCATTATCTTTGGAATGTTTATATTTCTGCAAGTCATTCTGTACATCATCTTCCACAGTCTGTGCTTTATTTCAAAGTAAAGTCCTGTCTACTATCAGCTTGCTATGTCTGTTATACTTTGATGGGATGACGTGAATGACTCGCCATTTATTTATGAAACATGTTACTCTTGTTCTATATAATAAATGTATTTTTGTAAGTGAAATGAGTAGTTTATGGCAGACATTGGAGACCATTCCAGAATCCTCCTAGGTGATTGTGAAAAAGTCTAAAAATTGCAATTAGGGTAGCCTTTACATGGGCTCCAGGATTTGAACCCGGCCTTGTTGTACCTCCACAGTCCACTATGCTTGTGCTTTAATGCATGCAGCCATACTGCTGACCTGCCAGTTTAGGAATATACGAGGGTGTATCAAATATAAACAGGACTATTTAAATATTTACCATGGCAAATGAACCAAGTCCATATTATTTCTCAACATAATATCCTGCTTTAGATTTTCCCAGCATATTGGAAGCTTTTTGATGCCGTCATTGTAAAAGAAAGGGGGTTGTGTCAGTAGTCAGTTGTGCACAAAGCCCTCCACTGTATCGTCTTCAAATTGTCAGCCTCCCAGTGCTTCTTTCAGTGGTCCAATGAGATGAAAATCACAGGGCAATAGATCAGGGCTGTAAGGAGAATGATCTAGTGATATCCAGTTAATTTTATTCATATTTGCCTCAATGAGAGCTGTAGTGTTTGGTTGTGCATTGTAATCTAGAAGAATCGCATCCCTTATCAGCTGGTCATGCCTTTTTTGGCGATAAGCAAGCTTAACTTCGTCCAATAGGTTGAAGTAGTATACTGCATTGATGGTGTGATGTCCATGCAAAAAATCAATGTGCAAAATAAACTCACAAATTATGCCAATGTTCTGCTCTATAATGCACGTCTGTGGATGACGATCGTGACTCTCATTTTTAACCTGCTCATGGCCTTTGAGGAATTTCTTATGCCAGGCAAACAAACTAGTCCTTGACAGTGTACGACCCCTGAACGGTACTTTTAATCTCCGCAGATTTTGGGTTTGTTTCTCGCTTTCACAAGTGAGAAATTTAATAATTACACATTGCGCAATTGAGGGGTGACGTCTTGCACTGACATTGTTAGCTGTATTACTGATTGCATGTGATAAAGCCAACAATTAGTCTCCCCACTCCTGATATCCCCAACAGACATGTGTAGAAGCACATGACCATTACTGCATGCTCAGTTAAAAAAGTCCCGTTTATATTTGATCCTCCCTTCGTACATAATGTATTGCTAAGAAAAACTGAAAAGTTGCTAGTTTTAGTCTGCAGGAGTTCCCTACTTGCCACAATATCCAGGTTAATGAAACCATAATATAATTCAATTATAATTGATAAGTATTTGGTACTGTACAAAATAGTAATAAATAAACACAAGTTTTAAGGTTAAGGTAAACAGATATAAAAAAATGATTGCACAGATTCAAAAATGAGTTTTTAGCTATATAAAAAAATGACTTTTTAGGTTCATAGGTCATTTCATGACCTGATGTGGCTGAAATATGAACATGATCAGTATCTAACCGTAACGGTTCGCTTGCAAAGTTTGAAGAATTTCTGTTGTGTTTGAAGGGACTGAAAAGTATTATAGAAGGGTAGAGATGATTTCTGTATAAAGGAGATGACTTAAGCACAGCTACAAGCAGAGCATTAACATGGTAAAAAAGTTTCGTCATGACATTAATTTTCCCGTAATCAATAACTTGATGTATTACCATGATGAACTTGGAACATTCTGAAGTATAACAGCAGTGGATACAAAGACTCCAGTCTACCCATTACCCATCTTGATTGTAATTTTTAGTTCTCAAGTTTATTATTTTAGACAAATGCTAGAATGATGTCCCTCAAGCTCCATTAAAAGAAGGTATTTTGTTAATGGAACAAAACAAAGCAGTTGATAAAAGTAAATGATTTTCCTTTATTTTTACTCTCCTACTTATGTAAAAACATTGTACTAACACTACCAAGCAACAATGTTATACTGCCTTTTTAAATTAAATATATGAAAGAAATTATTTGGTAGTAGATCAATAACTAAAAGCTACAGGTGCACAAAATATAAATTTATAATGAGCAGTTGTTTTGTCATATGAGTAAATTATATTTTACCTTTCAATTATTTCGTATGTAACGTGAAACAATACAGCAGTGCATAGGTTTCACAGCAGTAGTTGATTGTGTCAGCACTGTTTTAAAATCTGGGAGATAAAAGAACATGATTCATCAAATATATGTTCGGAAACTATTCAATCCTTGGAGTCTACAAAATTGCCATATAATATTATATTAAAACTATTGTACATTTTAAATTTTAAAACATTTAGGAAACATTTCTAAATTTAATCAAATGAACAGATATGAAACAGATGTTTAATGTCTTGTTTTCTTTTGGTTACTGTTCCCACAGGCATGAGCTGTTAGCTGAGGCAATGAAAGCTGGAACGCCTTTTGCATTATGGAATGGTCCAACAATTGTTGCGTGGTTGGAACTGTGGGTAGGAATGCCGGCATGGTATGTTGCAGCATGTCGTGCCAACGTTAAGTCGGGGGCTATAATGAGTGCTCTCAGTGATACAGAAATTCAACGTGAAATTGGAATAAGGTAAGGACAATGTTGCAATTATTCCTCTTCCTTATCCCTGTCTTTAGAATTTATTAAGTCACTGTTTTTTGCTATCCATGTTTAAAATTTGTGTTCTATTGAATCGTAAGGAACTCGTCATCTTAGCATTTTACAATCACATTTCTAATATGGTAATAAAAAAAAGGTGGCTTTGCAGGAAACAGAAAAGGCTGAATAGCAAATTTAATTTTGGGCAGAGAAAGCAATATTCACTCACTACAGATAATTAATGTAATTTTAACTGTCGACAATTTTTTTAGATAAAACAAACGTAATGAAAACTGGGTCCAAGTCAGAATCTCTGACTGTTGCTCCCACTCGGTGCATTTTCTTGAGGTGATGAAATATTTTGTTTTGCATTATTGAATGTGACCCACATAATACTATATCTCATCTACCTCAATTTTTTAGGTTTCCATCAGGATGAATGATCAAAGATATGTACACTAAATAAATAGACCATTCATGTTCACGTATCTCTAACAACTTGAACCCCAATAACTGCTTGACTGTTTTAGCTGATAGAATTCCTGAAGACCATCACACTATTTAAACATTGCAAATGGGAAACTATGCTTGTCAGGATGTTCTAAATACCATAAATCCTGCTGACTTCAAACTTTTTTTATAATAATGTCAATGAAACTGCTCTTAGGCAATGAAAACAAGGAAGGATAGGGAAATTAATTCTGGCGTCACATTCAGGATGACGCTGGTTCGAATCCCCATCCGAGCATCCAGATTTGGGTTTTCCATGGTTACCCCAAATCACTCCAGGGGAATACCGGGATTCTTCCTTCAAAGACCATGGCCGAATTCCTTCCCGTTCCTTGCCCCCATTCCCATCCTACCTCTAATGACCTTGATGTTGATGTGGTGTAAAGCCATAAGTAAAAAAAAAAAGGGAAATTAAACTGTCACTTACCACAGATGAAGGCAGGAGGGCCAGGATGAACACAAATATGAACATATTTTCCAATATTTAGTTGTTCTAGAGACGCTTAGCAAGGGGCAAGCTGTGTAAACACCCAGACCTTCTATCCTCCCTCGACTTCAATCTTTGGCTTTTCTCGTCATCTGTCCAACTTTAGTTTAGTAAATCCATCAGTTATGTTTCAGTTTGTATTATTTATAATTATAACTTTATTCTAGTAAAAACAGCCATTTGTCAAATGGCACAGATGTTATCACCCAAGGGTAATTCAAATGTGTTTTGTAAACAGTATTCGGCAATATATCCATGAAAAGAATTTTTGGGTTGTGTTACTATTCCTGTCAATTTCATCCCCGATCCTCCACCCCTTAGTTAGCTTGTATTTTCTTCTTCCAGTCCTATCAGTTTTGTTATGCCCTCTGCCTTGAACCTAATAGACAGTCTCATTTGTCAGTCTGAACTGATTTATACAGATTGACAAGGAACATTTTCAGACATTCATGAACCAGGTTGTCGAAACGTCGTCGTTTTATGACACCATCCGGCTGGACTCCCGTGAAACTTTCATTGAACATAACGTAATGATTAACATATCTGATTTAAATGCAAATATTGCTTTTTATGTCCGTTGTGTATTTGGACCAATTAGTTGCTTAATTTATGAGTAAAAATTCATACTTATTAAAGCCTCTTTAGAAGAATTAATTTGACCCATTGGTATAATAATATCTTTTTTTCCTTCTGTATACTTTGTTGGAACTAAAAGTAGCGTTTGTTTGTTTCATGCATCACCTGTAACTTTTTTTGCAATCTTTATTCATGTTGTATATGATCTGATAAAATCATATTTGAAACAGAACAAAAACAAAGCTTAATCTCCTACACCATTTTAAGTGTCATCTTCTGAGATAAATTCATCTTTACTTGCAGGGTAACTTGTGATGTAGCTTTATGTGGAGTTAGCTTTTTCAAAATACTCAAAGGCGTGTTGTATTTCATGTATTTGTTTCCTCGCTCGTACTGAGCACAGAAACCCTTAGTAATTCTTTATACATGGTTGCCATGTTATACAATCTGCCTGATTGATCTGAGGCACATTCAAATCTAATTTTATATTGCTAGAGGGCAATGTATTATGGAGGTATACCAGCAAATAGAAGGTTACTGGCTTTTGTAATGTGGAAGTCATCCTCGTGAATTTAACAGTATTTAGTATGTGCTGGTGAACATTTGAGGCGATTGGGTGATAGCAAAAATAATGAATCGAGCTGTGGATAGTGTCTTTTCATCCTACATTTTATTATGGTTAGAATATACACTATTATCTACCTTTATGTTAAATATGCACACTTTTACTTTTGTTTACCTAAGATTGGTCAAATCATTACATGCAGTGTATTCATCTCATAACAATCTAATTTAGAATGATGTAAGTTTAGGATTGGCAGCAAATTGTTTCCTAAAGTTCACAAATATATTTTTATGGGCTCTTCTGTTGTTCAGTTCCTTAGATATTTAAAAAAAAAAAAATTTAATTGGTTGTTCTAAAATGTGGTCATATTTTTATATACTGTAACTGAGTTGGATGATGACAATCCGCTTTAGTAATCTGCCAAACTCTGGTACATATGACTAGTCAAGGACACTGACTGTGTGGGTGCTCGGGGGTTCTAGCACCCATGAAATGTAAATTGTGGGTGCGGAGCACCCATGAACATAGACATCAAAACCAATCAGTAATGAACTTCGAGCGAAACCTGTATTACCTCCATCATGCGCTGTGCGTCAAGGCAAGACATCTCAACTTGTGCGTCATGCACTGTGATAATATATAAACAATACGTTAGGTCGTACCTAACACTATCTAGTGTGTAGTAAGTAAGAGTAGGTTTGATTTGTGAAGAACATGCACACAAACAAGTCAAGCAACTCGCGCCTCACCCGTCCGCTGCGCCACCAGTGCTTTCATAGCCACGGCTTGCAGCTCTGTCTCACTCATTCCTAGTCGAGCTTGGAAATAAATCTTGTGCTTTGAGAGTGCGATGCACCCAATATTATCTTGTTTATTTCAGAAAATTATTAGTTTCAATAGTTAAATTCCTCCTTCAAAATCGTATTATGCCAAAACCTGAAGAGCCCTCCACTTAGATGTTCTCAGCTTAGTACCACCAAGCAAATCCAACCAGAAGATGTTATTTCTACAAATTCAGTTGAAGAGAAGAAAAGGCGCAATTTTCAATGTAAGTGGCAGACAATTTCCATGGTTTTCAAATGATGAAGATGTAGTTAATGTAAGACTGGAGATTTTCTCGGCGTTGTAAATGAATAAAACTTTCTCGGGTAGCTAGCCGAGTTAGTACACCGTTTGACCACGACGTTTCGGCGGTCACAATCTCTGCCGCCATTGTCAAGTGACTGCTGCCGGTAGGTTATTGAGGTGCTTATATATCACGCGAAGTCCGCACTACGTCATCCTTTTTCCGGTCGGCCAATGGCTAGTGACGGGAAACGTTGGCCACTAGCGGGAAGCGTTCCTATTGGCGGAAGCCATTAGCTGCTGGTGGGTTCCGCTGATTGCTGGCGTGCAAGAGAGGTGCGTGTTTCCCAGGAGTCCTGCTGCACTCTCATTTTCTGGATTGCTGGGCTCCAGGCTTTACTTAACTGAAATCCAGTATCTCTGTTAACGAGGTCCTTCGAGATACGAATTTCGATAGCTTCCGAGAAAACACTGTCCCAATAACCTCTCGTATGTGCAAGAATTCTTGTTGCTTTGAAATTAAAGCCATGTCCCGTGTCAATACTGTGTTCAGCAATCGCTGACTTGTCGATCTGGCCCAGGCGGACGTTGCGCGCATGTTCGGCGCACCTTTGGTTAATACATCGTGTTGTTTGTCCGATGTAAGCCTTTCCGCATTCGCAAGGGATGCGATATACGCCAGGTGTTCGTAAGGCTATATCGTCCTTGGGTGACCGCAGTATATTCCTAATTTTTGCCGTTGGTCGGAAATTGGTTTTAATGCCACATTTACTTAAAATTCTGCCAATCTTAGCGGTAGTCGTTCCGACATAAGGAAGGAAGGCGAAGCGGCTCAGGTCTTCCTGCTGTCGTATTTTCCTCCTTCCTGCTCGTGTGCAAACCGAGTTTGTTAACGCCTCGTTGAAACCGTTCTTGCGGAAAGTTTCCCGTAAATGACACATTTCCGCCTGCAAATTATCCTTGTCACATAGAGTTCACGCCCTGTGCACCAAGGTTTCCAGTACTGATCTGCGTTGGGCCGGGTGATGGTGGCTGCGCGCGTTGAGATATAGATCAGTATGTGTTGGTTTCCTGTACACAGAATGACTTACAGTGCCATCAGCTCTCTTTTCGATCAAAATATCCAAAAATGGAAGGCGGCCATTCCTCTCCATCTCCATTGTAAATTTAATGTTTTCGTTGATCCCATTAAGATGTTGTAAAAATTCTTGTAGACTATTGATACCATGCGGCCATACTATAAACGTGTCGTCAACATAACGAAAGAAACAGGTTGGCTGTTTTGGGGCACTTGCTAGAGCATGTTCTTCGAAATGTTGCATATAAAAATCGGCAATTGCTGGAGACAACGGCGAGCCCATAGCAACTCCATCAACCTGCTCATAATATTCCTCATTGAATTGAAAGTAGGTTGACTGGAGCACATGACGGAACAGTTCCACTTCCTTGGGAGAATAGTGTTTCGCCAGCAACACTAATGTGTCCGCTAGTGGCACCCTCGTAAAAAGTGACACGACATCGAAGCTGACCATGATGTCGTCTGCCCCCAGTCGAAGATCTTTCAACACGTTTATGAAATCAGCAGAGTTCCTCACATCAAGAATAGACGCCGAAACAAGCAAGCGCCTCCAGCCACGAGCACCGGTTCCACCTAGATTGTATGGGCTGCCAAAGATACATAAGGATGGTACTCCTTTACGCCCGATAGTGAGTGCTATAAGCTCACCTACTTACCAACTGGCAAAATATCTAACAAGTAGACTATCACCACTCGTGGGAAAAAGTCCCCACCATGTGACCACAAGATATCCCCAAGTTAAACACATGGCTTCAGCGCAACAAATAACTAGGATAAGTAAAAATATAGACGATTCAACTGAACCGCATCAATTTTCCTCGCCAGCTGACTGATATAAAAATTATATTTTGTAACTATAGATAAGGTTATAGGCTGTAGTGACAATTACTAAAAATGCCGTGACACATTCGAGTAACATGGAACAATTTCTTAATGACCAAAATGATACAAAAAGCAGTGATGTGAAAGAATTCTACAGACATGACTTTGATGTGAACCGTTTGGTTTTTCATTGTGCTTTTAGATATTAACTAGGCCGGACCCATTTAATGAAGTTTAGCATGTTTTATGGCTGGAACAGTATTTAAAAAAAGGCAAAATCTTTCTTTCATTTTCTTCATGTCTGTTCGCTTATGACTTGAAATCTACTGGACAGATTTAGATGTGATTTGTAATATTATGTAAGACTAGTTGGTGCCCATGACTTCATTCATATCTGTTAAGAATTTTGGAGGTTTTTGTTTAATTTGCTCGAAACCCTAAATATTTCTGGAGTAAAGGGTAGCATATGTTACTCCCTGCCAAATCAGCAATCTGCCAGTGAAGCTCCCGTCAAAACTGGTTCACACGTTTTGCCCATTTTTTTTTTAATTTTTTTAATGAATTTTCAAATGACCATAAGCACCCACGAGGTTTTCTAAAAGTCGGTGCCCTTGTGACTAGTACATCGCTTAACATCTATACTGGTCACCTGGATTGTGGATTTCAGCAGGTTTTTAGGATGAGCTGGGTGAATTGGGCATCCTGCAGTTTCTGCTTTTAAAAATAACACATTTTATAAATGGGTAACATGAAACAAAGCTCACATTGTTTATTGAAAAACGACAATCTTAAATTAGTCACTTTAATACAGAGACCATCAGGCTCAGTGTTGTTACACAGAACTATCAAAATAGCCTTTAATTGCAATGTACCCTGTGATAGAAGAGGGATAAGGGGTAGTAACCAGATGATTATCTAGATATGCTACTGCTCATTTCAAATAAGGGTTTAGAAATGAACATTTTTACTTTTTTATCATTGAATGATTCCATGTTTTTTTTAGTCATTTAGAGGCTGTGCTTATTTGAAAGTAAGGCTACTGGCTGGCTGGCTAGGCCTATCACATGAAATGTGTAACTTGTGTGTGATAAATTTATATTTTTGTTTTGTGAAATGTTTAGTTTATGAGGTGGAGATTGTGAACTGTTGCAGCATTCGCATAGGCAATTGCAGAAAACTTCATAAAAACTGGAGTTAGGATGATGGTATGCAGGGTTTGAGATTTGAACCTAGGCCATTTGTACTTCTCCCTGTAGCTCCTTAATATTCTCAATCACACTGGCTGATCAGCATCATTTAAGAGTTTATAACAGAAATAAAAATTCATTTAAGAGATACATTCTCATCATATTTATTGACATATTGCCATAGCCAATACAACTTTTGGGTAATACTTCATTAAGTTTGTTTTTCTCCCCAAAGTATCATTATTTCTGGAGTAATTTTATGTCATCAATTGTGAATTGGAACCAGCAAGACAAAGTATTTGCTAAATACCTCATAAATGTCTTACCACTGTACTGTGGATATGTGCCCTTTTGTTTTATTCTTTTATCAGATGAGTAATATAAGGATTTTCCAGCTTTGTTTTTAATTTTTTGATTATGTTTCAGATTGTGTCGTTGCTGGAATGCTTTTTTGATTAATATATGCTTGATCTGTACCATTATTAGCATATTTTGATAGATATCTGTACTATATTTTTCAAAGTTTTTTTTCTGAAGACATTCAAATCTTTTTTTTAAAAATAGAATTTTTAAAACTATGAATCTCTAGTCCATTGTTTCAGATTTTAAGGACTTCAATTGTCTGATATATCTCTTTTGCTAATAACTAAAAGAATAAATTTTTAGTATACAAAAGAAGTTTTCTAATGTTAATGTGTCATTTTATATCAGTTTCTTTCAGAGTTCTTAGCTATGATATACTTTTCCCCACTCAGATTACATTATTTCTTGATTGTGATAACAAAGAATTTGAAATTATAACGTAGAATTCATTCATTTCTGTCAGATTGATGTAATTGTGATACTGAAAAATGGATGAAGATATATTTTACATTGTATTCTTTCTAGCAGTTTGAATTAACTTGGTAAGTTAACCAATTAATTTAAATTCAAGTGGGATATCAAAGTTTCCGTATTCTGATTGTCTCTAATTTAGGTGAGAACGACAACATTAAAATTTCTACTTAGCATAACTTATTTATCCAAAGACAAAAGAAATGTTTACACTGACTAAAATAAGAAGGATTATAAACTAAAATTTCTGCTTGCATCCCCATAGACTAGGGTGGTGTGCAAACAATGGCCTGCAGGGCACAAGTAGCCTGCTAAGAGTTTTTTGTAGCCTGCCAAGATGGTCATAAAAATCCGCCTTCATCCAAGGTTCACTTCCCGTGCGTGACCAAAGATTCGTCTCATTTTTTCACTAGAAACCTAAACTGCACATGCATATTGAAGTGGCCTTGAGAGTTGAAGGGGTAATAGGTTTTTAGTGAATGAGGTGTGCCAAGGAGATGATGGATGTTCTGGTGAGGCTGTCAAGGGATCACTTTTCCAGGAAGTGTTCCATGGCACTGAAGCCCTTATAGTGGGAGTTTAGTGTCTAAAGAAGTGACATCTGTGGAGACAAGGAATGAGTCTGGTGGTAAGCGTTGGGACTGTGGAAAGACATTCAAGGAAGTGTGGGGTATCTTTCATGAATGAAGGGAGGTTTTGTACAAATGATTGGAGGTGATGATCCACAAGAGCTTAAATCCATTCAGTACATGATCCGTATGCCACAATTATAGGTAGCCGATGTTGCCAGCCTTGTGGATCTTGAGAATATGGTGCAAGGTGGAGGTATGGGGATTCTGCTAAGTAAGGGGGGACAAGGTTTTGGGTGAGAAGCCTTGGAAGGGGCCCTGGAAATCAAGAAAATTGTGTACTTCTTGGAAAATTGAAGTAGTAGGATCTTTAGGGTGTGGGCAGTATGTGAAGTGGTGCCTCAAAACTGCAGCCTCATAGTCAGTGCAGTCAACAACTACAGTGGTTGTTTCCTCATCAGTTGGGCAGATGATATTCTCATTCTTTGATAGTTCTCTCATGGCCTTGGTCTCAATGGAATAGTGATTGACCATGAGGAGGGGATGGTTTTTGGGAAGGAAAGGTGGGTCTAATGGGATGGAGGTTTGAACTGCTCTAGGCTAGGCTCTGTCTCATGGCATCAGTTCTCACTCTCCTTTGGGGAGACAAAGTGATACCTCCATTGGAGAACAGGGCAGAATGCTAAAGAGTCTCAGACCAAAGTGGAATGTTCGAACTTTGGGGTCTGTTTAGAAAGAACAGTTTTGGGGTTCAGATAGAGGAGGAGATGAAAGATTAACCACAAACTGATATGATTTACTGAGAGGTAGGATGGCATTTGGACTGGGTGTTAGTTGTTTGGTGGGAGATGTTTAAAATATGGGTGAGACATGGAGTTTTGGCTATTAGGGGAGGAGCTGGGGTGTGCAGAGTATGGTTGGAGTGTTGGTAGGGTATAGGTTGACTTATAGCCAGATAGCCTTGTCTTTCCATCTTCCCCTTCCCATCCTTTCCATGGCAGATGCATCTGTTTCAAGGAAGAATCTCCTTCCAGATATACCCAATACCTGTTCCACTGTTCCAGACAGTCATCTTCTACTGCTATTGCCCTGATCTATTACCAAGAAAATTCCTTGTGCTACAACTCATCCTTCTCACAACTACTCCAATGCCATACCTCTTAAAACTAACTGCAACCCTGCTTTCATGACCCAGTTCATTAATGATCTTGATTCTATGACTTCTGACATTCATTGCTTAGAATTCGCACCCTTCTCCACAGAATCGTGCCCACTGCCCTATGCACATGCTTCAGTAGACCACCCAATCTCTAAAATATCTCTGTTCACAAACATTAACCTTATAATTCCCCCCAAACCAACACACAGATGATTCCCATGCAACAGACCCTGCTGCAAAATGTCAAGCATGCTCCTGGCTGCACCACCTTTTCAACAAGGAAAACCTTTCTCATCATTGGACATGTTACATACAATATACCTCACCACTAACCCACTAGCCATCAGAAAAAATGGACATAGGCAAATAGTTTATACCAACATTTTATCCTTGGAACCACACATCCTCCTGGCCTCAGTCTCCAATAAGACCCTTCTAGTAGACCCAGCACTTATTATCTGTTGACGTTTTATTGACCTTATAATTAACATTTCCTACTTATTTTTCTAATTAGTTTTTTAAATTATTATTTATATCTTCTTATTACTTTGGTGAAATTCTGCCATTTCAGTGATAATATTACTCCATAGAATTTTCAATTCAGTATTTCCTTGCTTCTCCCCACCACCACTACCCCCAGCCACTCAGGCCGTGCTACCTGGGTCCACCGTTCACTAAGTGGGTGTTAGTGTCTGACTTCATTAAGTCTCTCATGTATTTGCACGAATAAGGCTCAACACAAAAATATTGTATGTGATTTGATTTTTTGTGTTTGTTGATCCCAGCTGCCATCATCTGTGTTAAGTGCTGGGTTCAACATCCATATCCTTCCTTTATTTCATCACCGCAAAACATTTTCCTGCTAATTATTATTGCTATCATCTGTTCAGTATTAATGATAAAGATAATACACACAGATGATTCCCATGTAACAGACCCTGCTGAAAAATGTTCTGTATGCTCCTGGCTACACCCTATTTTCAACAGGGATTGATTGATTGTTTGTTTTTCCATTTTCAGTAACCCACTGCATAGACTGAAACTTCGCCTTGCTATCCAAGAGATGGTTTCATTAACAAGTCCATCAGCTCCCAAAACTTCTCGCACAACCTTGGCGTTTGGTGATATGAATCATGAGTGGGTTGGAAATGCCTGGCTACCATCTTTAGGTCTGCCTCAGTACCGCACCACCTTCATGGAGTGTCTAGTGGATGCTCGCATGCTTGATCACCTCAACAAAAAGGACTTGCGTGGCCAGCTGAAGATGGTTGATAGTTTTCACAGGTAGAAAGAATTAAATATACACTAGAGATATATTTAATTTTTTGTGGGGGAAAGAGAAATTTGTGCCATTTGAATAAACGAAAATTCTGGCTTCCACATGTGTTCTTGAAATAAAAAATTGTAATTTAATATGATACATATACAGTACCTTGTTTTCTTTTCATCTTTTTGGGATGATTTTTATTACTGATATTTGCCCTAGAATAAATATGCTGTTGGATCATACCACTTCTTAGGCAGTTTAAGTGAAATAAGTCTTGTATTGTTGTTTGCTACGAATATGTGTTTCGATAATTTATAAAATCCTGTTATCTGAATCCTGTGTTTTGTTTGTAATAATTACATTGTTTCTTGTATATGTTTGGGGGGTATCCATAATTTATGCATAATAAAATTTTCTAACTTTTATTTGATATATGTACATTGTTAATGGCCTTCCAGTGATGATGATAGATCATAACAATGCCAGAAGTAGTGGATATTAGTTTTGGTGGTTGAGGGCTTTGATTAAGCCAGTTACACTTAACTTAGTTTTTGTGGTGTTATTTTCTGTCAGTATTTTCACTCTCTTCGTTTGGTTTTTATTTTAGAACTATAGAAAAATCTTTGCTACTTTTTGCCATCACAAATAATTTCCTTTTTTATCATATGAGAATGTAGACTGGAATGTAATTCTTGCTATGTAAACTGTCTATATAAATGAATCCTAAGTTTATTTTAGTGATAAGCAGCTTTTAAATGGTCTGTAAGATATATTTATTGTCATTTTAACAATTGTAATTGAAAACAACAGATTAAAAGCCAACAGAGAACAGTTCTTAATGCTGTTCTGGGAGAAAAATTTCATCTAATCTACCGGTATCCAATTATAGGCCTATCAGAGAAATTAGATACTACAAATAACATTTCCTTGTCCTGTTTGTTCCACTGATGAATGGTGTAGATGAGTTTGGAATAAAATAGTTTAATGTTTCCTCTTCCTCTCACTTAAATGTAATGTGATGCTAGGCATTATGTGGTTGGTCATAGGATGCAGGAACAAAATCTGGTTACAATGGCTCTCTCGCAGCTAGGGATGGTGATTACTCATTGCTGGGGAACACAGTGTCCTTCAGAGGTGAGACACTGTTGGAATGAGTGTAGCATTAGTTAATATTGAAGCCTATTCCTGCTTAGGAAGGCAGCGTGATTATTACTCAACTCTGGTAAGTGATGACTTCCTTTTGTTCATATGCTAATTAGCACTATTTTATTCTTTCCATAAACTGGGCCAGGTATGTCAAGAAGTACTAAGGAAATGTGCAGAACCATACTAAGCTTTTGAGTACTCACATGTTTTATAAACATTTTGTGAGCAATCATGGTAATTCTTGGTGTATTGTGGAAGCATGCTTGATGAATCTATGTGGACATAAGTACATGGCATTTTAAAATTAGACATGAATATTAGAGCTGCATCTGATTAAAGGGCACTAATTACATTGGTTTTTATTTCTCTTAGTGCCCACATAATAATAATAATAATAGTCTACAGTAAAGTGTTGGCAGGTAGTAAGTAGAGCACATTCTCAGCCAGTCACATTATCCAGTGAGACATACATTTTGAAGTTACCCTTAAATATTTTGTGAAACAAAGGCTGGTTGGCATGGTGTTATATATTAATTAACATTTGGAGGAATTTGCTATCTCCTTACAGTGGTGCTAAGAAATTTAAAACATGAATCTACCTGAATGAAACGCACCTGTTCCTTAGTGAGCTGTAGCATAAAGGGTTTTTCAAAAGTAAAACTTTTCTATAAGTGAAACAAAAAGAATTAATTAAAAATAATTACATTGTTAAAAATTTAAATGGTGCCTTTATTAGTTGCAAATGGTGCCAGTTTGTGTAGGGTGGTAAAAAGTGTATGAGGTATTTAATTTCTCTAGTAAGACATTGTTTTTTTCTGTAACCTGAAGATTCATTGGATTCTCTAGAAGAAGGCATACTGAGCCAGTTTGTCAGAGGCATGACTTGCAAATATTTCCCTCTGAGGCATACGATTTGCATGGAAAACAAAATATGGAGTAATTTCAGTTTATTTCACATATGCAAAGGTAGAATTGTAAAAGTTGAATCTCATGAGGAAAGTCTGTAAAAATTCTGTTCCATTCTGCAAATTGCAGGCCCCTTAGACGGTGTAATAAAACAGTATAAATTTTTGTATTTAAACTTCTTCAGTGCTTCTTGTAACACTTAGCCACATTGCATACATTTTTCCTAGGCTTCCATTTAACAGTCCATGGAGAAAGGAAAAATAATCAAAGTTAATATTAGTAAGTAGTTTAATGTATTAATTTTGGAACATTTTAGAAATCAAGCAGAAAGTATTAACAATAAAATGTGTTATGAACACTTCATAGTAGTAATTCAGCCACAAAATAATAATGCATGACCAGTTAAATGATGTTAACTCACTGAGAACAATACATTGGGCTTGTAATACTAAATAATGTTAAATAATATTTATACAGGGCTGCCAGGAGTGTTGCATTTAGAGTTTTGGAAACGCTATCTAGGCTTGCTCAGTTTATCACTGCCAGCGTGACCATTTCCAGGCAAATGCCTGAAATACAATATAGAGAACTGACCCTGGACGTAAGCCCGAGCCTGACAGTAGCCACACTGGTATTCGCTCGGTTCAAGTAACTGAAAAATTAAAGAATGTGGAATATGTGTTTTCTTCTTATTGTTATTTTCTACGTGCTGTTGTATCATTTTATAAGATTGTATACTTTTAGAAAATTCAGATAATTAGATCGGGCACTACTGTATGTTAATGAAAAAGTAAAAGTTGGTAGATTGCACCACATTTCAACTTTTTACGGCAATTGTTCAGTTATCCAAATATGCACTCTGCAGAAGAAAGAACAGCTGTAATGAACTTGTTACAATGATGTCTACTGATATGTGAGGTGTGTATTATCCTTGTCATCAGTTTCTCAACCATCATTCTTACGCATATTTAGCTATGTATTTTGTGTATCTATAGATCGGTCTGTAGCCTCCAATTCAAATCAGCCTGAAAGAACACCTTTTGTCTTCCATATGTGAAACAGAAACTTCAGCAAATGTTACTAGAGACAGGATGGACGATGTTCAAAGTTACATGAATTATTTATCCTGTAACGATGATGAAGAAAACAATATTCTCACCAAGTGGTTATTTAGAGCAAAATTAGTATGCTTAGGTGTCTAAAACTATTACAGTACAAGTGCTGAAAGCAAGTGGCTTTTCAGCATAGCTGGTTACATCATTTCAGAAAAGCAAAACAATCCTTCTCCTGAACATATGGTTGATCTTTTCATTACTTGCAGTCATCTATCGTAGTGATATCAGTTACGCATAGGTTGGCACAGTTAATCAAAAAATTAACTTCATTAATCATTAATCCGCTACTTAAAAAGTTAACTACGATAATCGTTAAAGCGTTAATTGTTTGCAAATTTAATGCAAGTTAAAGTTAACAGTTAAAAGTTAACGATCCAAAAGTGGAGCTGAATTTACGAATTGCAATAGGTATTACTGCAAGCAGTACCAAGGTGCTATGTACCATGATGTGAATCAATAATGCATCTACCCATTGTCCTTCTGGAAATTGAGTTTTTACCGAGGTTCAACGTTTTAACCAGCTTCTCAGACATATCGGATTCTTCAACATGTAGTGGAATCACATTGGCAACAAGAAGGTTTGCAATACATCGGTCCACACCAGCTTGGAATACGATGGTGCCGGTAGCTAGCATGCCAAATGTTTTATTGACTTTTATTAGCAGATAGAGATGAAAACAAATCAATTCTGCTGCCGTCTACATCAGAAGAAGCCACAGCACTTGAAGAAGTCTTTGAATTATTCTTCTGTTTACCCCACGAGTTGACCCTACTTTTGCTTTTTCTTCAAACTGTTCATTTTTGCACATATGCATCCTCTTCATATGTTATTTAAGATTATTAAGCCTAGACTCTTGAGCCTTGATTGTAGAAAGTTTAGGCAAACACAGTTTGCATTCATAAATCAGCTGTTCTCCCAGTCTTGATTTAAATGCAATATAATCGCTTAAATGTGGCTAAGGATTTTTAATATTCTCGTCACTATTATTAGCGTTGCTGCTTTTACTAATAAATTCAAGAGTTCGGTTTTCATGTCACTAACACCAAACCAATACCAACTAAAAAGTGGCATTTTCCAGGCAGTAAAGAAAGTTATATTAAAAAATATCGAAATCAATCACCGATTGAATTAGAAATGAGTAGTGAGCGCAGGTTTGAAGACATAACATAGAAATGCTCCAAGACTCTAGCTTTCCTACTCACGCCTACACCATGCCTAACATAACCATTATATATGCATCACACTCGCACTCGCATTACCTACCTACTTTGTTCGTTATTCGACTCACCGAACTGTCAAGCGTGGCGTGGCGCGCAATTCAAACAAACCAAATACGTCAAATACCAATGTAACTAACTAAACTTAGCGGTACTTCAATTTAACGGAAGTTAAGAAAAATATTAACGATTTTTTAGGTTAACTTAAAAGTTAATTTTTTTATATTTTTGTTAACTTCGTTAATTAATGATTAATGGATTAACGGTTTTCTGCCCAGCTGTGCATTTATGTTATAAAAGTGTGTTTTCCATTCTTCATTGATATAAATCCATACAAGATGTCACACGTATTTGAAGCCTCAATATGTATCACAATGCACTAAATGTGTCACCAACTACAGATACCTTATGTATTTTATGGGTTTCATCACATTGTGCTCTGATTTCACGATCTGTGATACTTTTGGTACATACGTTTATTAAATACGTAGACATGGTATCTATGTTGGCTCAGTATAGAACATACCCAAAATACTGATAGAAATCATTGATATACTGTAGTTTCGAGATTGCCACTGCTGTACAATCTTGTTTTGTTCTCTCTGATGTCCATCCTTGTTGCACAACTCGTGCAAGGAAGACATTGTGCGCTGTTTCTGCATTGCCAAGCATTTATTGTCCAGCGATCCGGGGGAGGCTATAGCAGTTACAGCTTGCCCGAGTAGAGAGGACTAATCAAGCGTGTTCAAGCATAAGTAGATGGCAATTTGCATGACACTAGTTGCATTATAATTGATGTAACTAAACTTTCAGTGTGAACAGGGGATTCACATAAACACTTGGGTGTACTGATGTATAACACTTTAAATTGGGATCAATAATTGGCTTCATTGGAGAAAATTAGTTCTGAGGAATGCAGCAAAAATAATGGTGAAATAGAAATTAATTCACTTACAGCAATAGTAAATTTTAATCAGTTCAGATCGAAGAAAATTGAATTAAATCTTAAAATTTTTCCTTGCTAACTGCCTCTATGTAATTAAAATCAACTGCAATTTGTATAGAGAAAGAATTGTTGTGAATGAGAGTGTGTAAAATGTCTGGAGAGAAACATGACACAATTAAGTAAATTTATGCAACATCCCTTTGTAGAGCAAATATAAAAGTAGAATAAATTAATGTTAAGAAATCATGCAAAAGATTTTACTGTTTCTTAGAGATGCATTCAGTTCGAACATCAAACCCACAGGATGTATGAATTACTTAATTTAATACACAATCAACTGTTCTTTAAATATATTGTATTGGTGAAATGGTTCTGATATTTGTCAAGTAACAAATATTACATCTTTTTTTGTATTTTATAAAGTTACATTAATCAAATAAACCCTGTGTCTTTGTTATATATTATGAATATCATTGCTCACCTTGATAAACATTAAAAACCATACAAGCTTCAAAGAAATGTCCAGCCTCTTTCATACACATAACAGTTCATCCAACCACATAAACGATAGTAGAATAGGATTAGGTCTCGATATCATCTTTTGCACTAGCTGGAACTGCTAATGAATTTGCAGTCAAGATGGTATTTCTATATTACTGAGCGTGGTGGTGTAACAGATAGCGTTCTAGCCTCGCATTTGGGAGGACGGCGGTTCGAATCCCCGTCCGGGCATCCAGATTTGGGTTTTCCATGGTTTCCCAAATGACTCCAGGCAAATGCTGGGATGCTTCCTTAAAAAGGCCATGGCCGAATTCCTTCCCATTCCTTGCCCCCATCCTTTCCCGTCTCTAAAGACTTCGCTGTTGAGAGATGTAAAGCAGTTTAAAAAAAAAAAAAGGTATTTCTATTCAAATATAGAGGAGCTTCATCATGTTGAAGAATGTCGCTCTCCTTGAACTTGATCGTTTATTGTGATCTTACATTATTACTCACCAAGTTTATTTTGGAAGAATATTGTTTGCAGTAATGAACACACATGGTATAATATCAGTAATGTTACTAAGAAAAAATGAAATGCCTTTTAGGCAATAGAAGTAACAAAGGACAGGGAAAATAACTCATCACTCACCAAAGTTGAAGGATGTGATGAGTATACAACTCAAGAAATGAACACAAACATACAATATTTTGGTTCAAAACATTTTTTGTGTAGGATGGATTGGGTCATTTGGCAAGGTAGGTGTGTACTCCAAAACTTACTTCTTAGTCTTAAGGTATCCTTTGGGGTGCGCACGCCTCCCTTGATCCTTTTTTAGATGAATCAGGCTTTAAACTGGAAATTGCATATTTGTATTCATCTCATGTGTTGTATACTTGTCATATCCTTCAACTTTGGTAATTGGTTATTTTCTTTATCCTTTGTTATTTATGGTATAATTTCAGTATTATCATGTAACTACTGTAAAAACATCGAGACACACGGCACTCTCTCCAACAGGAACAGATTGCTCAAGTTATGGTTTAACCATGTAGCAATTTTTTTTTTGCCTATAATGTTCACAGTATACCTGTTTATACAACATCCAAATGTGCAGAAGTTCTGCTTTTACTAATTACAAGATTAAACTGAATTTTTTTAATATCTTCTTCGTCCTCAACTTTGTTAGTGTCTGTGCTCAGTTGTAATACCCAGAGCACAGCTGAATTTTTCAATTTCATGCAATGTGCTGTAATCCAGAAAAATATGCTATGGGATTCAACATGCAGGAAATAGTCAGTGATATTCTTCCTCAGCAGCAGACTGGCAGACAGTTAAGAATAAAATAACTGTACAGATGTCAATTGGCCATTACAAAACACAATAACTAATTTGAATTGAACATTCATTTTGAAGATTTGAATGCTCTGGATTTTTATAAGGTCACTATATTATTTAGCATTTTGTGATTTTGGCACCAAAAATATCAAAAAAATTGTCTTTTTGATAGTGGAAAATTAGGGTGGGGAGATTACTCTCTCATTCTCTAACATTTTTTAATGTATATATACACATAACATTCTGTTTTTGCTTAGTCTGCTATTTTACCACTTTTGTTCTTGACTGTTAGCATTTTTTGTTATACTGTAGTCATTTTTTATTAAAAATTTCAGCTTTAAAAATGTTTAGTCTCATTTCCATTTTTTTTTTTTTGGTCCATCACAATCATCATCATATCAGTTGTGCTAATATAATTTATTTCTGAAATTCATTTATGCAAAATGCATATAGCTTAATTAATTTTCCTTCCTTTTGCAGGACAAGCTTACAGTATGGAATTTCGTGTCTTAAGCGTCTGAACTATGATCGCAAACAGCTGGAGGAGCGTCGAAAAGCATCTGAAAATGAACTAGTTGATGTACTAGTCTGGTCAAATGAAAGGGTTATCCGTTGGGTTACTTCCATTGGATTAAAGGTATGATTTAAGTTACAAAGCAGGAAATCCTGTGTCTCTTGCTGGATTTACTAAGGACTTATATGCTCACATTTCAAAATACAATTGTTGGGTGACAATTTATTTATATCTGCTGTCATTTTCGTAGGAGTACGCAAACAACCTGTTAGAATCTGGTGTACACGGAGCTCTGATTGCACTGGATGAAGGCTTTGATTCTAATAGTATGGCATTAGCTTTGCAGATACCAACACAGAATACACAGGTATGTTAATAACTTCCAAGGTAACATTAGTACATATTTATAAAAAACAATAGATTCACAATATGAGGGATATATTTGTTTCTGTTATCGGTTGAATTCTATTTTACAAGGATCATTCAAATGAAAACTAGATTTTTTGACACATTTTTATTGGTGATAAATAAAAATGCAAATGACATAACTTATTTTTCTGCATAGTTTCCTTCAAGAGAGATATATTTTCTCCATTGTGTAGGAAGTTTTCTCACCCCCTAATAGAATAAAAAGTGGTTGCCCCAATACCCAGTTGCGCATGAACTGTTTGACTGCCATGTCTTCTTCTAATCTTTCCTCTTCTAATACCACCTTCAGCAGACCAATCAAATGGTCATGTATGGACAAGACTGGGCTGTAAAGGGGGTATTATAAAGATAGCAAGTGCATTGCAGTGAGTTTATCATGTGTTAGAACGCGTGTATGCGACCGTTCATTGTGGTTCGTAGGGAGGACATCACGAATTGTTTGCCAGCATCTTTTGTTGTGATAAGCAGTCTAGGAATCATCCAGCAGCTGGCAGTAGTAGGCTGCATTCACTGTCCTATGAGTATATAGTTAGTCAATCAGCAATAAACCGTTGGGTTTTAGAACACAATTGCCATAACTTTCCTGGTGGACAGTTGAGTCTTGACCATGATTATTGTCTCCATTTCATACTGTCCCCTCATTTTCTGGGATCCATGTTTCATCGCAGGTCATGATATGGACCAAAAACCCTCTCCTTCTTCTTCAAGGTAGTTCAGAAGTAGCTGACAGATGTCCTTCACACCTGTGACCTTTTGTTTCTTTATATCTCCATCATTTTCCCTAATAAATATCATTAATAAAGAAAATAAAGTGTTTTTAATCTTGTGGTATTACATTCGCAACTCCTCTTATTTAAAGCACTGTATATTCAGTTATATCCCTTCAGTATAATATCATATTAATTCTCCTTTTCACTTCTAAAATCCTAAACTTTACTTTCTTGACATTCAATTAACTGAAATAACTAACATTACCATGCAATAAAATCTCTTTGTCTCCAACAAATATCTCTCCTGTTTTTACTTTTTCCATTTCCAGATATATGTCAGAACATCTCTTCTAACCTGTTGAAACTATGAATGTGTTAGTGCAATTTTTCCTTTAATTTTCTTGCTTATTTTACTCCACCACCTGATACTCTCTGCTAACTTCCCTGCTGTTGTGAAATGTATTATTACGTTACAATGAGCTCCTTGGCCTATTACAGGAACACTGCTGATTCCTTTCTTTGCGTGCATTTCAACTATTAAATTCAATATTGATTGAATTTGGTATTTATTATTTCTATAAATAATTCACCTCTGTTTTAGTTCACTATTCATTCCTTCTGTTTTGGACACCTCTACTTTGTCTTTGTTAGAAATTTATTTTCCATGTTTTGAACAACTGTGTTCAAGCCATGTGTTTTATTGGTTTTTACCAGCTTGTTAAGGTAGTAATTATTATTTTATGTGTTATTTTTAGCAATTTCCTGTTATTTTGTAAGTATTTACTTTTTGCATTAAAGACAGATTCAGTCTCTCATCCTCTGCCACTTCCCATATTACTGGTAAAATACATTGTATGGGTAAATCATATTCATGAAAATGGGAGTAAAATTTGCTGATAATAGCTGTGCTGGTATCTGGTATTTATCTTATTACTCAATGTCGAGTCCTGACACAAATCCCAAACAAACTACTTTCTTCTATCATGCATCAGCATGTAAGACTGATGTGAGATTACTGTCACAGGTAGCCTTTTTGAACTATTTTGTTAGTTTTTCTTCGACTTTATAGATTAATAAGATGTCATTATTAACTCAATGGTCGCCTTATTTATTCAGTTGTTAGTGGCCTGGGTATCATAAAGAAAAAATAGTACAGCTTATTCTTTTCTTTTACTGACCAGAATTTCCCTATTAGCCAGTAAACCTCTAATAACTTTACATTGTAAGTTTGCCTTGAGATGGAGATGAAGCAAGCTCTCCTTCAATGACTGTACAACTTCCACACTTGTACACAATTATTGCCGGCATCTAACAGTTTCAGTATGCAGACATGCCAACTGAAAGTGTCTGCTCATTCTGGCTGGGACAAATATTGTTTTTGTAAACGTGCTTCACTCACTGCCCTCACTCGAGTGTCTGTACTTAAAACTTACTTTCTATGGGGTCACTGGCCTCACCATACTGACTTAGCTAATGATTGTCTGTTCCCTGTCCATTTGCACAGCTGATGAAAGTTTGTACCTCGATTTTAGTTCCACACACCTCCCCGCCTACTATCCGAGACAGCTGAAAGGTCCGAAGAACCAACATATATTCTTAAACAAAATATTCTTTTGTAGAGCAAGGAAACCTATAATCATGTGTTCCTTACAAAACCATATTAGTAATTGTAATTGTATTAACAATTTGGACAACAGTTTTCTATAGTGTGACCCTTTCCACTTTCACAATTGGTGAAGCTTAGTATTCCTGTAAAGATAGGAAGTAATTAATATTTCTTTATTGCAGCCTGTCAGGTAGACTGCTAAAGCGTTAGACATGATGACTAACAACCACTAACTGTGCTAATCAACATATTGCCAATGTGTGGTACAGCCCATGAAAAAACAACAGGAGCACTTGACTCCTAAAAACTGATTTGTTTTCCTATTAGATATGTCTTTGCTAATTTGGAAGTCATTTTCTCCAGGTATTGGGAATTTCTCCCTCATCCTCCCCACCTTTCATGTTACAGGTGATATACGAGGGTCATTCAATAAGTAATGCAACACATTTTTTTTCTGAAACGGGTTGTTTTATTCAGCATTCAAATACACCATGTTATTTCCCAATCTTTTAGTTACACAACAATATTTTTCAAGATAATCTCCATTCAATGCTACGGCTTTACGCCACCTTGAAATGAGGGCCTGTATGCCTGCACGGTACCATTCCATTGGTCGATGTCATACTGCATCAATAACTTCTTCACCATCTGCATAGTGCATCCCACAGATTGCGTCCTTCATTGGGACAAACATGTGGAAATCCGACAGTGCGAGATCGGGACCGTAGGCTGGATGTGGAAGAACAGTCCACTGAAGTTTTGTGAGCTCCTCTCAGGTGCGAAGACTTGTGTGAGGTCTTGCGTTGTCATGAAGAAGGAGAAGTTTGTTCTGATTTCTGACGAACACGCTGAAGCCGTTTCTTCAATTTTCAAAAAGTAGCACAATATACCTCAGAGTTGATCGTTCGACCATGGGGAAGGACATCGACCAGAATAACCCCTTCAGCATCCCAGAAGACTGTATCCATGACTTTACTGGCTGAGGGTATGGCTTTAAACTTTTTCTTGGTAGGGGAGTGGGTGTGGCATTACTCCATTGATTGCTGTTTAGTTTCGGGTTCGAAGTGATGAACCCATGTTTCATCGCCTGTAACAATGTTTGACAAGAAATTGTCACCCTCAGCCTCATGAAGAACAGATGGTTCTCCTTTGATCTTTATGCTCTTCTGTTAGACAACAAGGGACCCAGCGGGAACAAACTTTTGAATATCCCAACTGGTGAACAATTGTGACAGCACTACCAACAGAGATGTCAGGTTGAACACTGAGTTGTTTGATGGTGATCCATCGATTGTCTCGAATGAGAGTCTTTGCGTACTGTGACATTGTAGGAGTCACAGCTGTGCACAGCCGGCCAGCACGTTGGAGATCAGACAGTACTGCTAGACCTTGCGGCGATGATGACACACGCTTTGCCCAACGACTCACCATGGTTATGTCCACTGTCACATCACCGTAGACATTCTGCAAGTGCCTATGAATATCTGAGATGCGCTGGTTTTCCGCCAAAAGAAACTCAATCACTGCCCGTTGTTTGGAACGCACATCCGTTACAGGCGCCATTTTAACAGCTCTGTATAGCACTGTCACCCATCGGAAGTCAATGAAACTATACGAGACAAAGCAGGAATGTTTGAAAATGTTTCACAAAAAATGTCCGGTTTTTCAACCAAAATTGGCAGAGAAAAAAAATGTGTTGCATTATTTATTGAACGACCCTCGGACATTGTGTGGCTGTATCATTTTCATGGGATGAAAATAACATTTGCTGACAATAGCTGCTAAAAGATTATACTGGCATTACTTGTGGATTTGCTGTCCCTGATTGTTCTCCACATCTCAGTACCCTTAAAGCTGTATCAGTCTTCCATTTGTTTATTTTTATTTTTTTGCCACTTCAGAGATTTTAATTTTATGAGGATACTATTAATGTGTTATGTTTTCTGTGTTTCAGGCACGACAGGTACTTGAAATGGAGTTCAATAACCTCCTCAGTGTGGCAACAGAGCGACGCATTGAAGCAGAGTTACCTAAATCTTGATATTATACCACAAGACATCCACACACGTAACTTGCTATGGACATGATTTAGCTGTGTGTGGTTGGCAGTTTATTGACAAGTAAATTGAATGACTGCTCTTCTTGTCCAGCAGTTTGGTTCTGCTTTCAAAAGATAATTTAAATACACAATTTTGAGTCACTGTTTAACTGGTGTCATATTTAAATTTTAAATTACTAAAGAGATTATAAAATGCTCAGTGAATGCATTATTTAGATTCCAATTTTGAAGTAAATTGGTATCAACTAATGTGAGATGGTAACATTGTACAGATAATACAGAAAAACTTTTGCAAGTTACTGCGAGAATTGTCTGGTTCCAGTATAAAGATGTGCTTTAAACTCTGAGCTATAAAACATCAAACAATGATATTGCAGCTGTTTTCAATATTGAAAACGTCAGAGTTTCTCTCCTTTTTTTTTTTTTTAATGTTCAGTTTGCAGAACCAAATGTCAAAGCTGCTCATGGTATGTGTTATATTGAGGGGTCAAGGAATGAAAAACTGCCTCTCGGAACTGTTGAAAAGTGTAGTGTTATCGTCAAATCAACAAAATGTCCAGTATAAACCCTATACTACCTCCATCGTCATCATGAGAAGATGAATTTTAAGTTATATGTATGAAATTTATTGAAGTAAAAACTAGTGTTATGTTTTGTCAACAACAAAGAGCTTTAAGAGTACTATTAAGTAATATAACTCCATTATTCTTGTGAGCCAGTGCCATTAAAGAGAGACAAGTGTGGAATAAAGTCAGTATTTCCGCTTGTTGTATTGTGTATTGTCGTATTAGGAAGCATCGTGTAATATTACCTGAAAGTTTCAACTGTTACCTTGTCATTAATGGTAGTTGTTAAACTGTTCAATATCATCGCATCAATGCTGAGTCTCACAAACTGGTGCTCTGTTGCTCAGAATGCATTCAATTGTGTAGAAAATGGTAACAGAAGTCATGTTGAAATTCATAGAAATTTATGATCCTAGATAAGTGTACAAAGTGAAGTTATTTCAAAGAATTGTAATGCATGAATTGATATTTGATTCTAGTTAAATGAAAAGGTTACCAAAGTTGTTGGAATTTGTATAAATAGTGTGTACAAATGTGTTGGAAAATTTGCTGTATGAGAACTTATATGCAAGACCATGTATCCAATGTCTCCAGTATTATTTTATACTCATTTCCTGATGTGAAGTATTGGAACTGGTAATAAGGCCTTTTCTCTAATATTTCCTTGGCTATAATGAAATCTTGCTATATTGTCATTAGGTACATTCTGTAGTTTACTTATTGAAAAAGGACCAATCAAAGCAAACCTACAAGTATGCTAAACTATGTCACATAAATGACTGTGAACAGTATATAGCTGATATCACTGAATATTGTATTAGTGATAATTCCAATTTTCTATAGGACATTTTCACTCATTGCTTATATGCCAAAATGAAGTGAATGTTTTTAATGGGTGCTGGCCTAATTAACAATTGGTGCATTAAGGGAAAAAAAATTTTCAACTGTAATCATGTATAAAAAAAAACAAAATAGCGTAATAGAAACCTAGCTTGCCCACGTCATTTGTGCACTAACTTAATGCTTGTTGAAAATGTATATATTCTGGAAACTGCAGCCTATTGCTTGTCTGTTCCCTCCCAAGCAACACCTTGCGTGCCCCTCCTTAACCTTGCAAAAGTTGATATTTTCTTTTTTCACTTTCCTCTTGATCACTGATTTGTTAATTATTTTTATTTATTTATTTTATTTATTTTGCTGTCCTTCAGGTCATTCCCAAATGTATTAATATTAAAAATTGATGTTGGCACTGTGGCTCTTGGAAGAAGAAATTGTTTAGTTTTAGCTCTCATTATTTTCAATTTCAGTCATTAATCATTTAATTTAAATCTGCATTTAATCTCAGATACTGTTAATTTATTTATGTGTATACTTATAAACATGCTGTTTATTTTATTATTAACACCATCAATATTACTGTGGTGAAACATATTGCCCATATAAAGCAGTTCTTATTGTTCAGAAAATTTCAAGATATACATATTTCTCATTTTATTTGTGGAGGCAAAAGAACTATAGAAAATAATGAAAATGTGAGGAAAAAAAAATCTGTAATTGTTTGTATCTGTTATATCCTCGGACATTTTAAATGCTACTGGTTGTTTCTCTTTTTTCTCCTTACTAAACACTTATCGTTGGTATTTGGTTTCTTCTAAAAGCAATCTTCTGCATCTATAAATATTAGGAGCTGCTAGTATTGCTGTTCGTAAAATGTTAATACATTTCATCAGTGTGTTAAAATTAATAATTTATCCATCAGTTGTTTCTCACATGAAATGTATAATGACGGCAGCTGTGTTTAATGCTTACCATAAATTGGTCTCTAGCTTTAAAGCTTGCTGAAAATGCCATTCCAGATTCGATTTAATATAAACCTGATGTGTGTTAATGCTCTGTGTTCTCAACATTGTTGCTGAACATGTGTTTTTAATGTAAAATCTTCAGTTGTGTAGTACATAATTTTCTATTTCCTCTTTCATTTCAGTGTTATCCATTTATTTTCAAGTTGGTAATACATTTTATTTCTTGATTTATTTTAATAGTTCATTTTTCTCTTCACACATCAGATAAATGGCGATAATATCAACAATATAATATACATTCTTGGTGTGTTAATGTAGAGAACTACTAGTATCTGAAAATTAGTTCATCCATACTGATGTTTTAATAGTACAGAAACTGGCCATATGCAAATACAATATTTTTGATGCAGTTGTAAGCACTGCTCAAAGTAATGATATGCTGGTGGATTTTCAGGTTTATAAATTGTTATGTTTACTAAATACACGAATTTTCAGCTAAATGGATATTTGCAGCTAAACTGTATTTGTTTTTCCTATACAAAAATATTGACAGTTTCAGTTGTATCTTCATCTGGCTGTTGTTTCCTTGGCCAAAGATAGTCTTAAAATCATTTTGTAAATATTTTCCAGTGCCACTTCTTGTAGTCATTGACATACAGTTTAGCTTAGTGATTCACAGGTCACATTTACACATGTCTGTAGTTACCATCATGTCACCACAGTATTTATGTTCATTGTTACTGAATTATAATTTTAGAATGCTGCCCAGACATTTCATCATTTTGCATCACAATAACAACACAGTTTTGTGAAATAATTTCATTGTCAGTATGAGTGTAAATTATTTATTTTATCACTGTAAATAATCATATGTTAAATGGAGATTAGGAGGAATACCTTAAAAAATTGACACCTCAGTTGATTTTTTAAATCTTGCTAAAAGTATTGACTTTTCCAAAAACAATGTGCAATTCAGCCAACTGATGTTGGCTTTTGTACTTAATGAGTCTTTTCAACAGATGTGTCAATTATTGGTGCATTTATTAATTTACAACAAATGTTAACTATTGATGTATATCCTGAAAGTTGTTTGAATTTGGTGTTCAGCCTCGGGACTGGTCTTGTGTGTTTCTAAATCTGGTCACAGGCTGTGATTGCAGTGGGCTACCACTTGTAATTTTTTCCTGTCAACTGTTTAGTGGTTATCAGATTTGGATGTAAATATTCAGAGAACAGTCATAGAAAATGTAGCCTTCCAGCTGTTGGTTACATCATGTATGATCAACTGTGCAAAAAAAAGTAATAATTGTAATAGTGTACTGATGTTAAAGAAAATGACTGTTCCAGAATGATACCTAAAAATTGCCATCTGTTAATAAATAGATAATCTCAAAAACATTTTTAGTAACTTTATTTTTTGAAGCCATTTATCTTATGCATATAAATTATGCTGTCATTAATTGCTCACAGGGGTGATGTCCACTTTTAATCATTTTCCCGAATGCTTTTTGAAGAGTTTCTTCATTTTTTTCATTGTAGAAGGAACACTCTCAATTGCATTTAATTTAATGAAATTTGATCTTAATTCATTAAAGCTTAATGCCAAACTATAATCAAGTATTAGCAATCAGTTATTCATAGTATTTGGCTGCTAAAATTTTGGTTTGTGCTGTAGGCAGGGCTTAGGAAATAAATGTGTGTATTTTACAGTTTGATTCAAGAAATATGCAGGTGGATTGATTTGTATTAGGAGTTAAGTTCTGCCCTGACTCTTCAATACTTAATTATTTCATCTGTGAATTCCAATAACATTAACAACATTGATCACGTTTTTTTTTTCCCCCCTCCAAATTTTATGGTGCTGTACAATTGTTAAGGAAGGATTTAAAGCACTGGATAATGATGTGAGAGAGGAAAGAAAGTAAAATGAAGCTTACAAAAAATTACTGATTATGTTTACAGAGGCAGTTTCACTCGTATTCTGGTCCCAAACCTTCTTGTAATAACCAGGGCCAGCGCTAGGAATTTCGGGCACGGGGTAAAATTAGGCGACCTTTTTTTTTTTTTTTTTAGCTCTACAAACTAGCGGGGCGACAATGGGTGGATTATTGCTTCGAGGCCTGGGGGCCCCTGCAGCTGGTGATCGGGGCCCCCTATCAGCCGGCGGCGGGCCCGGGTACATTTGACCCGCTTACCCCCCCCCCCCCCCTAACGCCGGCCCTGGTGATAACTCTAGCATGCTATCTTATAGTGGAGGAGGGGTATGAAAGCAAGCAGTGGTGATGGAGCGTGTAAAGGGGGTATTTTTGTTGGGAGAATATAAGATTTACCAGTGATTGGAGTCGAGGGATGTCTGTTGCTGAGAATGTGCTGATGTACCAGTTACTAATAGGCAATAACCAAGAGAACCATGATGTGTGAAAGGCTGCGTATGACGTATTATAAATGAGAAAGGAATTGTGTGAGAGGTATTTTTAGTATTAGTAATATAATTTCTGGACATCATCATACAAAGTTGTAACATTGGTGTGAGATAAAGTACAGGGTGTTTCAAAAAGAATATACGTATTTCAAATGCATATATTTATTAAACTGTAAGACATACGAATATGAAACTTTACACACATATTTACGAACCTCTTAAGTTCAGATTACAGATGTTCAATATGTCCTCCATCAGCCACATGAACAATATCACATCAATACTCAAATTCCTCCCATACTCGGGCAAGCATGTCCTTCGTCACTGATGTTACGGCAGTACAGATCTGGTTCCTCAAGTCCTCAAGGTTCTGTGGGAGTGGTGGTACATAAACGTTGTCTTTAATGAAACCCCACAGGAAGAAGTCACAGGGTGTTAAATCCGGTGACCGTGGAGCCCAGCTGATGCATGCTAAGTCGCCAGCTCCTTGATGACCAATTAACGGTTCGGTAGCGTTTCATTCAGATATTCACGCACTTGGCGAATCCAGGGGGTGCCCTGTCTTGTTGAAAAATGAAGTTGTCTTCGTGCAGCCTTGGAAACAAGCAGTTTTGTAACATAGCGAGATACTGCTGACCGTTAACCGTGTTTCAATCAAAGAAGAATGGGCCATAAACAGATGATAGGGATATCGCACAAAACACATTGACTTTAGGCGAATCTCGTACATGTTCCATTACTGCATGTGGGTTCCGTAGACCCCAAATTCGAACATTGTGTTTGTTTACCTGACCACTAACATGGAAAGTCACTTCATCACTGAAAACGATGCATTGTGCGAAAGTGTTATCATTGTCAATAGCATCATTAATCTCGTTACAAAATGCCACATGTTTCCGTTTGTCATCAGGACGCAGAGCTTGTAACAACTGTAACTAGTACGGCTTCATAACCAACCGACGTCTCAAAACACGCCAAATTGTTGTTGTAGGTAGTTATAACTCCCGACTGGCACGACGAGTTGATTTTGAACGACTATGTTGGAAAGCAGTTTGAATTCGTGCAACATGTGCCTCAGAAACACGAGGGCGGCCAGGACTCTTTCCTTTACATACACATCTGGTACAAACTGTTGATACCATCTACGAATGTTCCACCCATTCGGAGGATGCATTTGGTACCTCATCCTGAAACATCTTTGTACTGTAATCACGGAATTGCACTTTGCAAACTCGATAACACAAAATGATTTCTGCTGTGGAGTAGCCATTTTAAACATATGATGGTTACCAAGAATAACACAAGACGACTGACATCTAGCGGCTATTAAATAAACTAGACTATGTATTCGTTTCTCCAATAGCCGAACCGGGGCGCAGCGATCGATAGTTTGGGCAAAAGAATACTTTGAAACACCCTGTATATGGATATATTGGTGGCATCAACAGGGTAAGTAAAACTGCAAGCTGCTATATCTTTTTTTTTATTGTACTACTTATTGCTGTTATATAAAGATAAAAAGCTACTGTTTTGAGCAATATCTGACCTCACATTGGTATTTCCTGGAACCTTTGGATTTAAAGGAAACTTAGAAATTTAGAAATTATATTTAATAAAGATTTACCCAAGTACGATAGTTGAAAGGTATCTCTTTTAATAGCCTTTGACAAAGTGCACTCTTAAAAATGAGGAGAACGTGTGATTTATATATCTTTCGTTCTGTAAAAATGGCACAATTAAAAATTTAACATTTTGCAATACCCACAAATACAATTCTGTGACATAAAATTATCTTGAATATTCAGTACTTTATCCCTGTGTCAACATTATGCATTATCAATCTGTAAAGTAGGTGTAATATACAGCATTCGTAAATTTATATTTCATCCTGCAAATGTATGTATACTGTTGGAAATATTGCTGTAGAATGACATACCAGTCGTTGTTATCAAAAAGGGATGCCCCTCCAGTCTCTCTTGTTAATTTTATGTGTTTATACAGGGCGTTCGCCGGGAAACGCAACCCACTGTTAGCGCTACAAGGAAGAAACTGCTCCCGGCGAGCGAGCGGTCAGCTTCCGGCATTGTTCGACCGTCGGCCGCGGACTACTTCATAATAATTACGCTTCATAAACTTCATAAACTTGTATGTGCTAAGCATTTAAATGTGGCGTAATTCATTAGCTTACCTTATAAAAGATGCTGGAAGTGTTGACCCTCTTGCATAATGCACATTTTCTGAACATATTTCGAGACACACGCTGCCCTAACTGACTTAATGATTTTTTGGGTGACTGTTCTAGTCGAAAAGCGATATCGTCAATTTTCTCCTCTGTGAGAATATGGTTGACTGACAGTCTCTTTTTGTTAAAAAATGAACCCGTTTCTCTTACTTTTTTAACCAAATGCAGAATTGTTGATTTAGCTGGCAGTAAAGCGCCAGGAAATTCGCGACGAAATTTACTGCGACACTTTTTAAACGACTTCTTCTTCACATATGTATCGTAGAGAAATATTCTTTGTTGCAAACTGTAACGTACCATAATTTTACTCACACTCAAACACGGTACAGATTAGTAAGAGTATGAAGCCCCAAACCAGCCAAACCGCAAAGATACATTTATTCACAACACTGATTAATAAGAGACTGAAGTCACAAACTAGCTACAATGCAAAGAAACCGTTCTTAACAATGTAAGGGTCCCATTATACTGCGTCACTGCACTGTTGGGGCAGCGGAGGTGTTAAACAGTGCGGTGATTCACGGTGCCGTGTGGCGGGAGGTGCTGGCGAGCAAGTTGCCGACGGCAACAGACTGGGAGGGTAGCGTTTTCCGGCGAACGCCCTGTATCTTGAAGTCTGATAAAAAAACTTTGACTATAAAGATAACAGCATTATGTGAAGACTACTTGCTTGAGCAAATCAGCAATTTACATTCCTCTTAGGTAGAAGAAGCTAAGTAATGTAACAATACAGCCGTATCATAGACAGTATTTGAAGATGTATTTATTTCTGATATCTCGATTAGTCCATACATATTTTGGTGTTATGAAATCCCTAGTCATAACAACCAGGAAAAATAAGCTTTGAATTATTATTGTTGTTGTTGTTGTTATTGCATTATGCCCTGTCGACATCAAGGTCACTAGAGGTGGGAAAGGACCGAGGGCAAGAAATGGGAAGCAATTCTGCCGTGGCATTTGTTTAAAGGAAACTTCCTGCCACATGTGTGGAGTAATTTGGGGAAACCATGGAAAGCCAAAATCTGGATTGCTAGACTGGGACTTAAACCCATGTCCTCCTGAATGTGAGGAGTGCATTACCTCTTAGCCACCAAGCTCAGTTTTGGATTATTCCCCTGCTGAAGAGACTGTAGAGGTAACCCTGGTGAAAATAAATTTTCATATCCGTAATTGTTCACTAAAATAATTAATATTTGACTTATAATTTGTATTTATAAAATGGTTCAAATGAAGTCTTCACTGCACATTTACATAATTATAAATTACCCAGCAAAGTAGGAAACCATTTGGCTTATTTCAAATAATGAATAGCAGTGGATTCTTAAAAAAAATCCTCTGTGAAAAGACTAAAGCTTGTAAAGGGCTCGGCCATAAAATTCTGGCTAAATTACGATTGTTTAGAGGTACCGTTAGTTCAGGACTTTAGTTTAAATTGTTGTGATAGCAATATGAAGCTAGGATGTAAGAACAATAAAGTATTAGATTCAAAGTGGGAAGTAATTAAATTGATATCCTTTGGTGATTAATTTTTAGCCTTTGATTTTCCTACATACTTAAATATTTTTTCCATTCATCTTAGATAATATTGAAAATATATTTTTATTCACTCATAAAAAATCATTTAGTTAAATGAGACTTTAAAACAAAGTCCTGAGCACAATGAAAATGATATAAAGAAAATTGACATGTGGCTCAATGCTAATATATTATATTTTATGTGAAAATGTGCAGTTAATTAAATTTAGCATAAAGCAAACAAACGACAGCCATAATATTTTAGAGGGGGTAATACTGAAGTATTTTCATTAAGTTTACTCAACAAATTTAAGTGAAATCTCAGAAAAATTAGTTTTTATACATTCTCATAAAACATTATACTCGAAGTAATTTTTTTGGAAATACAAAATCTATTTTGCTTTGCATATTTTCATTATTTTCCCTGCTAGTGGTATATCCTGAGGGGGGGGGGAAATAAGGAACAAAAACAAATACTTCACAGCAAACTGCTCACAGAATTATATAAAGAATGGATATGACTGAAATATCTTTATTATTTTATGCATATTTAAACCCCAAATAATAGAGAAACTTTTTCCATTCAATATCTGTGCATAAGGTGTTATAATTCATTATTAGAAATTTTGATGTATTTGATGATATCCACATTAACAACTTACTTTGCTGTGATCGAGTTGAAACCTTCCTAGTTATTGCTGTAATGTAATATTCACAGGTGTCCAGCCAGTTGGTGTCCTGGAAATACAACATCTCGACAGTTTGATTTAATGTCTTCATTATGTGTTGCGTGACTTTCACTGTTTGTATGCCTGCAGCAACTACATTGACTGACTTGACTCCCATCACACTCCTAGTTATATCGTTGTAAGTGGACCATTATCCACTAAGATGCATGCCAAATCTGCTTACCTCTAGCACACTGGCCTAATATGTGAGCCACAGATTAACCCTAGCACTAGCGATGGCACCAGAATGGGTGTTCCAGCTCTCCACAGTGTACCTTGTACTCAGCCATTGGGCTAGGAGTCGAGCAGATTTGGTACGAGCTTCATAGTGTTCCATGGTCTGGCGCTCTGTGTATATCAATATGAGTAGGAGCGTGATGCAAGGCAGATCAGTCAAGGCAATAGTACGAGGCTTACAACCACCGCAAGCCATGCAACATCAGATGATGATGACGGAGCCAGCTGTCAAAACGTTGTTTTTACACAACACTATCGGGTTGGACACCTGTGAAGATTAAATTACTTTGTTATAATTGAGGATTATTAAATATAATTAAAAATGTGGGATGACTGGAAAATCAAGTTTTGTACATGCCAATTTTAAAAATGAATAAGGCAAGACAAAACTGAATTAAATTGGCTTTATTGACATTTATTTTTGGGCTAGGAGGAAGGAAGGCGGCATTAATCCAGGATGAAAACAATGATTGATATTACAATGACCTCAGCGTTGAACACAAAATTTAACTATACATTAAATTTCCAACTATGGTGAAAATTGGATTCCATTTTCTTCGTGGTCTTTCAAGGTGGCACTAGTTGAAAAGCCAATAAAATGTCACTCAGTACAGCAACTGCCAGTGGAGACTAATTTCTGCATTGAGTTCATGTGAGGCAGTCTGTTGTTTATCTTAAGGTTGCTTCACCAACTGAAACTTATGAATCATGCACAAAATTTATGTTCCACATCAGACAAGGCACTTATATGCCTGTGGTTCTGGTTCCTGGAGGAACCACTGTAAATGTTTTTAAAACTCTGCATCGGTGGACAAACACAAAACAGATATCCTCACCATTTAGTCCATCAATTTCGTCATTCTCCATCCACTCTTGTCAATGTTCACTGATTTCTGAACTGCTTTTTTGACCGAATATGAGTGGAACATCACCTAGGCAAGTGTTTGAAACACAGAAGAAAAAAAAGAAAAAAGAAAAAACAGCAGCCATCCCTTTGTTAGATGGGAGGGTACTGGTGATAGATATCATGTCATCTCTTTGGAATTCTTCCATTTCATGTTAGCGATTGTGCCACAGCCCTGAAATGTGTTAAACTGCTTAAAATGAGAATAACCGTGATGACAGAGGCGTGGCATTGCAGGAGTCCGAAACTATTGGCTGAAGTCTTCATTGAAATTCCATGATTTTATGTCCTATAACAGACTTATCGCTTTTGTTACCTTCTTCATCAAATTATTGACACTACCATGTAACTCTTATAGCCATATTGTCACTTGCAAAAACCTCTGCAAGTCTGCCCTTGCCCATATCTCACTGTGAATAGTTTGTTTATACACAGACGGAAAAAAAAATCCCAACACCAAGAAAAAATTATTGTAGAGTAATGAAATTTGGACAATGCATTTGTCAAGTTAACATGTTTAATTGATTAAATTTTCAAGATCACAGGTTAATTTAAGCTCAAGAAAATGCATTTCAAATGTGAAATACTGTTAAATTAATAGCCGGTGTAACCTCCAGAATTTTGAATGCAAGCCTGCAAACGTGAATGCATTGTGTCATACAGGTTTCGAATGTCACTTTGTGGTATGGAGTTCCATGCTTGTTGTACTTGTGCTGTCAATACTGGGACGGTCAGTACTGGCTGTGGATGATGCTGGAGTTGTCGTCCAATGATATCCCATACGTGTTCAATTGGAGACAGATCTGGTGATCTCGCAGGCCAAGGTAACATGTCGACACTCTGTAGAGCACGTTGCGAGACAACAGCGGTATGAGGGCGAGCGTTATCCTGTTGAAAAACTCCCCCTTGAATGCTGTTCATGAATGGCAGCACTACAGGTTGAATTACCAGACTGACGTACAAATTTGCAGTCAGTGTGTTTGGTATAACCACAAGAGTGCTCCTGCTGTCATAGGAAATTGCTCCCCAGACCATGACTCCAGGTGTAGGTCCAGTGTGTCTAGGCCGCAGACAGTTTGGTTGCAGGCGTTCCCCTGGCCTCCTTCTGACCAACACTCGGCCATCACTGGCACCAAGGCAGAACCTGCTTTCATCAGAAAACAGAACAGATCTCCACTCCGTCCTCCAATGAGCTCTGGCTTGACACCACTGGAGTCGCAAACGGCGATGGCTTGTAGTCAGTGGAATGCACGCTACAGGGCGCCTGGCTCGGAGCTGTCCTTGAAGTAACCGATTTCTAACAGTTCGTTGTGTCACTGTGGTACCAACTGCAGCTCGAATTTCTGTAGTGCTGCCATTCATGAACAGCATTCAAGGGGGAGTTTTTCAACAGGATAACGCTCGCCCTCATACCGCTGTTGTCTCGCAACGTGCTCTACAGAGTGTCGACATGTTACCTTGGCCTGCGAGATCACCAGATCTGTCTCCAATTGAACACGTATGGGATATCATTGGACGACAACTCCAGCATCATCCACAGCCAGCACTGACCGTCCCAGTATTGACAGCACAAGTACAACAAGCATGGAACTCCATACCACAAAGTGACATTCGAAACCTGTATGACACAATGCATTCACGTTTGCAGGCTTGCATTCAAAATTCTGGAGGTTACACCGGCTATTAATTTAACAGTATTTCACATTTGAAATGCATTTTCTTGAGCTTAAATTAACCTGTGATCTTGAAAATTTAATCAATTAAACATGTTAACTTGACAAATGCATTGTCCAAATTTCATTACTCTACAATAATTTTTTCTTGGTGTTGGGATTTTTTTTTCCGTCTGTGTAGTTATTGTGGGTCACTAAACACTATTTCACCATTACAACATAAAATTATGTAAAATTTATACAAATTTCTTCCCAAACTTTTGGAATGTACTGTCCGGGATTCATTATGTAACTTCACATAGGTACGCAAAACTGATGACAAAAAGGTCATCCTGTGACAAAATCCTACAGAATCCTGATTTCGTATGAGATTTAGGCGATATGTATACTTTCTAATCTAATGAATTTCGGAAAAAAACTACTCCACCACATTGAAGTTAAATGGAAGTCATTTTCTTACAACAATTCTTTTTGACCACTGTTTAAGCACTGAATTTAATCTCGAAACCTCCAGGGAACTGAGGAACATTGAGTTTGACAAACAAGCTTACTAAAGAAACATTGAAAAGACAAAATCAACAGACTTACCGAACATCTACTCATATGCAACTAGATTACTGTCTGAAATCTTTCTCACCAAACACAGATGGCGAGCGGTTGTTGTGGCCTGGCATTTGGGGTGACATGGGTTTGAATCTCTGTCCGGCCATCCGGATTTTGGTTTTCCATGCTTCCCCAAAATTAGGCAAATGCTGTGATGGTTCCTTCAGAAGGCCATGGCTGAATTCCTTCTTGCTCTTTGATCCCTATCTTCTCTTGCCTCTAATTACCTCAACAATGATGAGGTGTAAACCCAAAGAAAACAAATTATTTCCTTTCTGATTTGCCTCTACCACTCACACTAAATTAATGTGGTTCTGTTCAGAACACTAACAGCTGTCGGATTAACTTTTCATGACCTAACAATAGGGTTATATATAAACAAAAATTCCTATCCTTAATTCAAACTAAAATATTAGCCCTCAGAAATAATATTTTTACTTGAGATTTTAATATATATAAACACTGGGTGGAAATGATTTGGGCTGTAGATCTTCTTTCCTACTTCTCATTTTCATCTGGTTCTTTTTCTTGTCAGGAAATTCAATTGGTTACTGAGGTCAGAAAAATCCTCAGTATTGTCTTTGAAGTACCCAGGTTTGACTTCTGCTGTTGCCTCCAACATTGTCCTTCTTATCTGGTGATATAAATTCTAAGGAATTGCTGAAGATTCAGTGTTTCCCGTTGTACTTTTCCTTCATGGTTCTTCATTCACACTTTAATTTGTTTTGTCATATTCTGTCATCACCACCATGATGAGGATGACTCAAAATGATGAACCTTTTTCAATGACTCCATTCTGCTCCATTCTTTCCAATGCTTCAACTGCAGCTTCTCTGTCTCAATGGTATTGTATTACTGCTCAATTGGTAATACTGTTTGTTTATTATCTGGAACTAAATTTTTCTTCCAACAATAATCCCCAGGTGATAGATTTTTCTCGGTCGTTTTATTCACTTTACCTTTTCTGTATCCTCTACACTTTTTCGCATCTTACACAGGAACTGTTTCTCTTGTGAAATTTTCTGCTAGGATAGAATCCATTAGTGTCATATTTCCTACCTCCTTCACTTCAACTCACATAAAGCTATATCCACTGCCGCTCTCATTCCAATTGTTCTATTTGCCAAACCCGTTATTGTAAAATTTTCCCAATTAATTCTTGTCTTCTTCTCTTCTAGCACTTCCGATCCAAAAGGCGTAACTTGGAATTTTTTATCGCATGTTGCAGGTATGTAAACTATCTTCTCTTTACTGATTCTATTTTTGATGTCATTTACATCATTTTTCAAAGCTTCCTAGTGTGATTTTTTTTTCTAAATTAACAACACTGATTTCTTGTTTAATAAATTTTTCACATAATGAGACAACACCTTTGCAAAATTCCTGCTTGATGCCAGATAATATTTTTTTAACTCTGAGTTCGTGACTTTGAAAATGCATCCTATATATCTCACATTTTTTGTAGAAATGCAAAAATCTGACTTGTACATGTGTTTCCATCTTGATTTTGCATATCATGTCATGTGTTGGGAGAGAGAGTCAAGCTTAATGGTACCTGTTCAGACAATTACCTATCCTGCAGTTCTGTACAAGCATTTGTTCCCAGTTCAGACAGTGATTCGATTGCTGGAAACATGACCGCATCTGACCTGATCATATTAACAAAATCCACTGATACTGATGAATCTATAACATTTTTTATTTTTACCAAATGAAGTTGCATAACAATTGGTGACACCTAATACCATTGTTTATATATGCATATTTTGTGAGCACAAGAAAAAGTTAATTTTAATTACATAACATAAGATAGTAGGAAATGCAGATTATACACACTCCAGTGATAAAATTGAAGTGAATTGACATTATGAACATTTATTTTTGGAGGGGAGAGACTCTAAGGTTTACAGCTTTCTATCTCTCTCTATTTTTAGTAAAATATTATGTATCTTCAACCTATCATTTTGGTTATCAGTATTTTCTCACATGATAAATATATTTTATTGTTCTTTTTGCTGCATGGCTATTTTCAGTTGGATTTTATATTTGGTTCAGATTTATTTTAATCTAATGATGGCAATTTTTTTATTCAGGTCACATAATAAAACAGAAAATGTGCCGTATTGTGCTTTAATCATTCACAGGCAGATCATCATAATTTAGTTGCCATTCTCATGTCTAGATGATTGTCCAAAAAAAAAAAAAAAACCCTTGCAAATTTTGGAGGCATGGCAGAGACTCATGAGGAAAGGCACAGGGCATGATAATGTAAAGAAAATATCCAAATATTCTACCATTACAAGCATTTAATGTAGGGCAATAGGTACTTGCACAGTATTTGACCTCCAGTAGTATGGAGACAGGTTGCAATGTAGCCAAACATGATGGCATATAGATGTTGAATGTTCTTGTGAGAAAGATGCTGTCACAGCTGAACTGACCCTCCAAATCTACCACTGTTTTTGCTGGCCAAAGTTGCCATACAATCCGTTCCCAACTGTTCTCAATGAATGGGAAATCTGCAAATCTTGCTAGCCAAGGAACCACATTGAAATTGTGGAGACAGGCCCTACATACCCGTGCAATGTGAGATCGGTCATTATTCTGCTGGAAATTGGGTTTATGGGTCTTCTCTAGGAAGGAAAGCATACGATTGCAGAATTTCCTAGAAATATTGCTGTACAGTCTGGGTTCCTCCAGTTTCAGTCAGTAGGGAATGGAAATCGTAGGAAATGACATGCCACACCATGAGAACTTAAGGCTGTGTAGTGCTCTACAGTGAAGCATGGAATACTGCATAGGCCAAGTTGTAGTGAGACTCGAATTCAGTGGCCGTCTGTACCCAGGCAGAACTGAGATTCATCGCTAAACACCACTCTTCGAAAAGCCACAAGCTGCCTTACTGCTACTGCCTGATCCTGGCTGAAGTTCAAGAGATCTCGGCGATTTTCAGGACATAATGGCAGACGTCGTAAAGGATACCGAGATGACAGATACTGCTCTGTTGACCGCCAGGATATGGTATTTGCGGACACAGTCCTTTCCCCAGCTGCTGTGACATATATCTGGATGGTGGCCAGAAGCTTACACTTGTTTTATATTGAAACAATCGTCTTTGCCATAGGTTTTCTGGGGGTCAATCCAGGCCTTCTCAGCTCATACGTGCACTCTCAAGTTCCTACTGCGTTCAACACCAGTGGACGATGTAGTTAGAATGGTTCAAGTGGCAAGCAATGCGCCAGAACATCTGACCTGCCTCTCTTAAATGGAGGATCTGGCCCCTCTAAAACCTACGTAGCTTGTCAAAGGCTTATCAAATACGCCATTGGGGTATGCAATGTAATTACTCAACTTTGCTGCTACTGCTACCTTATACCTTTTGCAACTATGAATGAGGGAGGGGCATGTATGTCCCCTTATGTCACTTTCACTGAAGCAGTCAGTATTAAAAGCAAATAGTCCTTTGTGTTGTACTACTTACTTACTCATTTGTTTTAGCGGCGTGACAATACCTGTATATTCCCATTCATTAGCATGTATTATGCAACCAGTAATGCTACAGGAGACCTACAGCTTAATATGGAATCTGAACCACAGAAGCATTCTTGCATAGTTCACATTACACATCAAGCTGTGATAGAGGTGTAAGCTTCTACTTGGCTTGTGCACATGTCAAGGGTATGTCTCCGGGATGATATGGCGGAACTACATTGACATGTAGTCTGCAGTGACCAGCCCCTTGAAGAAGTGGGGCTAAAGTTGCAAGGAGTTTGTGGACATTCTAACTAGTAAAGTGCTACATGACTATCGTATGGCTGCAGTGCAATAATTGGTTGAAATGTATATTAATATTGTTTATGTAGCTCAAGTGACATATGGTTCATCATTGGATATGGCTACTAAGACATTATGGTTCTGGATATGATATTTGTGGTATTACTTGTATGTGAAAAGTATAAATAAAAATACATTCTATTTGATTTCTTTTTGTTTCACCCACCATTGGGTAGTTAAAAATGTATTTTCAATGGCACATATAACATTACAAAAAAGTGTCCTTTACAAAGTTTCATCAACTTATTTTTCTTGAGTTCTCGTAGAGGTGGAAATACTAAATCTTAAATTCTGTAGCAGACTTTTTTCTGGACAATCTTCTGGAACCATCAAGTATAGTCCAGTAATTTAACGCATATAATTTCATCATATAGATTAGTGACTGCATACGGAACAGTACATTGTTTACTGAAGGTTATACCAACAGTGTTCCAGGGCAAGGGCAACTCTAGAAGTATTGACACTGTGGCATGTAACTACTTACTAACCAAGAAGAAATAAAAATAAAAATAAAAATGTAGTGAAAGAGAAGTAAATATTTAAAAATGTGGTATTCACTTATATAAGATTACTTGTGACAGGTGGGGCAATGTTGAACACCATCTGTTGGCCACATCAGTGAACTATCTCACCGTTGCAGTGACAACTAGCAGGTGGCTAAAATCGCATATGCATACTGGAAGCTTTGCGAAAATTTGGAAGGGAGGGGGATAGCTTTTCATGGAGCAGTTTGTGACAACTTTGTTCTGTCTCAGGGAACTTGAAAAACTTAATAACACTGTCAGTAGAATGCAGCACACTTGCGATTTTTTTATATGCCTCGAAATCGTGGTAGAGCTTGTAGTCTGAAGTTTGTGGGCTGAATCCTGGACATATCTTGTAACTGTTGCGGGGTGAATCATATCAATTATTTATTAAACAAACCATTCTCACTACTATCCTATGACAAAAAAAGTTAATGTGAAAAATTTATGAGGACTTTCACCACACATAAACATTTCGTACTGACAAGAAAGTGCTTACGTAGCTTGGTAGATGAACTGTGATGTGTATTTTTTTTTTAATAATAATAATTGGCTGTGTGGTTGAAATGTGAAAATAGTTTTTTCTGTTTTCCATGTATTCTGTCCGGGAGTGAATTTAGTTGGTCATGCGATGGAGTTTCTAATTTAATGCATCAAACAGGAGATATTAAGACCTATGAAAAATCAGCAGATTATATTAACAACATTAGTTTAGCATTGCTTGTTAAAACAAACATTCAGAATCATTTCACTATTGTTAAACTAGTGCCTAGTCATGCCGATTGGGTAATCCAGCACTGCCTGTTGGTGAACTCATTGGTTTTTGGCTATTTATTGTTGACATTTTGATCAATTTTAAAGTATTTATCATTGATTCCTTCAATTTCAAAATCATTTCTTTAATCTGGCAGTACACGCATATACTTGTAATAAGACATTCAAGCATTGTAAATTTTTAAGTTGCGAGCTGCTTAGTCAATACCAATGATAAGCTGTTCTTCCAGGTCAGTAATCCGTTGAAAAATTTCAGTGTTGTCACTAATGAAGCAAATCATTTTGGCTGCCACTATTCTAGGATATTCCATGGTAATTATGTGTCAGCCACCTAACATTTGGGTAATCACCCTCATGTCTTGGTGATGATACTGAGATGCTATGTGTAGTGATAATGTTGTCTGATTGTACTACTCACATGGCAAGTTCTTTGAAAATAAACAACCCATCACTCATCTTGAATCCCTGTGCCTACAGGAAGATGGTCATCATGATAATGAGTGGTGATGATCGGTGATATCATGTTTTATGTTAGCTTACGCACAACACTTATTAGAGTTATGTATTCCACAACATGGTTGTGAAGGATCAGGCAGTATGCAGGCATATAGGCAGGAAAATTCTCAAGGCTATTAAACTCCATATAAATATCTAAAGGTCCAGTCTTAACTGACTTGTTTTACTGTGAACTGTCAATTATGTGTGAGAGGAGTAGTTACGGCAAATTCTTCAAGTTCTGGTAAAAGTGAAGGATGATCTCGTTCATAGTGAGACTGTTGGAATCTAGTATACTTGTCACATGGTACTGTGGTTCTGTTTCTATTAAAGTCTAAATTCATGTTCTCGTACAGGTATGCAACATCATTTAGGAAAACATTTGTGAGAATGCAATGGTCAAATTTGACCGCAATTATTTCAATGTTGCATTTCCAGTTTGTTTGCAATCCCAGAACCACAAACCTAGGTTTATCCAGCTGCATTAATGTCTTCAAAGACCAAACTTGGGTCTTACTTATGTGAATAGATGGATATTCTAGCAGGTCCCAACTACTGAAATGAATATGTAAAGGCTTCCCACTGCTATGATCTTAAGTAATGCTAGTTTCTCTCGTTCACTTACTTGCACATGAGGCATCACCTATGGGAAATTACTGATCATGAATTTACTCTTTTGGGGATTTGGATTAGGTTGTATGAGTAAATTTGTATCATCCCTAGCATGGATCCTTGGTAGTTCTTGTTTTATGTTGGCAAGTGTCCTTTTAAATTCTTCACAAAAACCCAAAAGCATACTCAAACGAATACATACATTGAAGTAGCCATTTCCAAGATCTCCTATACACCATCCTGCTTTGCATAGCACACGAATTTGTTGAGGATCATCAGAAATAAATTATTTGATTGTGCTTGTGATACCAACATTTCTATTTTGGTCAATTTCAATTCCCTTAAGCTCTAACCGAATTTCTTCTAACAGAAATTCAAATGTATTGGATGTGACAAGTGAATTTGTAGCTCCTGCGCCATCTGATTTGATAACTCTTCCTTCAACATGCAAGTAACTTTCGAACAGCAGTGTATATATATCTTGGTTCTGAATATGTATTCGAATCTCATCATTATTATTAAATGTGGTTGGCGTGAGCAGTTCATGGCTCGGAGACTGTTTATGCCTCACCGACTTGTCAAATTCCATGACAGAAGTTATATCAAGCTACTCAACTATTTTTTATGGCAGAGTGTAATGACCCTAGGAAGAGCACGTTAGCAGGTGCTAACTGTTTCATTGTCAGTTCACTATTGTTTGTCTGTTTGTATTATAATGAGCGCCCATTTTTTATGTGTAGTCTCAGAGTAATGGTTTCTCTTCTGAAATTCACTAATTTGAAAACTCTAATGTGAATGTTGTTGAGCGGTTTCGCCATGATAGGGAGATAAACGACATTGGAAAGCACTTCAACATCTTATAAAATGGTGGTATAGTTAAGAAAAAATCGTGTAGTGTATGTCACAGTTTATTGTTAACGTAATTTCATGCATGTATGCTGCACCCTATACGTATTGCATTAACTTTGAATATATGTATAGTTTAGTCTGAGGTATGAAATCCTGAGTTTAACACACATTTCGAAAATCTGAGCAGTGATCCAATTGAGTTTGGTTTAGCTGAGTCTTATTCCACCGATGCTTGTATCTCGCACTTGAGTGAAATACGGTTTATTCTAATGACCAGCTTCTCATTATTATTGTGCCGAACCAAATAACTTGCCATGTCGTCAATATCATATGATTTGTGGGTATATCAATATTCTTCGAGAAATTAAATTTACAATTTGGCTCGTCAATGTTGGGAATCGAGTTGTAAGTCTGAAAATATACTAACCCGATTGTTTACTCGCCTTGACTCAAATCTGTGGGTGGAATGTAATCACAGCTCAAGACCGAACTGCTGTCGGACAAGCAGAGTGTCGCAGACATATGTTACTCCGACTAAAGTTAATGCAAGACTGATGTTATACATTTTGAACAGGAATAGGGTATTTGACTACTTCTTCAAAATGGTTTTAAATTGTTTATTGGTACACCTTATTCACCGAGTGAAGAGATTTTTTGACAAAAGTCCATTATTTTGCGAAAAATTCAAAGTTAAAATTTAAAGAATTTAAAAGCCCGCCAAAACACTCATTTGCTGCCGGGCGCGTGCAACGGCAGTCGTGACGTCACCCGTCTGTAAACGCTGCCGCTGGGAATGGAGCGTTTCCTACTACCCATGTTTTCAACTATTTTTTATTGTTTGTTGCTGGTTATTTCTTGTTATTAATGAAGGTTCGTTTTGAATATAAAATCGAAAACAATTTGAAAAAGCCTACAGCGGAAAAATATTGAAAGTAGACGCCTTATTTGTGGGCCTAGCTATAGAAACAGCCACTGAGTTTTATTCTGTGGAGCTTGAAAATGTAACAACTTCAATTTGATATTGCAACAAAGTCACTTACGATTTTCTGTGAATCTCATTTACACCGCAATTTCGTAGAGTAAATGTAATACGTTGTTTAAGGCGAGAATTATTAGGGTTGGTCCTGATGTTCGATCCTCGCTTCGGAATATTTTCAGTTGGTTTTCTTTTGTCATTTTCTTTGGATACTAGTTGCTGTTGGTTGCATTGTATAATAATTTTTTCCCAAAAATCCACCAGAAAATCAATTTAATTTTTCTTTTCTTTTTTCTGAAGGCTTCACAAATTTTTGGATAACAAGCGAATTACAACCATTTGAAACAACCAAAGAAGATTTCAAAAATGAAATTGGACGTTACTTGTACACCGAAAAAAAGTTTTTTTAAAAATGAAAATGACTTGCACATCAAAAGTAAATTTCGCCTAATAGACGCAGTTATATCAGCAAGGTAACCTACAGTTGTATCGTCACGTAAAAATTCCAACGAAAAGGACACAAAGCGTTCCGGAATTGTTGCAAGATTAGCATGAAATTTCTACATTTGATGTCACTTCTAAAATAAATTCCATTGTTCACGGCCGTGCACCTGTATTTTTTGCATGATTTTCTCTCTCTGGTAAGTTTAAAAATTAAAACTTTTTATGTATGGTAGCAATTTGTTTCAAACACTTGCATGACGCTTAGCAACTATTATGAATTCTTCGAATAAAAACATGGTAGTGCAAAAAACAGGAAACAAATACCGAAAAAAATTCACACAAAAATTATTATCCCAACCAAGGTTCGAACATAGGACGTTCTGAATAGGGATTGCAATCCCGCGGGATCCCGCATCATTAGACAGTCTGGCGGATCCCGCACAAAATAAGCGGATCCGCAATCCGCAAAATCCGGCGGAAACGCGTGTCAGTCTGCGTGACTCGCTGCCCCACTCGGTCTCTATCAGATATTTTGCACTGTTTGCCTGTACCAGAGCAGTTGGCATTTGACTCATGTGAACAAGCGTTTGTTTTTGTCAACCTTCGTCATTCGTAAGTAAATAAATACACTTTTACGTATTCATCAAAACTTACTTTTGTTTCGAGTACACATTTCTGTAATTTGAGTTATGGTGAGTATTTAGTACGATTTTCTAACTATATAATTATTTTTTTAGTGTCGCACACGTTATCTGAACTACACGGTTACAGCTTTTTATTCACGGTTTCATTATTCCCATTTTTTGTATTTGCAGTTAAAGTAATTGTGACAATTTCCTAATTTGCGGCTGAAAATTTGATTATTCGTCGATATAAAACTAATATTAGCTATCGTAATTTTAACTATCGCGTACCAATTTATTTAACAGCTATCAAAAGGAAATTGTATATCCTTTGACTTATTGTTGTTTTGGCCGCTGCCTCAATGCGTTTCCTTGTCGAAAGCCACCTGCTTACATGTGCCGCTCAGGCTTTCGATTAACCCCTCTTCTCCTTGTTATTATTTCTACTAAAGGTAAACAAAGTTATAATGAAATGTTCACGGGTGAATCCATGAATTGTGTTGTAGGAACACCATACTTAGACGGCTGCCTCCGCCATCTTCCTCACGTGTGTAATTTCGTGTGTTTGCAATGAAATCCGGAGATACAACCTATGAGGACTTCACTGCAATCATTCGCCGAGAAAGTCTCCTCTCTTACTAAAAAATAATAATTTCCACTCTAAAAACGTCGTTACGCCACATAAGTAAATCTGAAATACTTGACAGTTTACGTGTTGGTGAGTAGTTTCTTTTAATAACATTGAATCAACTGTAATATCAATCAAGGAATCAGGAGATATAATAATGAATCACGCAAAAAAAGGCCAAGTCTCGTGCTTGTGCAGTGACAAAAAGTTATGAGATCTTGTTTTGAGCCTAGTCTACACTTTACAGAGTATATTCACTTCACTTTGTGAAATGGAATGCTTTTCTCAGTGTTATGGAACGTTTATTTAGAATTTAAAAAAAAGAACTCTGGTAACTTCGCCATTAAGCAAACTATATTTTTAAACTGATGTGATGTATTGTAAGGCACATTATATGACCTAAGACCAATATTTTCCATTTTTATTATTTATTTAAAAATTGGTGTAGATTAAAAAACAAAAATGTAAAACCTCGAAATACACTTAAGACACGCTAAAAGGTTTTAATGTCATTTTGCCAATCAAAATATTGTTAACTGTTAATTTTTATCATTTAACATTAAAAATTATTTATTAATTTAATTATTATTTAATTTATTAACGTTTTAAGTAACTATGTTTTAAATATACGCGTTAAAAAGCTGTTTGTACCAATCCCGCACTTATCCCGCGGGATTGAAAACACTGCGGGATTGCAATCCTTAGTTCTGAATTCCATTACCACTCTTCAATCACACAGCTATCAGGACACTTCTTCTTAATTGCTTCTCTTTATGTTAATAGCAAACACTTTACAGTTTCTTCGTGTGAGATGAAGTGAAACGAGTGTAAGCACCTTAGAATTTTGGCAAATTCTAGTTTTGCTTAGGCGGGACTTAGAAATTTCGAGAAGAACTTTAAGGAATTTCCCTGTAATCTTGCTCACAGTAACAATTTGCTATAAAAATCATTTTAAAATGTATTTATCACATCGAAAAATGTTTATTTTAGGAGATATTCCACTTTGTTGAAGCTTTGAAACACGCGATCATAAAAGTAGAAATTCTAAGATTTGTAATATCTTTAAATCGAGTAAAGTGCCAGCTGATCTTTTATCACCAGCTGTAGTCAGCACTGTCCCCGATATTTTGGCAGTAAAATTAAATAATTTGGTAAAGTTTAATTAGCGATTTTAATTAAGAGAAAACAATAAGCTTTTTTATTAAAAGAGATATTAATTTAAAAATTACATCAGTAGATCGCCCTAATTGAGACGATTTCGTACATATATTGGTTTCCATAAAAAGTTTAAGCATTTGTCTGGTAATTAAGTTTTTTGAAAATAGATTGTCGTTGATTGTCGCTGTAAAAATTCAAACGTTTGGGTTAATCCCCTGCTTCAGAGCTTTGTATCGCCACGCGGAATTAAATAAAACTTTAAAACTAGTTACTCTAAATTTCTCACGAAACTGCCGTTGGACTTCTACTAGATAAGTCCAGATACTGTCAAAGTTTGAACATCAGCGTCGGCCTTAGCCATTGCGAGGCCCCGGGCGGTAAATCTTTGCGAGGCCCTTGTCCTTTGTACACAATAATTAATTGTAGGTATCAACGAAAAATGCAAACATCATAAATAAAAACTTTGAGTTTTAAAATATTTTGTTAGAGGAGCTATTAAAAGTTTACAAGCATAAAGATGACAAATTATTAAGGATAAACTGAAGTACATTAAGGTGTTGGAAGATACGCGGGGATTTGAAAATGATGTTTGCGCCTTTTCCAGAGGCTAAAATATTTAATAAAAGCACAAGAATCTAACGAATGAGCTATTTCATTTTCAATTCAAAGAATAGAAAGGGCTGAAAAGCAATGTTGTGTCATAGAATTCCTCAAATATGTTTTAATATTTTTTAACCATGGAAAACTTCTTTCTGCGGACGCAACTGTATTACGTGTGGCGGCAATTCTCAAGACTACTTCGTTAGTGGGGTACACTTCAGTAACTAAGTTTTTTCTGTTATTTATCTAATCACCGATATACCGCATTCGTTTTATTCATACAGTTCTTGTCCATCAATATCAGATGTTTCTCCTGCTATCATAGGAATGTGACATTCAATTAATCTAATTGAGAAATTTTGATTAGTTAATAATTAATATATACTTTACCATCAATTAACCAACTTTATTGTTACCACTAATAGCTAAAGATAAAATAATTTTTGTAAACATAAACTTTAATCAACTCGGGTAGCTGCGCGAGGCCCCTCCAAGAGCGAGGCCCTGGGCGATTGCCCTGTTCGCCACCCCCAAAGGTCGCCTCTGTTGAACATTTTTAATAATCTGGATCGCCAAATAAATTACACACACTTTTGATCTCGCGGAAGCAAAAAGATGTAATACAGTTGCTTACGTCACTGATTCTAGTGGCTCCTATAAAAGGACCCCGCCGCCATTATGGTCTATCTGTTCCGGTCTGTCGTCTGTTCTTATCTGTCTACTTGGAGTGCTATGTTTGAATAGACTGGGCGAGTTTAGCGTAGAAGCGCGGAGGGAATGGTTTGATGTTCGCGCCACCGAGTCAGCCATCTTGGGACTTTGGTGAATGGCACGCGAGGTTAACTTAAAACATGAACTTATAAATTCACAAAAGGGGTCGGTCGGTTTAAATTTCTCTCCTCAACTTGCAAACTTTTGGAAAAGTGTGTTCGATTTGCCTACTCAACTGTTAAATTCATATTTGAAATTTTGTGACTTTGAAAATAAAACTTGGAATTTCCGGAAAGTGAACTTTTGTCATTTCGTAGTTATCTTGCAACCTTTTCTCTATTTGTGGTTTAACAAATATTGTGGCGACCTCAAGCATTTACGTTGAGTTTATCCGGCTACATGGTCAAATCAAAATTATTTCATGAATTTTCTGCAGAACTTTGGGTCAACATAAACTGTTAGTTGAGGCACTAAGGCTATACTACAGCCCCAGTATCAGGCTAGGGTCTTACACGAGGTAGGTAAATGAATAAACAAACAAATTCAATTTTATTGACAAAAAAATACTATTTATCCATAATCTTTAATCTGCAATTAAGAAAAATGGCCCACAATATCCAGTTGTTCGGAGCGTGGTGAGTGAGCGGTTAACGCTCTGGCCTTGCATCCGGTAGGACGCCGCACAGTGTGATATTTTCTAAATCTAGAGGGACAAAAGTCAGTTTTGATAATTGTCTACGCAGGCAAAATAGTTATTTATATTCAAAGTAGATGAACCATACTACTCGGAACAAAGGTTTATTTTCAACGAATTCACGCCTAACAATAGAAAAAAAATAGTTTGAACAATGTGCTTCCTGTGATCCACCGAACAAGCGCTTCAGTCGGCCGCGATAATCCATTGAGTTTGGTCGATGATTACGATGTATTTCTGCGTGTTAGTAGTGATTTGTGTGTTGCTATTGCTTTTGGCGAGCTTCAAGGTAAGTTTACGCATGATTTTTTCGTGATACAATAGCATCATTAAAACAGAACGAGATTATTTTTAATTAAAAAAAAACTACTGAGCCAATTTCATGTTGAGTTTTAGTTCATTATACCACATTATACCGATCTCTTACTATATTTATTTGAAAGAGCTGCTTATTAGCTACAAGAAATACCTTAATTTGTTTGCGCATATTTGCGACACACATACAACTTTTCTTTATTTTCAGCATGACTGCACAAATTTCGCGTACAGAATGTTTCGACGTATTGTTTGCTAACGCAAAACAATCAATCTCTAACTTTCAATTTAAATATAAATGAGTCTCAAATAGAAGCTGTTACATTTTTAAGCTCAGTAGAATAAAAGTCAGGTTTTTTTTCTGTTGCCAGCCCCACAAATAAGGCGTCTATTTTCGTTATGTTTCCGCTGTACGCTTTTACATAATGTTCTCGATTTTGTATTCAAAATGAAATTTCATTAATAACAAGAAATGGCCAGCAACAAACAATAAAAATAGTTGAAAACTTGGATAATAGGAAACTCTCCATTCCTAGCCGCAGCGTTTACAGACGTGTGACGTCACTCAAGCGACCACCAATCCTAGAGCGTTTTGTCACGTGACCAGAGGTAAGAAAAGTATAATTTTTATTTTGCTTTTTTTATTAAAAATAATCCACTTTTCTTTCCAAAATTAAAAAAATTAGCTTCCTGAAGCATTAATATATGAGAATGAGTTCAATTTATAATATTTTTTTAATATTGTCAAATAGCCTAATTTAAATACAAATACCGAATTCCTGGTGCCATTGCACATTGTACAGCGTTCTGTTGCCTGCAAAGAACCACTGCAACGGTGGAGGTAGGTCACCAAAACTGTCGAAATATTTCACTACACCGTTTTTGTACTAGATGTACGCTACCCAATGTGTTCCGGCATTACCAACTCTATCCAAGTTCGCGATTACCCATTCACGTTCACGAATTTTTTGAGGTAATGCATCGCGAATGAAGAACCCAGAAAATGGAGTATACACAAACACTTTACATGTCTATGTGTATTCTCTTCAGCAAATGGCTGCACCGAATTTTTTTAAAAATCCCAATCCATATTTCCGGTACGGTTTCAAATAAAGGCCTTTACTTTTCATTGCAATTGCTTCCATGGTTTTCTTGTGCCATTTCTGTTCGGCCGATTATGTTTTTGCTTGTATACGTGGTATGACAGCTCCAACAATGCCCGGGGCTGCTCCTGCGAAAGCTCTGGTTGCCGACATCCGGCAAAAATGGGTATTAAAGTGAGTATAGCATCCTTCTTCTTTTTAATGCCTGCGCCCAACTTTAGCTTAGCACAAATAGCACCATTAACTAAAAATGCAGCCTCCCGTTCATCAAACTTTGCATCTTTGGCCTTCATTCTGTTTGAAGCCTTTTGCGTGAACATTCGATCTGCATTATGTCTGTCAGAACTTTGTGCATACGCAATGACATGTTCCCTGCATGCTGCATATAGTGGATTGATTCCCGTGTGACCGAGTTTCAACCGTGTTTCCAGTTTTGTTCCAGGTCCACAGAACTGGTATATTTGAACGTGTTCCCCAAATGGCATTTTGTCTCTTATCTTGTTTAAGAAGTCATGACCCTTCTTCTTCCTCGAAGGAGGCATTGCTATGGACTGACTGACTTTACATTTTCGCACGCCTGTATATGGTTGGAGCAACCATCATATCTTGTCAATATGTGATTTGTCAAACAATGGGCGACAATTGCAATGTGGATGTTACCGGCGTCAACTCCCAGTGGGAGAACGGACCTCTGTTGCCTGAGACAGTGAGGATAATATTATTGTGAGCAAGCCTTCAATCTATGGGTAAATCAATCTTGTGCTCTCCCTGCTAGAACACCCCAGTGGACTTAGATTTGAAAATGTATATGTGTTTTCAAAGTTGATTTACAAGCCAAATTGTCAGTTGCTAGATGAAGTACTAAAACCCATCAAAGAAATTCAGTATTTGACATTTAACGATAGTCACAGTGTACCTTCGCCTCCTAGTGAAGCTCTACCAAATTCCGTGTTTATGTTTCGTGTGAAAAGCAAAATAATATATGAGATTACTTTTACATGGGTAGGCACAGTTCAGTATATTCTTTCTACTTGTGTCATACATATAGCCGGATACTGAAACAGTTGGTTAGAGACTACGGTAACTTGATCGTGCTCTTTAAACAGCACAATATGAACCTCAGACACATTGAAACTGACCAAGTGAACATGCATTTGCTGTTCAACGTGTTTAAAAACATATGTGGATACTGCTGGAATGCTTTGTTATTGATATAGACTGTGACATGTATCATGGGAGGTACCGCAATGGATTTGATTCATTTTTGAATACATAGCTGAGCACACAACGTACTGGCATCCTTACAGCTATGGACAAGTTTCATAGGCCATCAATGATACATAAAAAGATAGTATTGGTGTTGCCACCTCAACACAAAAGGAGGTAATTTGGATTGTCAGGATAGAATATTCAAACATGTAGCTGGACCCACTGACCATGACAGTGAACCATACGATACATTGATAATACGGTTACATTAATAAAGGAATTAAAATCGACAGAAGTTTCTAAAATGGTCACTATTATTACAATGAGTGCATGTAAAAATTTCCAATGCTTACTAGATACAGGTATAAATTATTATGAAATCCCTGTTGACTGTAAAATCATATCAGTAAACGTTCTGAAAGATATTGACGTAAGAGTCACCGGGGTAAAAGTTGACCGTAATACAACATTCCACGTAGAACAGGGTGATATACTTTGTTTTAACTCAACAATTGTAGAGCCGGGATGCTTCCTTCAAAAGGCCATGGCCGAATTCCTTCCCATTCCTTGCCCCCATCCTTTCCCGTCTCTAAAGACCACGTTGTTAAAAAGGGACGTTAAACTGTTAAAAAAAAAAAAACAATTGTAGATGGTCAACCCCGCAATTCATTAGGGCCTACAATGAATGTAACAGTCAGATATGAAATAATACCCTTCATTCGGTGTTTAAACATGGATGCGTTAACAACAACTAAACTGGCATTATAAAGGCCTGAAATGCAATTCGACGCATGTTACTTGAACTGAAGACAGGCAAGATCGCTTCTGAACAATTTTTCAAGGATTCGTTAAGGCCAGTGACGGATGCAGTGTAAAAAGTTTAGTTACCTCGATGACATCATCAGCAGCAGTCTTCCGCCTTGATCAAGGAATTCTTGAAATGACTAAGTCAATGTGAGAAATATTATGATTCGGTGTATATTGGCTGGAAGGATAATGCTATACTAATGATTGGAAACTTAACTGTGACTATTGATGAAGATGTTATTGTAACCTATGGTACTGAATATAAAAGAATACGAGGGTTCATGATTGTTTTAAAAAAATGGGAAAATATATCTATCAATTGATTTTCTATTTGGAAATATCAAATAACATGAGTGCTCACAGAGCAAATTTCAGTCCATCTGGCAAAGCTTTTAAACCTGCTCACAGCGTAAGGTATAAAAACATAGTCTCTAAACTTGATCATCAGTCGGGTCTTCTCCATATGAAGGGATGTTTGTATTGGGATGATTCAAAAGAACTCGTTGAAAGATTGTAGTTACTTATCGCATTGACATCAGCAAGACACAAAGCGGACTCAACAAGATTTTATCGTGAACGTGGCATTTTATTGTAATACGAATCTCGGCAGCTAAATCAATTTTACAAGGTTTTTTTGTTTTCAGTTGACACTATACAAAAAGAAAGGATACTTGCCGAACCCGTCAACTGAAGTGATTACCATTGTTGGGTTTTGATAAATCACGTCACGCATGGATTCATAAAAAAGATTTATTTAAAATACAAAAATGAAATTTTTTATTCATAAGTAAACTTATGTTTCTAACATTATTGTTTTTCTTCAGAGTATTTGCCCAGCAGCCAATTTTATTTTTACAATGTTATTTTTTTTCAGTTCTAATGGGCATATCTCTCAGTGGTGATTTTACAGTGTGCACTCGGCACAGCGGCAGTAAGTATGTGTCTCGGCAGCTAAATCTCTTTTACGAGGTTTTTTTCTGGTTGACTCCATACAAACAAATGCAACAAATGCAACCTTACAGTCAATGCACAGCAATGATTTTTTATGTACATCTATTCTATTTTACAATTGTTATTTATTTATTTTTAGTCTATGTACAACATTGATTTTCTGTACATTTGTTCAGTGGACTAATAGACACTATACAAACCAACTTACAGTAAACTGCATGCAAGATAATTAACTCTGTACAGCAACTAAGTATGTACAGGATATTTTTGCACTCTATACCATTTTTACTCTTTGTACAGAATCAAAAACAAGTTAATTTACAGTAGCCTATTTACATATTTGTAGCGCTGTAACTAACCTGGAGCTCTCTCGGCACGATATAACTGGTGACGCACTTCTTGGAGGAATCGTCTAGTAAGCCTGAAAATAAGATATATTGTTCTTTCACTGAGCGTTCCCAGTAGTGTCGTCGTTATCGCGTTGGTCTCGCTTTGTGAGGGTTGCCTGATCATATCCGGACCAAGGATTTTTTCAGGAAGAAGCGTCAATCCCGCTGGATCCATTAATAAATCATCTTTAATGTTAAATAATAAGAATCGAGGATAAACAATATTTTATCTAACATGTGTAGCCTCTCTCAAGTGTACTCCTTGTAACTTAAGTACAATTTAATCTTTTACACATTAAACTAACTTTGTTTTTTCAACATTTTTCTTTTTAAATCTATTTCTAGTAAAGTAAATAAACAAATATTTCAAGAAGTCAGTCTTCAGTCACATTTCATGCCCTATAGTAAATTACATCAGTTTGCAAAATAATCTATGTACTAAGCAGGCAAACTAACACATTAGTTGGTATGTAAGATACGTAATAAAAATATTAAATCACATTGAGTCTAAAAGGAAAAAACATTTTGTATGTCACTTCTGATTTGGGAAGAACGTTCGTAAGAAACAAATGGTAATGGTTGTTTCGTCTCCCAATTTACTTCTTAATGAATGCCATATATAGCCAGTGGCCGAGAAGGGTCTTTCTGCTAATTACGTGTATTATATTTATGCATATAACATTTCGTTCATATCGTTGTTATATAATTCTGAATACTTTTAAGAAATGAATATATTGATTGATTAAAAAGTACCGGGAATTGGTTAATAAAACAATAAATATTTACTATTCATCCAAATTTATTGTATTGTAGGCCCATTTCTCCAATGAATAATCCAATCGTCAAAACATTTTCCAGCGCTTTTTCTAGAATCAACTTCAGTTCTTGCCACGAATTCTCGTTTATGTCTTGTATCGACTGAAAATGGGTGCCTCGAAGTGGTAACTAGAGTTTTGGAAAGATAAAAATTCGGCCGGAGCCGTATCTGGTGAATAAGGTTATTGTTCCATGGTATCTGTTGAGTTTTTGGCGAGAAATTCGTTCACGGTGATAACCTTGTGAGATGATGAGTTATCGTGGTGCAAAATCCATGAGTTTTCTTTCCACGAAACTGGCCTTTTTTTTATGAATCTGCCCTCTCAAACGCCTCATAACACTCTGATCATAATCTTTATTTACCGTCCGACCTTCTGGCAAGAATTCCGAGTGCACAACACCACGATAATCAAAGAAAACTGTGAACATCACCTTACTTTTGATCGACTTTGACGTGGTTTTTATGGTTTCGGCTAAGTTGGAAGACTGCATTCCGAAGCTTGTTGACTGGTTTGCATATCAAACTCGTAAACCCATGTCTCATTACCAGTTACAATGAATCTTATGAATGTGGCATCGGAATTAACTCTTTCTAGCATGCGATTGAGTTTTTTGAAGAAATTTCAGGTCTTTCGGATCTAGTCAAGCGGCAACGATTTTCATGTCCAAACAATCGTTTATAATGGCACGAACTGATTCGTGAGACAGAGAAAGTGCAGCGGCTATCTCGCTCAGACTTAAATGGCAACTTCAGCGATGTTAACTTCAGTTGATGACGCTGATGGCCGACCAGAGCGAGGCAAATCTTCCATCACATCTCGACCGGTTTTTAATTCACTGTATCACTCATATGCACGTTTTCGCTGCACAAGAAATTTCATTTGCAATGCAAAATTTGAGACAAATTCTTTGTTTGATATTTTTATCCATTGTAAAAATCGCTAAGAACACTTGAAATGAACTGACAACAATGAGCACTCTAAAAAACTAAACGACAGATAGCGCTCAAACTCAGCGTCAGTATAAAGGACAGATGTGCCAACTTCGCGAAATAAATTTTTTTACAATCCTTTTAAGCGGGCTTTTTAAACGATCAATTCCCGGTACTTTCTTGACAGATAATAATGTTAGAATGTTACGAGTATTATTAGTAGGTCCACTATAACGTTAATAAATAATTAGAACATTGTACTAAATAGGCAACATAATTAAAATTATACTAATGCATTATAAAAACATGAGTGCCTATAAATAAATAAAAGTGAATCTGTTTACTTACGAAACACGACGGATGACAAAAACGCACATTTTTTGACACGAGTTAAATGAAAATGGGAAGGATACAGGCAAGTAAAACGTGTAGAGTCGGGCAGGAAAGCGACGACGGGGAGGCAGCTGACATTTTTTCGCCCCTTGTAACGAATTGCGAAACCGTGTAAATTTTTACGGTGTACTCCAAACTGTCAAATGATGCGAGATCCCGCTTTGGTGGATTGCAATCCCTAGTCTGTTATAGGGCACTGGCATTTTTTTATTTAATCATTTTATCTTTTGTATTGATCTTTTTTTTGTGCATATTAATCATATTGCAAATGACTTAGAGATGGCTGAATGGGCAAAAGACCAAACGCCCTTCTTTTTTTTCACAGTAAAATTCGAAACTTCATACATTAATAAATCAACGCAACGGCACCCATAAAGTCAAAGCTGTAAGGACAGAGGCTGCGGACGTTTATGTGAATCTGCTGCATCCTGTGGTAACAATCTCTGATGGTGCAAGTAAAGAAGAAAAAATGGCCTGTGGTATTTTTGGCCGGGAGACCCCGAATGGTAGTTCGGCCACCGGTTGACAGTGTTTCGTTTTGCCGCGCGTGCGCATCTGTCATTGCTACCCTAACCTAATTTGGTAATTCTACCAGTTATAGGAGCCTACAGTTTTACGTGGAATCCAAACCTAGCCTTCTTCACATTACAAAACAAAGCTTTGGAAGAGGTGAAGGTCAGTTTTGATATGGACTAAAAATTCCAGCCGAGATCAGGATTCTAACCTGGGACTCATCGTTCCCCAGCCACGTGCCTGAACCGCTAGATAGCTCGATGCACGCCAAAACAGCTTCACGGATAAAATGGAACACTTTATAAGAAATGTAATGTTGGATACTACAATCCGGACAAAGGATTAATCGATTTGTTTTTAAGGGGCGTTGAATATCAGATGAACTAAATCTTGAGCAAGTTTTTTGGATAAAACGGTGTATGTTATATTTACGGCGAAAGATAGTGAAATACTGCGTCCACATTTCTGTAAAGGACGCAACGCTATGGTGAACAGATCAAAGGAATAAGATGTCCCATGATGTTTACAAATTCCCTTACACAATGAGTATTGGCTCAACCCCAGCAGGGTGCTGGACCAGAGTGGTAGGCATTTTTAACTAAGTGTTATGTCCTCGCGTTTTCTCCTTCCTGTTGTGCATTCAGAAAACTTAAGAAATAATATATACTTTTAGAAGCCCGCTAGTGTGTCTCAGTGCGCTGAGGCGCCACATGCTGGATTGTCCTCATTGATGGTTTTAGGAGGTTTCCTACAATCAGGTAGGCGATTGTTGGAACGGTCCTCAATCCACACCTATAAAGTACCAGGGGCGGCTCTAGACGTAGTGACACTGAGACATGTCTCCACTTCATAATCAAGAATAAATAAATAAAAAATAATCGTAGTGAAAGAGAAATATATATTTAAAAATTTAGCATTCTCTACTATACTATTACTTATGACAGATGGAGAATCATTGAACATCCTCTGTTGGCCACATCAGTGAACTTTCACCCTCGTGGATACAGCTCCAAATTGTCTTCAATCGCGCATGCGCACTAACAGTTTCGCAGAAATTCGGGAGGGAGGGGGACCACGTTGCAAATACTTTGATCTGTCAAAGCTTAGTAACGCAATAATGACTCGTCAGTATTGCGTTACTGTTTCCTGGGATGACATTGATGTAGGATTGTGTAAGATAAGAGTGATAGAATTTTTCAGCGGCGGCCAAGAATAATGATAAAGTGTGTACGTTCTCAATTTAATTATAAATTTTGTGCGATTTTGTGGTGCTCTGTAACTTGCTTTGCGAAGACACATTGAAAGTGATGAATCCTATAATAAAGGAGTGTTTAAGGAATTAATTCATTTCAGTTCGGAGTTGGGCAAAGAGTTGAAAAGTCGTTTGCAAGGATCCACAACTTTTAATAGCGCCAGTAAAACCATTCAGAATGAATTGCTTAAATGCATGTTGAGTATATATCATGACGAAATTCGGAAAGAAATCGACAATGTTGAATATGTTGCCGTGATAGCCGATGAAACCATAGATGTCTTGTCAGTTTCAGTTAGTTATAGCTCTATATTGTTGGTGGAAAACCTGTAGTAAGATTTTGGAAATTTGAATTGGCAGTAGCATTAACATGATGGCTATCATGTTAGTGCTACTGCATATTGTATTTTGCAAGAGCTTGACACACTGATTGGAAAATCACCGAAAAATAAATTGCTCAAAGTTACGATGGTGACCCTGTATTGAAAGGAAATTTAAACGGCTTTCAAAAAATAATTATTCAATTTCTATTCATTGCTATGCACACCAGGTAAATCTTTTAATGTCAAAAGCAGCCTCGATCAATCGGGAAGTGCGCATTTTTTTCGCAAATCTTTCCGAAATTTGTTCTTTCTTTTCAAGTTCGTCTCAATGAGCAATAGTTTTAGATGAGATTTTGCAGAAAAGATTACCACATGCATTTCAAACCAGGTGGAATTTTCATTCTCGAGAACTATGTTTACGAAATAATTTAATAGATGTAATGGAAACCATTGAAAACATCGAAGAAATACGTTTGCCTTCTACCCTTCAACAAGTATGTGCATATAAAACTTTGTTAAATGATAATGCTATTTCGCAAGATAATGTCACATGTCGAAATAGTTTTTAAAGAACTAAAAAAGAAAGATATTGATTATGTAAAAGTTAAAGTAATTATGGCGACCTTTGAAACTTCCATTCAAAGAATTAGAGAGCAGGCCGGTGATATTGATGAAATTGCAGGGTGTGAAAAAATTCCTGTGAAAAGACGGCGATGTGATGATTCTGAGATCCGAAAGGGACAATCTGTAGAAGTTTGCGATGTCATTGTTTCTGAAATAAAAACTAGATTTCAGTTTAAGGGACATCTCGCATCATCAAATTTATTTGATGTTGAAAAATTTGAAAGGTATCGAACAAAATTTCTTGCCGAATACCTCAGTGATATGGTAATGGAGTACCCGTTTTTGGAAGATATAAGATTGCACGGCGAACTTGAAGTGTGTTATTCGAGACCAGAATTAAGAGCTATTTCTGGTGCTGTTCCATTTTTATCATTCATTATTAAAATGACCTGACTGATACATTTCAAGAAACATCAAAATTATTAAAATTGATAACAATGACTATGTCAACACCAGAAACCAGTAGATGTTTCTCTATGACGAAAAGGGTAAAAACCGTTCTCAGAAACACGATGAAAGAGGACCGACTCACCGCGGAAAATCATTCGTGAGTAACATAGACAATTTCAACAAGAAAGTTATTGATTTATTTGCCATCAAAAAGAACAGGAAAATGGACTTTTCGTATTGCTCGTTTTAGTGCTTTAGTTCATTGAGATAGTGACTCATCATATTATTTTCTGTGACTTAATATGTAATTAAATCTTCAACCATATCGTTGAATATGATGTTTCTTCACAAACTCCAGTATGGTGAGTCATTGAAGATTAAACCAAATTCTATTGATTTTTATTGCATGTCCTTACTATATTTTTTGAATTATTAAAAAAAAACCTCTGGAGATATTTGCTGAATATTGCTGTGAGCAATGCAAGAATTCAACTACTTGTCCTAGAAGTGTCAATGCGAGGAGGCAATATTTTTTCTATTTCTTAGTTCCTTCCAAGGAGTATTAGAAGAGTTTATGAATACATGTGGCAGAAAACGACACTCAAACTAAATGTGTTCCACTGTCATAAAGGGTGTGCCATTTCCGTCGCGGTTATTGAAGGCAATGGCTGTGTCATGTAGGCAGTGCCGGATAAGGAAAGTGTGGGGCCCTCCGTTTTGAAAAGAAAAAAAAAAACTTATTTTGTAAGAACAAAGATAAGGTTTCGTAGATGACCAATTGAATAGAGAATATTTTTCATACAATTAAACAAAAGAATTTTACATTTTATGATATTTTGAAAACTTCGTTTATTTATCTTGCACTACAATGAAACCAAAATATTAATAATTTGCATGTTTTTTATAATATTTTGATCGTTTTAATTTGGATTATTCTATTCATTTTTTTATTATTTTTACTCAATTAAAAATATTAACTCTCGTGGGGAGCCTTAAAAACCGGGAGCCCCAGTCTACTGCCTAGTCGTACCAATTGGGTAATCCAGCACTGCCTGTAGTTCAACTTCTCGATTTTTGGCTTACCTATTGATGATTTGTCATTCATTTCTTCAATTACAAAATTATTTCTTCAATCTGGCTGCACACTGTATAAAGAGACATTCAAACGTAGTAAATGTTTAAGTTGCCTAGATTCTTAGTCAACAATGAACTGTTCTTCCTTCCACCTTTCACTTAACAAAATATAATTCGTCGAAAAATTTCAATGTTGTCACTACCTAAGCGAATCACTTTGGCCGCCACTGTAAACTACATACAGCTATGTGGCCGCAGAGGTCGGAAGCTTATATATATGGGTAATTGACGTAAGGGGTAAACATAACAATGCTGTATTGCCCTCTGTTAAATGTGAAATACAGAGTATACGTATAGATAGATGTAAGTCTACGAAATGATCAACTGTTATATTTACGGCCAAAGGCAGGACCGGATTAAAACAGCGCGGGGCCCGTAGCAAATGTGAAGAAGAGGCCCATGGTTTTCGCCGTCCGGAGCTGTAGTAGAGCTAAAAAAGGTCGCCCATCTGGCCTGACGGGGAGGCTCCCGAGAATCCTAGTAGTGGCCCGTAGCTTTTTCTAATTCCTGCTACGTGGCTAATTCGGTACTGGCGAAATGTAGTGAAAGGTGCACAAATATTTCTACATTTTTATTTCCATGATGTATAGACGTTTGACTGCGTAATGGTAACCACACCGTACGGCAAACCCTCGCGATTTGGACGGAATGGTCCCGGCCTTGAAGGAATCCGGCACTTGTGTGGGCATTTCTCTGAGGCCGTGACCGCACCCCGGTGGCCTGCTCATGCGACCAAATCCTCGCCGAAAAACAATTCATATTTCCTCCAAGGCCGGGACGGAAGGGTGAGAACCTCAGCGTGTGTGTCCTGCGTTCAGTCGGCCTTGAGGATTTCTGGTGAGTGCCTGTGTGTGTTGCGTATTTGTCTGTTCTGTTTGTACTGTTTGGTTTCGCGATGTTACGTGTACAGAAAGAGTTTATTAAAATGTATAAAAGTGGGCCCTGTCTATTGGGAAGTGAAGTGCAAGGAATACCACGACAGAAATAAACAAGTAGCTGCCTACGCCAAGCTGGCAGAAATATTGAAGCAGAAAGGATGAACAAATGCCAAAAAAGAATCTGTAGTAAAAAAAAAAAAAAAAAACTTCAACAACAGAGGTGCCTATAGAAAGGAAATAAAAAAATGAAGGATCCCAGGAACTTAATCGCAGCCCACAACCATTACGGTCTGAACTTTCTCACCATTTCCATCAACACCCGCAAGATCATTACAAACCACTAGCACATTTTGATAAATTACCTCAAAATAACGACACAGTAATTTTTCTATCAAATTATAATGCAAATGATGTTATATGATTTGAATTTGGGTTTACATCACAATATGATAAAATATATTAATAACAACATGATTATAAACTAAGAAGATTTTCATTTTCACTGAAGAGAGAATGAAACTGGTACACCTGCCTAATATCGTGTAGGGCCCCCGCGAGCAGGCAGAAGTGCCGCAACACGACGTGGCATGGACTAGACTAATGTCTGAAGTAGTGCTGGAGGGAATTAACACCATGCATCGTGCAGGGCTGTCCATATATGCGTAAGAATACGAGGGGGTGGAGATCTCTTCTGAACGGCACGTTGCAAGGCATCCCAGATATGCTCAATAACGTTCATGTCTGGGAAGTTTGGTGGCCAGCGGAGGTGTTTATACTCGCCAGAGTGTTCCTGGAGCCACTCTGTAGCAATTCTGGACGTGTGGGGTGTCGCATTGTCCTGCTGGAATTGCCCAAGCCCGTCGGAATGCACAATTGACATGAATGGATGCAGGTGATCAGCCAGGATGCGCATGTTCGGGTCACCTGTCAGAGTCGTATCTAGACGTATCAGGGGTCCCATGTCACTACAACTGCACACGCCCCAACCCATTAAAAAGCCTCCACCAGTGTGAACAGTCCCTTGCTGACATACAGGGTCCACGAATTCATAAGGTTGTCTCCATACCCTTACACGTCCATCCGCTCGAAACAATTGGAAACGAGACTCGTCAGACCAGTCCAATGTCGGTGTTGATGGGCCCAGGTGAGGCGTAAAGCTTTGTCGTGCACTCAGCAAGTGTACACAAGTGGGCCTTCTGCTTCAAAAGCCCATATCGATGATGTTTCGTTGAATGGTTCGCACGCTGTCACTTGATGATGGCCCAGCATTGAAATCCGCAGCAATTTGCGGAAGGGTTGCACTTCTGTCACGTTGAACGATTCTCTTCAGTCGTCGTTGGTCCAGTTCTTGCAGGATCTTTTTCTTGCCGCAGCGATATCGGAGATTTGATGTTTTACCGGATTCACGATATTCAGGGTGCACTCGTGAAATGGTCGAATGGAAAAATCCACACCTCATCGCTATCTCGGAGATGCTGTGTCCCATCTCTCGTGCGCCTACTATAACATCACGTTCAAACTCACTTAAATCGTGAGTGCGCAGACTTCCGCGGTCGTTGTCAATGTAATCTTGGTTGTCCGGGTTGAACCGCGTCAATTTGTTGAAACCTAACGTTTCGGCCAGCATTTTGTGGCCTTCTTCAGAGTACTGTCATGGCTGGAACTGCTGCCGCCTATATATAGCTCCCGAAGAACGCGCTAGCCGTTTGGAGTGACGTCACTCAAACTACCGCCGCCAGCGTGGCCGGTCCGATGGGGGCCTGCGTCCCGCGTTTTCCTGATCAAGCATGACCATAGTTGGTCAAGTTGTAGCCCGCCGTCCGCGTTCATATTATCTGGTCGTTTTTTAATTTCCAATGCTTCTCTGACACGCCGGGGCCACCATCTGCTTTCTTGAACCAATACACTTGTGTCATTGAATAGTTAGCTTCGACGTCACGTCACTGTTCACAAACGTGCCAATTGATGAAGCCATAAATATCATCAGGGAACGACTAGGATATCTCAGTCTACCAGAAGAATGGGCGTCACTGACTGAATTCTGTCTCAGGACCACCTTCTTTCAATACCAAGGGGACTTCTACCAGCAGAATGAGGGAGCAGCGATGGGTTGCCCACTGTCTCCAATTGTGGCCGACGTGTATATGGAGGCGTTAGAGGCTGAAGTGGTCAACAATTATATTCTGAAACCTTCTTTGTGGAGTTTACCGCAAGCCCACGCACACCAATCGCTACTTGCATGCAGCCTCTCACCACCATCCAGCAGTGAAACATGGAATTTTAAAAACATTAACCGTCCGTGCTTCCATAGTCAGCGACGAAGCGAGCATAGCCGCTGAAAGGAAAATTTTAAAGGAGACGTTTCTGGCCAACGGCTACAGCCTTGACGTCATCAATAAGGCCACTGCAAGGCTTGCATATCGAGCATCACCCTGTGTTCCGACACCGGAAGCCGAAGCCAGAAGACAAACAGACGGACCCACGGCAGTATTACCCTATGTCCACGGGGTGACGGATAAAATCGGCCGTCTTTTAAAAAAGAAAAATATCCGTCCAATATACAGAGCGCCTAGGAAGATTTCTGATGTGCTTTTAAAAGTCAAAGACAAGAGGGAGAAGTTGCAGACAGCGGGCGTATACCAGATACCCTGTAGCTGTGGCCAAGTGTATATCGGCGAAACTGGACGGACAGTCAAGGAAAGGCTGTGTGAACACATGAGACATCTTAAAAATAATGACGTCAGCAAATCAGCTGTAGCGCAACACTCTGCTGACAGTGGGCACGCAATTTTATTCAATGACACAAGTGTATTGGTTCAAGAAAGCAGATGGTGGCCCCGGTGTGTCAGAGAAGCATTGGAAATTAAAAAACGACCAGATAATATGAACGCGGACGGCGGGCTACAACTTGACCAACTATGGTCATGCTTGATCAGGAAAACGCGGGACGCAGGCCCCCATCGGACCGGCCACGCTGGCGGCGGTAGTTTGAGTGACGCCACTCCAAACGGCTAGCGCGTTCTTCGGGAGCTATATGTAGGCGGCAGCAGTTCCAGCCGTGACAGTAATCTGAAGAAGGCCACAAAATGCTGGCCGAAACGTTAGGTTTCAACAAATTGACGCGGTTCAACCCGGACAACCAAGATTACATTCACTTAAATCGTGATGACCTGCCATTGTAGCAGCAGTAACCGATCTAACGCCTGCGCCAGACACCTGTTGTCTTAAAGAGGCGTTGCCGACCGCATCGCCGTACTCTGAGGCGGATCCTTGGATTCATGACTTGAGGGCCCCTACAGTCGGTGATCGGGGCCCCCCATCAGCCGGCGGGCCCGGGTACTTTTGACCCGCTTACACCCCCCCCCCCTTCCTAACGCCGGCCCTGTGTATACATACGCATGCCTATACCAGTTTCTTTGGCTCTTCAGTGTAGTTTTTATGTCATTTCAGCTTAATTTTATGGCGTTCATGTATTTGCGAATGGGAATAAATCAGTTATATTTAATAATATCAGTGTATCAAAAGTGAAATAATTTCTTATCTTCGTATAATCTTTGCGAGGACTTTATAATTGGCCTCGCACGTTTCTGGTTTGATGTAGCCAAGGACTTGAGGAAAAAATTATTGTTAAGTATTTGATGTCTTTATAGCTTCTTCCCGTAGCCAAAAACCACACTGTAGTGGTGAGTGTTTCATGGGGGAAAATTGTTTCCTGCATAACCGTATTTTTCGTCGTATTATATGGAGTGAATAAACAGGTTTCTTCTTCCATCGTCAAATAATTATGAAAGCCTTTGGGAAAACACTTCAATTCCGAAAGAAGATTTGTTTGAAAATATTTTCTTCTTTTGAATAGCCACTCTTTGCACCATACACTTGTTCCGGTGCACTTTTTTGCCCGAGTTTTAAAGCTTAACAAACTAATAGCAGCCAATGCATGTTCATCACCGGATGTTGCCATCGTGAAGCCAACTCTGGGACTGAGAAAGCCTTGAGGATTTAATTTCCCGTGTGTATGCAGGGCGACATCGATGAAAACCTAGAGGTCTGGCCTGGCCTGCAGGATGTCACAGGTTATAAACGGGCTCGTGGAACTGGGAATTAGGTTGCGGGCAGAAATAAATGTGGTTTCTTATGCATGGTTGAAAGGCTCGCAGCTCAGATCTTGAATATAAAATGCAGACAGTAGTAGGAGAATCGCGAAATGCGGCAGGGATATAACGGCGGCTTGCATAGGCCTAAGCTAGTAACATAATCTCAGAGAGTATATAGTGAGATGTAGTTCCAGGAACATAGTTATCGATAGGCAGTGACGTAGTACTTCTATAGTTAGTAACTTAGAAGTCGTACAGTGTTGGTGGACAAGTAAAGTGAAATGATGAATTATCTTCTTTTCTCCACGGCGAACTTAACATTTATAAAGATGGAAAACTTCGGTGGCATAGGGTTCCTGAGCTGTAATAAAGATAAATAAATATAATTACTTCACTTATTTCAAAGATTCCTAATCACGCAGATAGAGCGATGGCGACGTGATAGGACCCGTGTTACTACCCGGAAGTAATTACGGGGAATTTTTTTTTTTTTTTTTTGCTTTCGGCGACTAAGCCATTCAGCCAGCTCAATGTGTTTTATGATATCTCTTCATGTGAATTTAGTTTCTCCAGTGCGTTTTTATGCTTCCTATGTATAGACACCACAGGACGGACAGGACATTCACACAGACACACAGACACCACAACATCCATGCCCGCGGCCGGATTCGAACCGGCGACCTTCGGCACGTGGAGCTAGTGCTCTAGCCCTTACGCTACCGAGGCCGGCTACGGGGAATACTGTAGCGCGGAGAGTCGTCGACTGATGCTGGCAGAGCGGTGAACTGGAATGGAATGACCTGAAGTTTACTTCCTGGAAAATGTGAGCCAGGGGTGCTTTACGTCGGTACTACAAGAATCTAAAGACGAGGAAATGGGTCAAGATCACATCTGGGTATCCCGTACTGAAAGACTCCTCAAAACCATGTACTGTCTACAAGAAGCGCCGAACTTTTAGTGCAGTTTTAAGTGTTAAAAATCAGATTTTTTTTCCCTTTTAAATCCAGTGGTTTCGGCTTTCAGTAGATTAAAATGGTTTGATTATACATTCTTGGGATTAAAACTGGGGGATTATTAATTTCTTTTGTTTGTATATTTGGTTTAAGTATGTACTTATTACTCTTCAGAAATTGAATATCTAGTTAGATGTGAACTTATTAAAAAAATTTAAGTACAGTATACAGACGTGTTAAACTACGTTGTGCGGCAGTAACTAATATTAGGAATTGCACTATACATTTCCATAGGGATTACGAGTTTCAGTTACAGGAATATGAGAAGGCTGGTGACCTTAAAATCGCTCAGCAAATAAAAATTCTTAAGGTTAAAGCATATTTATATATTCAAGGGATTGCTGATGAATGGAAGAGAGAATTTAATGGAGATACAATGTATTCTGTGGACGTGGTAATTAAAAGTGTACATGACGAGATGTATCAATTTTCGTTTAGAGTGGTTAAATACAAGGAGATCGTGTTTTATATACCATTAACTGTAGCTTACTCTGCAGACAGTGTTTGTAAAGTTTCAAGTTTACTTCCTAAGAAAGTTGAGTATATTTCTATGAGAACTAGGGTACAATGTGAAGATATTGAACTGTCGGATACTTTGTTTAATGCTGAATGGTGAGCGATAAAGAAAGGCGTAGAAACATTTCCAGTTGATGAAGCTAACTTTTATGTTGAAGTAGTAAATAACAAATAATGTACCAATTGTGAAAAGATTTCTTGTAATAAGGTGAGCGCGGTTAATTGTATGGAAGATTTTGCTGGTACTGGGGCACCTCAAGCAGTAGACGACAAGCTTGTGTGCATAAGTAGGGAAACTTAATAGAGAATAAGAGTGAAGTTAAAGTCAACGTAGCATCCCTGTTTACTTAGCATTTCTTAATTTAGGGAGCGTGCACAAACTACGTTGCTCGGTCCAGGGGGGGGGGGGGGGGGAGGAAGTGGTCGGCTGGAAGGCTACGCTGGGCTACGTGGGAGGAGGGTGGTTCCGAGCCAGGCCACGTAGCTTTCCTTTCATTAAATTTTTCACAGTTAAAATGAGGAACAGAACTCACAACAGCATGTGAATATTTATTTCCCTCAGTTAATTATCTCCGTATGTAATTTACAATCGTCTGACAAGAGAAAACAGTACAAAATGTCTTCTGGAATCAAAAGGGAAAAAAGCTACGTGGGGATGGGGGATGGGGTAGAGGCAAAAGCCACGTCGGGCTATGTGGGGAGGATGCCAAAATGGAGCTACGTGGTTTATACACGCTCCCTTAGATTCTAGTGGAGAAAGTTACGTTGTAGAGTACACTAGACTAGAACAGAAGGCTCATTTATTCGAAGGTAAAAAACAAATAGAGTAATTGTCATGTTCAGAAGTGTTTGTAAAAGAGGAAGATCAAGTATTTAGAAATGTACAGTTAACAGCTGATAGTGAGGCTAATATGATAACGCAAATAAAAAGCCTCAAAATGATAATAGTTAGGAAAGTCTGTTTCTTGAGAGTAATCCAGTTCAAATAAATTAGTGTCACAAGCTGTCTCCAGGGTTAGGCAAAAAACCAAATGGTTTGCCCAGTAGTACAACACTAATGGTGGTGATGCAAGAAAAGTAATGAGTGTAAAACCTCAAGTAACTAATATTCTAGTTCTTAAGGTAGCTAAAAATGTGGCAAATATGGCACTACTACCCACATTTGAAAAATATATAGATACTTTAGGTAATATGATGAAGGTTATAGATGTAATGGGATCCTATAAATGATACCAAATTTAATAGTTGTAATGCAGTGTTAAATAGTGAAGAAAATTTTGCTGATGACCATTTAAAAGAAAGTTGCGGTAGGGTAATTGGTATAACCAATGATGTTAATGTTAAGCCTATTTAAAGTGAGTCTATTTGTTACAAAGATGGAGAGAAAGGGTTACCAGATTGATGTTGAAAATTGTGACGTGAATGTTGATGCAGTACCTAGGGCAGAATTTTAGCCAGAATAGGACGGGATGATTTTCTTTTTGGAAAATGTCATTACCCAAGAGGGTGATGGTATTAATTTGGCAGGTACAGATAGGAGAAAGTCCGAATTGTTTGGAATTTTGCCCTTACTAAGTAGAAACCTGCAGTAAAGTCAGGCGAAATTGCTTCGGGTAAATCCAAAAGCTGAGTATGTTAAAAAGGCAGGACCCAATAGGATGTTTGTGTCATTTGTGTTAATGAAAGAGAATGTAATTTCTGATTCTCTCATGTGTGAGTAGAGTAAAATACTCAGATTTGTCAGGACGAGAAAGAAGGTAAAGAGGAAATACTAATTTAATGAGAAAGTAATGGATTGTGTGAAATGGAATCCTTTTTCAGATGGCGGTGTTCTCGGAAAATTGGTATGTAAAGAGTTTATTGTGTGAAAGTATGAATGGAATTGATTTATTATGAAGGAATGCGTGGTTATGATAGGTCCTTGTGTGATGAATGAATGGATTTCTACCACATGAGTGGAGAAAATGAATTATATTTGTTCTATGAAAGGATTATACATAAGGTAATTACGAGTAAGAAAAATAAAGGTAAGAGTAAGTAACTTCGTGAAAGTAGTTACATGGGAGCTATTATCATTTCTATTCTGCTCATCTTATGTTAAAATAATATTTTCTGTATACGCGATGAAAAAGAAAAAAAATGGGGTCTAAACTGATATTCAAATTGTTATTGATTGGTGGAAGGTAAGAGAATGAAAGACTGGAATTTTTACTATTTGAGGTAGTTAAATAAAATAAATTTGACTTGTTTAAAAAAGAGTGCTAGACTATCGCAAGGGTTTAATATTGGAAAGTGTTTGACCGTGCTAACATGTATCTTGTGATCGCTGCTAAGGTGAACAACAATGTCTACGTATACAAAGAAAATGAAAATTAAGTTAAGTACGTAAATGTCATTAAAAAATTTCAAATTATTTGTCTTACGAAGACCTTGTCAAAATAATTGGTTTCGTGTTCACAGTGTATGAAACTATATGTTCACAGGTGCTGGTAAATTCTGTCGTTTTTCTCTGTTATGTGTGTGAACTTTTGTTTTAATACGTCTTTGTTTTTTGTATTTTCCTTGCGGGAACACATTACTAATGGAGGCGGAAGTCACAGTTTATAAAGGGCCCATTTAACTAGGAGCCTGCGTGTGGACGGAAAGTAGTGCGGTTGTTGTTTACCCATGGTTAAAAGGCTTGCAGCGCAGATCTTGAATATGAAATGCAGGCAGTAGTAGAAAGTCCGTGAAATTCCGCAGGAATATAACGATGACTCGCGTAAGCTAGCAACATATTCTTAGAGTATATTGAGATACGTATTCATATTCATTTTATTCACCATTAATCAATATCGTATTGAAATAGGCTTCGTCATATACACATTACTATTTTATATACAAGTTAATACAATTAATCATACAATATTAATAATGTTATAAATTTAGATTATATCAAGTTCCTCAGTTTTATGCGGATATATTGCAGTGACAAATTCCTTAGTGCTAATTCTGAATTTATTTAGGGACATTATTCTCAGATTCTTGGCAGAGGGTTGAAGAATCTGATTGTCATTGTAAAACTATTTTTAGTTATGATAAGCGAGCAATATTCAGTTCTTATATTTTGTGTTTATCTCTAGTGTTATAATCATGTACATCAATATGGCTTTTAAACAGATGTGGATTTTTCTTAACAAAAAGTAAACATTGATAGATATATAAGCCAGGTACTGTCATAATTCCTAACTTTAAGAATAATTCCTTACAATGGGTTCTGGATAAAGCTCCAAATACTAGGCGAACTGCTATTTTTTCGTAAGACAAAGAGACACTGTGAGTATGGACCATTTCCCCAAAGGATAGTAGCATAACATTGGTAGGAATGGACATAACCATAATAAATAGAGAGTAGTACATCAGTTGTCACTGTACCTTTAAGTCCCCTAATCATAAAAATTCCTTTAGCGACTTTATTTGATATTAGTTCAATAGTTCCCGGAATATAGTAGTTATAGGCAGTCAGAAACATGCTACACCTATTGGTACATATTGGTGAATGCCAGGATGATTTCTCCATAAGAGTCACGGCTGATTTCCTTTCTATTAATAGTCGACCATCCGTTCCCGACTTTTATAGCCTCGTCATCGACAATCACCATTACGAAAGTACATTTTCCGAACTATGTTACATCCTCTTTCTATTCTGTTCGGAATTCGACTAATCTTCAAGCTGCTGCCTCGAGATAGTTTGAGGTGTTTGAAACAATTTGGAGCGAGATCTGTAGATTTCAGTGAATTTAGTAAAATTTTCTAGTAAAGTTTCAGCTGGAAATTCCGGAATTCTGTGAGACGAGTAAGCGGGAGCTTTGTCGTTAAGATTGACCAGCAACCAATATCAGTCGCACGAGCTTTCTTCTTTCACGGGTCACTCTCGTTTCAAGAGTTGACGGTACTATGGGTTGTTGTACAGTTCTCTCGTGATAAAATTACGGATAACATTAAGGACGCAATTAAGTTGCTTGCATCTGCCTAAGTGGCTGCATTACGCAAACGCCATAAAAAGTATCGGGCAATATTAATATCCTTTTAGCAGTATTGACATTCACTGTCCGGGCATCCAGATTTGGGTTTTCCATGGTTTCCCCACATCACTCCAGGCAAATGCCGGGATGCTTCCTTCAAAAGGCCATGGCCGAATTCCTTCCAATTCCTTCCCATTCCTTGCCCCCATCCTTGCCCCCATCCTTTCCCGTCTCTAAAGACCTCGATGTTAAAAAGAGACGTAAAGCAGTTACAAAAAAAAAAAAAAAAAGACATTCACTGTAACTGCGGTGTTTATGGCAAGTATTTTCATGGTCTTGAAACGTTTTTTGGGGGCTAAAAAAACTCATGACAGTTCTTACGGCACAGCTGCACACGATTCTTCCGAGGTAATAAAGTGGATAATTTTGCTATCTAAAGCTGTAAGAGAGCCCACTTACAGTTACTATGGAGTGCGCTTCTTAAGTTAGGGGCTGCTGGTGATGAGGTAAAAAATAATGATAAAGGGGTACAGATTGCGGATGCATGGTGGGAAAAAATCAGTAATGCTGAAGAAACAGATGAAGGTGTTGAAACGATAACAGACTGAGCCACAACTTGGAAGGTGAAGGTTCATGCTGAAAATATCACAAAACTGATGAACTGTAGAAGTCTTATGAACAAAGTAATAGAATTTGGAAATTTAATAGAAATACACGATTCAAAAGTAATTATAGATGGTTAAAAGGAGTACTAGACAATGAGGTTTCCCCGATGATTTCAGAGTATACCACAGAGAGAGAGCAGAAATTAGAGGAGGGGTATTCATATTGGTCAACAAAGAATGATACACTTCATTGGTGTTCATAGATCACGAGTTGCTAGGGGTAGACTTCTGGGGGTGATAAAATAGGAAAATATCACAGTGTTGGTTGCTTACCGTAGTGGCAGAATTAGTGATGAAGATGAGGCTCTTGGGGAGAAACTCAATAGATATTCAGATTTGAGAGGTGAGCGTAAAATGGTAATTATTGATAGAGATTTAGATTTACTAGATGTCAACTGTGTAGGAAATAAGATTATTAACACAAGGGAATAGAGATTTACAAATACTTTAGTAAGGGAAGGATGCTTTACACAAGTGGTAGAGCAGAACACAAGGATACCAAACATATTGGATATCTTCGTAATAAATACTGATAATATCCTGCCTCTGAAGTAACTGAAGGGATCACTATACAGTTCTGATGGATATTACAGGATTCGGTAATGCAGTGGGCAAAATGGAAAGGAGGAAATAGGCACAATTCTAAAAAAGCATTAATTTCAGAACTGAAGATATATTTCAGGTGAAGGCTTAGCAAATGGAAGGATGGCACAAGAACACACGAGTCGAAGTGGGAAGAGTTCAAGCAGATAATAAAAAAGGGTGAAGAATTATTTATTCCAAAACAAAACAAAGAGAAGTACAGAACTTTCACTCTATAATATTGAGGTAAGGAGATTAAAGAGACTGATAAGAAGAGAACAAAACAGAGGTAAGAGACAACAAGGTGGTAGGGAACACTTGAAGAGCCTAGACAAGGAATTAATAGCAGCAAAAAAGGCTGGCTTAATAGTGCCTCTAGAAACTATTGTGGCCATGTTAGAGAACTGGGAGGAAGCTGATCAGACAGTTACAGGGACGAATGGTTAAGAAGTCAGTGAAGATTAAAAAAAAATGGCAGAGATATTAATTAACTGATTTGATGCGACTATTAGGGACTATGATTCAGGAATGGGAGGGTGAAAATCGTATAACGAGCTTGTCAGCACAGTTAGAAATGAGCATATTTAAAAAAAATATGAAATCCATGCTCAGAAGAGTCTTAAAATCTAAAAGGCAAATAGTTAGGGTAGGAAATGCATTACCAAAAGAAGTGGAAGTGAACATAGGGATTACACAGGGTAATACCTATATTGGGACCATTGCTATTCGTTATTCTAATGAATGACTGTGTTGATGGTTTACTGTCAGAAGTTGTTTGCAGATGACATAATGTTATATAATTGGATAAAAACGGTAGAAAACTGTTAACAGCTGCAGGGTGTTCTGGACAGGGTAGCTAGCTGGATTGGTCAACATGAAGGGGTTGCTCGTTGAAAACTTGAAATGTAAATACCTTGGTATATCATTTGTTAACAGACTCATCTGGGCAGGACATATTGTTAAGGTAGTAGAAAAAGGTTTCAAAATCTTTCATTTTTTGGAGAGAGTGGTGAGGGAATGCACTAAAGAAGTGAGGGAACTTTTTTCAGAGCAGTGCTTAAATATGGTGGTGTGATATCGAACACACTTGGGTATCATGTACAGGAGTTGGAGGGGGTACAAAGAAGGGCTGCTAGATTTGTCTCTGAAAATTACTACAGAATACAATCGGCAACTGTTATGATAAAGGAGCTGAAATGGGATTCATTGGAACACGGAAGTAGGTCTACGTCGGTGATAAGGCATGGAAAGATATTGGTGAAAGAATCAAAGGAGGAGCATGGAAATAAAAAGATGACCATGACCACAACCTGGCGCTCGATTTCAGGCATAAGAGTGTAGGAATATTTTCTTTCGTAGATAAAGGGGTAAAGGATTGAAATAAGTTACCAAGGGAAATCATGAATAATTTACCAAAAACACTGAGAGAATTTATAATTAACATTCGTAGAGGGCGAAAGTAAGAGGGTACAGGAAAGGAGAAAAATGTGAATGAAGGGAAATTACCACGCACCCCACGCAATTAAAGAGATTCAGGGCTACTATAAAAAAACTTGATGAAGGGTGCCAACACAAATTGTTTGAAATCCTCCATGCAACTCTCGCGGTTTTTTTGCTTTGCTTTGCTTTGCTTTGCTTTGTTTTGTTTTGTTTAATAGATTGTTTATCAGATAACACTTACTTGGCTCCTGATGTCCGATTTTTGTGCGTTTCATATTGCTACGAAAATTTTGAATTGAGTTAAAGGTTGAAAAAAATAATCACTTAAGTTTATTAGGTAAATTTGGCACATTTTTACTTTACATCTTGTGCTTTGTTCGTACTGTAAATATTGGACGTAGTGCTGGGGATCGATGCCGTTCCAGGTACGACCGTCGTGAAGAGACTGGCCGCCACAACCACTGCTGCTTCAGCCTACGTCGCTTTCGCCTCATAGGAAGGTAGATTTTTATGGAGCATTCTGAAATCTATCTACCATTATAATTTGCATGCATATTTGTTGACAAACTTTCTTCTTGTATGATTTCGCACAATGCGCTTTTAACCTAATTATATGACTGTACAATCTTCTTTCTGTTGTTAGTCCTAGAATTATTCAGTTTTCCACCGTAAGAAATGATTTCTTACTGGTAAAGTATAGCAAATGAATAAATTAACGCTTTTTAAAAAGTAATTTCCAAGATTATTCAAAGCTGTTTTTTTGCGTTGTTCTTTATGCAAATTAGATTTGCTGGTACATTTGAAATATACCCAAGAATGTTATAGATTGCTTCAAAAGCGTAAAGGTTTGTGTAATACGCTGTCTAAACTGTGTGGTATATTAAGCTGGTTAATGGCCATTCATCCGCAGTTGCTTGTCAAATGTTAAAAATGAAAACACCGTCTATTAACAACTTTATTTAAATTTACATAATCTTAAACGCGTTTCGCCTTATGGAATTGGGAATTATCAGTAAGAATTACGTAGAAACCGTTACATTTAGATCAAGAACAGCGCTATTTGCAACATATAACTGTTTCAGCTAAATTCTCATTGGAGCCCCCATTCCACAAGGACGAAACGCGTCTTAGATTATATGAATAATAAAACAGATGTTAACAGACGGTGTGTTAATTTGCATAGTAAAACAGACGAGCGGTTTCTGCCGCGCGGCCGTCAACTGAAGCAAATGAATTAAAAATGATGATTTTGTTTTTCTTTTTAGAATCATTACACTTTAGAGTTAAAATATAAAACACGTAATATACAATTACATTAAGTAAATAATGAAAATTCAAATTTAATTATTTATTTTTTACTTTTCTTGTAATTATTTCCTTATTTCGTATTCTTTAAATAATACGCTTTTTAGACTCTGAAATTTAATATTTTTCTATTGATCCATTATCGAAAATTCATCTTAACTTTTATCTTAATCTGTACCTTTAAAATATAAAATACAGATTGGTTGTCAGAACTGATCATATTTTTTATGACTTGCGTTCACATTATTTCACAAAGAACTGAGCTACACGCGCCAAATCGTTGGTCCATGTGTAGGTCGAGGCAGCGGCCGCCGCTCCATAAGTCGCCTCGTGTGAACAGTTGAGGCGGCCGCCGCCGCTTCGACCGTCGCGCCACTTCGTCTGTTTTAGTCATAAATGTCTGAAATAGGCGATTAGAACTAACTCCGAAATTAGTGACTGCAATCGAAATCCTGCGGTTCTCCTGTTTCTTGTCTGTGCCGAAAGTTGAAGCAATGTGTTGTTAATGGATGAGAGGTATCCAGATATTTATGGGTGTTACCGGCCAAACCCGATATCAGGCCCAACTAGTTTATTCTTACTCTTTGACTCTTTACTCGGTAACATATACAAAAACGGTATTTGAAGATGGATGTCGCAGACGTTAATTTTCGAATGGCTTGACGTAATTTTCTCTTTAGGTCCAGGCGCCATTTCAACCTAACCACAACCGATAGGGGAAAAAACAAATCTGGTTAGGTTGAAATATGGCCTGGACCTAATCGGGTTTGGCCTAAACCAAACTGGCTTGGCCTGATATCGGGTTTGGCCCGTAACATACAATATTTACAGAAATATTTACCAAAATCATTTTCAAATTCTGAACTTTTGTATTTGTACTTCATAGTGTTTAAATCCAAGTAAACTATGTCGCCGAAAGTCACCGTCAATTAATTATAAGAAATTATCAAGAGCGAATAGGACACGCATATCATAAGACTCATATAGTTTTTCAGTTATGATTACGTTAATGTCCTAATCAAGCTTTTATATGAACACTCAGCACTACTTTCAAATACATAAGGTGGTGATAATACTTTAGTGCTATTGAACAATATTTTTAAGAAATGTGCGTTAGATTCGTACCAAAAGGAACTAAATTGGCGCTCATAATTACATCAATCTAGATCACAGTCAATTTGTGTTGAAGACGAAACGTTTCGTAACAAAAGTTTTCCAGTTTCGTAATTGCCCTACGCACTTCTTCATCTTTTTATTTCAGGTATTTGGGATGGAGATAAACAAATGAGGAGTTATTTCTACCTTTGCAATGACACTTTTCCACGAGTTAGAATGCGAGATTGCAATCAGTTAGGGGTATCTGCCATGAAATTTCGAAACGATTCACCGTAGTCTTGTAAGAAGTCTTCTGTAATAATAATATATAATGTGTCTACCCTCATGTTTAAATTTAACAATACCTTAAAGAAAACTCTAATATAGGTTTATCTGCGTGCTTCATATGAACTGAACAAACTTTAGTCAAAGGTCGGAATAAATGCTGTAAAAATTGCTTTCAGTACTGTGATCCGAACTGAGGACCCTGAATTCTTGTGGGCGCAACAGCCACTGAGCTACCGCCGAGCCTGGTAAGTGAGTGGTTAATGCACTGGCCTCGCATTCGGGAGGACGTGGGTTCGAATCCCCGTCTAGGCATCCAGATTTGGCTTTCTTCGAATCACTCCAGGCGAATGCCAGGATGCTTCCTTCAAAAAAAGGACATGGCCGAATTCCTTCCCGTTCCTTGCCCCCGTCCTTTCCCGCCTCGACGTCGACGAGGCGTAATGCCATAAACAAAAAAAAAAGCACTGGGCTACCAAACCGCTCATCGAAATAAGAGACCATTACCTAGATTCAAGGCTTAATGAACCACAAAATTGTGTTAATAATGTGGGTCTCGTAGCAAGACAGAAGGTGGCTGAAAAGAGTGTTTGGTTTGTTCAAGGTCCGCAATTGCGACAATGCATGGATGAGTATTGGTAAAAGGATCAGGAGTTCTACATTGAGGGAAAGAGATGACCATAATATAAGTTGCCTCTTGAATTCAGGTGAAATGGAGTGGGAAAAATTTATTTTGTAAGTAAGGGAGTCAGGGACTGGAATAAATTACTAAGGTAAATAATGGACAGTTTAACAAAAATTCTGAAGGAATTTAAAAGTTGCAATTCATACAGGGCAGGCAGAGGGGGAAAAATCAATATATGTTGTAACGTGAAGCGCTGTCACCACGTTACAAGGTGCATTTTTATTATATATGTCATAATGTTTGAGTAATTTACATAAATCTTGGGCGACCACCTAAATAGATTTTTGTTGTAATTTTATAAAGTACGCAAGATTCCAAGTGAGGACTGTAATGAAATGGTGAACATACAGTGTGTCTTGGTAAAGCGAATATTAAAGAGTTATTGAGCTGCTTAGGCTTGAAGCTAATCGTGGTCTTCCCGAACCATGGCGACAGGAAGTCGCGGATCTGGGGTTTTGCCGGACCACACATTCTGCTCCCTGGGGATGGATGGTCAACAGGGTCACCCACCTGGCGGGAAATGCCTGCCGCCCGACACCCGAATGTGCTCTCACCCCGGCGAACTTACCCGAATATGTCCGACCTCTGTGATATGAGCGGGGCAAATCAGATATCGGGGATATCACGTGACATTAGGTGCCGACCTGAAGATCCAATCCAAATGAGCGTATAACTTAAAATCCTGGGAATTTCTGTTATATGTGAGCTTCGAGACTACAAGGGGGGGAGCGAGAAGTTTCCTCGCTCGGGAGAAGAGCGACGAAATTCAATTCGATCTTCGAGTCCATGCTATGCGAGTGTAGTCTGTGGCGGACTAGGAAAGTTGACTTCTCGCCAACTGCTGCTATATGACTTCTGGCTGCTGGCTTGCTGGAGCAAGCTTATCACGGCGACACAGCCGGTATGCCTGTAGCCGCCTTGTGAGATAGTCTCACATACCGTGGGTCCGCTCCAATCACCGCAGACATCAGACGCAGAACTACAATGGTAACTTATTACGACCAAGCCATCTGATTGTGCATTCCGTGAAACTGAATCCTTAAGCGACCATGAGAGGATAGATCCATGTTACAACTTTGTAATTGAACCAAACCCCTGAGCTAGCGGCATAATTTGCCAGAACTAATTGTTTTCGAATGATATTGTTCATTCGTGGCGCCCATGATTTTCTTTTAACTGTAAAGTCACAGTATTATGATACCTTTGTATAAGATCGTAATAACTTGTAATTTTCATTGTTTCCAAATGTCATTATTTCTTGCATTTTAATTCTGAGATGGATTTAAAAATGAATATACAATTGTTTGCTTGCTCATGACGGCTGAGCGTTGCTTTTATGATTTTGCCAATCTGTGTTAATGTTAACGGTAAATTCGCGCAGACTTGTAATCGCCAGTGATAAGGAAATAAATGTCATATTGGACAATTTTTCCTAAATTCCAACTAACATCGAGATTCTTGCAAAATTAAGAAATTTTCACTCCTTCATAAAAATTGAGATTAAAAATCCCCTTTTTTAATCAAAAGGTATGAAAGATAATTGTAACGTGGCTTGCCCACCAAGGCACCCACTACAATGTGAAGGGTGGGAGTGTAGGGACATTTTGTGCTCCATCGCAATTCAAATGAAATTAGCTCTAAAAACTAGTCAACGTGTCTTATCTAAACATTTTTTTTTAAGTCCTTAAGTGTCATCTAGTTTCCTGTGAAAGAACCTGGAGTTTGTGAGAAGTGGATGAAATAATGATGCATCGTAAGGGATGTGAACGGAAAATTTCTTTGTTCTCTCCACTCCAAGGGGAGTAATTATATAAATCCAAAATGCCGTATACTGTCTTTTCGAAAGGTAAATGATGCAGTGGTACATATTATGTGTAACGCCTTTTAGTTACTGAAATTTGATATCGGTAAAACTGATTAAACATGTTCGTAATTACATTTGGTTGCCAATACCGTTGATTAGAGTTATGATTCACCTTGCAAGGCTTAAAAGCATGAGCATTTTCATTCACGATATTGTTGCTCTGCTTTTAGTTGTAGTGGTATCCTGTTCTCAAGTGTTTCAAACGGTTTTGCTATACCAGTTGCTTCTTTTCCTTGTAGCCTGTGAACATCTGTTTTGTTTAATACTTGTATTTGTAAATGGGAGTTATTATTCACAGCATCATATAAAAAGTCTGGAAATTAGTTTACAAAGAGAAAAGTTTTGTGAAGGTACATTTATGTAGGTGTAGAACAATGAATAATCAAATAACTTATTTTTTTAGGTTTTCCATGTGGGAGTTGCTGCTTGAAGTGGGAGAACATTGTCCCACATTGGTAGCTGAATTTTCAGCAACATGTAGTTACTTCATTCAAAACTCTTACAAGTATTTTACAGTTATATTGAGAATCTAAAGTTATGATGACATTATTTGTATAAATATAGTTTTCATTAATACATGGAATAGAAAATTAAATTTATGCTATCTTACATGCCCATTTGTAATTTTTAGATTATAGAATTGTAACACTTCTGACCACTTATATTGTTTGAAGAGTACATTAGATATTACTTTCAACTGTCACATATGGAACTAAATATAATATTTTTGCTTCAACTCGGAAAGTGTTAAATTTTGAGTTTTTATTGAAATCTTTTACCAAAACATGGACATTGCTTCAGGAGGCTTGTAAAGAGGACTATATGAGCCGTACGCAATGTTAGAGTGGTTTTAAGCGTTTCAAATCGGGCAGAGTATCGTTCAAGGAAGATCCAAGATCGGAACGGCCATCGACGTCAACGAACTATGAACCAATCAATGCTGTTCGATCTGTGATTCGTGAAAACCGTCGTTGAGCTGTGTGATAGGTTGAAGAAGAAAACGAGATTAGCGTAGAGTCCTGTCACGCAGTTTTAACTGAAACTTAACATGCACCGCGTCTCTGAAAAACTGGTGTCACTGCTGCTCAATGATAATCAAAAAGAGAACCGGCTCACCATCTGCCAAGAATAGTTTGATCGTGCTAACAGCTGCAAAAACTTCATTATAAGCATCATGGCAGGTGACGAAACGTTGGTATATGGCTATGACGTGGAAACAAAACCACAATCATCGCAATGGGATGGTCCAACTTCACCACGAACAAAACACGCATGAATCGGTCAAACGTTAAATCGATGTTGATCGTTATCATTCATTGTCGAGAGGTTATCCATCATGAATTCGTGCCACAAGATCAGACTGTAAACTAGCATTATTATGTTATGGTTTTGAAACGTTGAAGGGAAAACGTGCACCTAAAGAGCCCTGAACTGTAGAAGAACAACAGATGGATTTTGCATGACCACAATGCGCCATACCACTCATCTCTTTTCGTTCAGGAATTTTTGGCCAAGGACGGAACAGCCGTCCTCCCCATCCCCTTTACCAGATTTGATTCCGGCAGACAAACTTCCTGTTTCCCAAACTTAAAATTTCCTCGAAATGACGTGGTTTGCAAAGTATAGCGGAAATTCAAGAAAAATCGCAGACACAGCTTCGATCCATCATAGAAAACGAGTTCCACGCAGGATATTAGCAATGGAAGAAGCGATGAGGAAGTTGCGTAGGAAGCAACGAGGAGTACTTCAAAGACGACAATCATCTGTAAAGTTGCAAGTAAATATTAAAGATTCTGTGACAATACTTCAGACTTTTATTTTTTAACAGGCCTCGTATTACTTTGAAGTGTAGTGATATTTGCTATATGGAATCGCAAATAATATTTTTCCTCCTGTTTTCTGTGTTCCTTTTCTTACGTTAGTCTATATGAATTTTGCATATGCCCCGGTAATAAGTTCTTCATATACCTACTTACTCATTTAATAATTTTTTGGACGCATTTTCATCACCCTGGATGATTTGCCGTTTACAAATTTTATTTTTAAACTACAAAACTAACCTTGTATTCTGGAAGTAGTTACTTCACGCAAAATAAATTTTCAAATGCTGGTCCTGGTTGTAACATTTGATCCTGTTTGAAATTACGACTTTTTTTGCTCAAATATGACTTTTAACTTTGATGGTTAGCATTAGATGGAATGCCTATTTTACTTCTAAAATATAGTGCTCAGTCTTATATTAAATGAAACATAACATTTTTTCTTAACTTTATCCATAATAAATGGATTTACGAAAGTCTGTAACTGTTTCAATTGACGAGTAAACAAATAATTATACTGCAAAACTGTGTTGCAGTATAATTATATGATTACTCGTCAATAACATTTTTGTTTTACCTGAGGTATTAGTTTCAGTCGTGTTATTTAATTTTGTATGCAGTGGCATATAATATTTTGGCTGTATTAGTGTATTTTTAACTAGATAAATTAAAAGTTTTTGTTACTGTCTATTTAACACTTCTAATAAATGAAATATTACCACGATAGTTCTGATGCAATGAGAATATATTTATAGGCTCCCTGAAAGGTAATTAGGAGGATGGCGGATGTAGTGAGCTGCTGAAGTCAATTGTGGTAGTATGACGAGAAGTAGTGCAGTTAGAGAGCAAGATAGTATGACAGTAGAAAGGGAGGAGTAGAGCAGTTGGTTGAGGTAGGAGCATGGTATGTAGTGGGGGATGGTTTATGGTAGGTAGAGAGAGGAAGGTGAAGTAGGGCGGGTAGTGGTGAAGAGAGTAGCTCAAGTATAGTTGAATGGAATAGGGCAAGTTGAGGTGGGCAGGTGGTGGAGATGAAGATGAAGTAGAACAGGTAGTTTAGGTAGGAACATGGCAGGTAGCGGGGGATGGAGTAAGGCAGATACACATGGGTGAAGTAGGACGAGGGAGTAGGTCAGGTACAGGTGGATGGAGTAGGGCAGGTCGAGGTAGGCAGATAGGGAGGAGCAGTAGAGGCCATCTGAGGAGAACCTCAGTCGTTTCTTCTGACTGATGCTTCAATTCCTTCCTCTAGCCGAAAATCGTCTCCACAGCATAAGAGCATGGTAAAGTCTTATTCTCTATTCACGCCCACAATGTTGTCGAGTTGACACCAAGGAAGACGTCCTTGTACAGAACAATTTGTCGTCAGAACAACCTGGTTCAGAAGCTGAAAAACAAGCTATCCAAGTTTTCGTGCCTAACTCAACGAGACAGATAAAGGATAGACGTTGTCTTTGGTTTCGAAGGCTTATAAGTACATTTTATCTTCTGCCTCAGTTCTGTTTAGTTCGCATATTGTCAGTATATTACATCCTCCAAAGTGCCGAAAGGAGGGGGGGGGGCAGCTGAAGATGTCACTGGCAACGGACTTTTTACAAGCGTAACCCTTCATGAGTCATTTGTTGGCTCCCCCTTTTCGCAGTTCTATTTCTCGTTACTTGCGAACTATTCCTTTCAACAGTGGCATGAATGAGTACAAATATTCTTAATACTCTGTGAGAGAATATACAGTAATGAAAAATTTTACTTCTTGATATTTTACGAAATATCTCTGAGGAATTGCAGTACGATGTGTCAACACATATTATTATTGTAGGGTATGAGAACTTGGGCCGGACTAGAAATACTGCTTATTATGCCCTGTTGTTCGTGGTCCGTTGCTTCATAGCAAAATTGAATCAACCTGCAGTGTAGTTTCTTTTTGTAATGCCACATAAATTGCTCACAGTGTCTGGATTGATAGTGGGGGAGTAACTGGTAGTAGTATATGGAAGGAAATAGATGACTATGACCTTAAAAAAGCACTTGATTTAATTAATTATTAAGTGGGAATCAGAGTCTAAAATTAATTATAGGGGAAATGTTGAAGATATTACTTGAAAATTTAGTGAATTTTAAGTGAAAAATCGTATACAGGTATATAGTAAATTGCCATCAAGACGTTGTATTAAACCAATAATAATACTTATTGTGCTCACATAGTAGAGATGATTTCCTACTGCAAATACTGCAGTAAGTGATAAACCATTGACGTTCTTACATCATTCATCTTTGAGGAGATGCTTTTGAGGTTTTTTTTTTTTTTTTAAAAAAAAGAAGTAACTGGTTTTAGGAATTTACTGTGACTGTACATTTGTTGTTCACATTGTGCAGCAGCAGCAAGGAAAAAAAAAAAAAAAGTGGGCGCCATGCTTGAGGAGGCGGATTGGGGAATGGGGGGTTTCCTCACTAGTTACAAAAAATATTTTTTAACTTCTTTTGAGTATTTGATAAATGTCTGTATTTTTGTCTAAAATGTTTGTCCATCTTATGAGCCCATGTTTAACGTTGGTTTATATAGAAGAGATTCTTGGACAACAGAATAAATATATTGTTTGTACTCTATATCTTTCCATGGGTATTATGAATCATATCTAAAATGTGATGTATGAACTCCATCTTTCATATCTAATTTTGTGTTTTTATTGTTTTTGTTTTTAACTGAAATAATAAAAATTAAGAACTAAGAAAATTACTACTTTTTGGTCATTTCAACTTTCCCTTATTCTTTTTCCTACTATCCTATTGCAATGATTATTCTAAAATATAATGGATGACTATATAGGCAATAGAAATAAATGACTGCCAGTTTAAAGGCTATTAAAGTTAATGATATCTGAGATCGGTTCTGCATTAAGAAAAGCGCCTGTAATGCATCAGAAAACAAAGGAAGTGTTTGATCATAAAAAAGGAATATATATGTAATAATTGCGATTTCGAATGTGAAATGCGCCGGGTATGAGCATTTACAAATTCCCGAGCTCTAGAAAACGTCAGAACTGCTATAAATATTCCACTTCAGAGCGTGGTCCACGCACCGAATCTTGGAGTACTCACGTCGATAGATAACTGTATACTTCGCCCCAGTGAATAATCTGTCTATATTGTCTTTGGCTGAAGTGAATCCGACGCCCGAGTGATGTCTTAGCCAAAGAGACGAGAAGATGAAGAGAAAAGTCTTAGGATCATCGAAAATCAACTACATATCCACACTATCTCATCAAAAGTATCCATACACCTATCTGAAACTGCCCTCGACTTTACACGCGTCGTATTACCTGTAATTGGAAATTAATATGGGGTGGGTAAACCCTTTGCATTTAAGACAGCTTTAATCCGTCTGGGGAGACTTTTACTGAGGTGTCTGAATGTATCCGGAAGAATGGTGACTTTCAGCGAGGTGTCTGAATGTCCCTGAAGAAATGGCAGCCCATTCTTCCTCGAGAGCTAAAACCTCAGAAGGTAGCGATGATTAACGCTGGGATCTGGAGCGAAGTATACGCTGTAACTCATCACAAAGGTGTTCCATTTGGTTCAAGTAGGAACACTGGGCAGGCCAGTTCATTTCAGGAAAGTTATTATCCACAAAACCATTTCCTCACAGATGCAGCTTGTCATACTGATACAATCACCGCCTCCGAAAAGGTCTTCTTTCCGTACGCAGTGGTTAAAAAGTGGGTCTGTAACCTTTCTTAAGCGCAATAAATGGACCACACCATAACTATCAAAAACAACCCCATATCATAACACTACCTGCTCTGTACTTCAGTAGCATTCGCCAAACCCAACCCATTCTTTCGGATTGCCAGAAGGTACAGTCAAAATCACTCGCCTCCTGTCATTAACTGCAGTTATAGTTGCTCTTTACACCACCTCAAGCATTAACTAAAGAAATGTTTAGCTTATGAGCAGCAACTTTACCTTTCTACCCCATTATTTTTAACTCTCGACAAACAGTGATTGACTGGCTGGTTTGCTGGTAGCATTTTGAACTCGGGAGTGATTCCTTACGCTGATTTCTTCGGATTTTTTACAACCACCATCCGCAATGCTTGACGATTCCCGTCTTTCATTAATTGAGGACTACCTGGTCTTGGTTTAGTTGCGGTTGTTCCTTCGCGTTTCCACTTCACCATTACGATACCAACAGTGAACTTGGGCAGAAGGGTTGAAATGATCCTGATGCATTTCTTACTCAGACGACATCCAATGTCTAGTCCAGGTGCTGTTAATGCTTCTCTACTAGCAGCACAATACTCCCCGCCTCCTTTTATACTGGTGGGTCCATCTGTCGTGACATCTGGCATTTTTTTTAGATAGAGATGACCGGATACTTTTGATCAGATAGTGTTGTTTCCACTCTTCCGGGAAGGTGCCGCATTCTAGTGTTAATTGTCGACGTTTCGGCCGTAATTCGTTTACCTTCTTCAGAGAACTGCGCTTAGATATGTTTTATACGCTCTAATAACAGTCTTCTGAGGGGTTTGATTGGTCAGGCCAATCAGGAGTGGACTCCTGTTACGTCATTGTGTCGTTCGGTGGGTTTCCCGACGTCAATTGATTTCTCGGCAGCAAGCAAGCCATGCGTCATGTAGCTTTAGGCCGCTGCCTTCGTTGATATTATTAGGCTGTTTAGCTTTCTCCAGCGTATCTTTTACCCTCCTTGGCCACCACTGGTCTTCTTTCGAAAGAAGTCTGATGTCTTCAAATTTGATGGCTTAACCGTCTGTAAATGAATACCGTGCAACGGCCCACTTGACCGTGTTGATTTGTAGCGGCGGATATGTTCTCGCAACCTCTTGTCTACACCTGTCATTGCTCCCGTGTGTTATTTGTATGAAATGAAAATGCTATTTACAAAATTCGCTTTCATTCACTATTATTAGATGAAACTTTAAAAAAAGGATCCTGCGTATTGTTGCTCAAGAATTATCGCGATCCCATTGATTTATTACTTCCAAGCTACGTAGAATAATGTCTTGCAGTCACGTTCACTGATAAGTAACGAACATAGTATTATCTCCATACATCACAAGCGAAAGTGGGAAGCTACATCAGGCAGCCCGTATACTGACAATCAGCATTTTATCTCTAATTTCGTCAGCAAAGAAATGGGACACATTTCTTCACGACGGAGATAATATGCCAACATACCATTTTTTTATTTTTTTTTTGGCATTCAGCAGCAGGACTACATTTTCGTTAATACTAATTACGATATGCCCAAAAATTTCAAGACCCAATTACACGAAAATACATCTGTGTACCGTATTTTATGATCAGAGTAAGTTCTTAACATGATTCATGTTTGCAAATAAGTTCTAAGAGGTCACCGTTTCGAATTCCCCCTAACAAGAATATGTGCATGGAACTTAGCGTTGATACTAGAATCGGCAAGATGAGCGGTAACGCTTTGGCCTCGCATTCAAGAGATCGCAAGTTCGAATCCGCATCGGGTCATCCAGATTTGTATTTTCCATGGTATCCCAAAATCACGAAGGTGAATGTCGGGATGGTTCCTTCAAAATGCCTTTGCAGAATTTCTCCTCGTTCCTTGCCACCAGTACTTTCCCTTCTTAATGACCTCGACGAGGCATAAAGGGAGAAGCCAAAAAAAAAAAAAAAGATAGATTGCAGGATAATTTTCCCAGCAAGAGTTGCAATTAATAGAACATCCAAGTCAATTAGCGGTGGATAGTGTCATAGAAAGAATGAGAAACATGGCTTTAGTGACGTGTTTAGGTTCCGATAAATCACATAACTCCTGGATAAATGTAAAATATTTGTTTGAATTGTAATGCACATTTTTTGAGTAATCAACAACATTAATTGCTCTACACTTGGCGTTGTGTATCTTCTTTTTCACTGCTTTAGGCACAAGAAAACAAACTGAATTAATGACACATTACATACGATATAAGTGCATTAAGCATAAGAAACTTTACTTTGTATTAATAATTATTAATTGTATTAGACAAAAAGTAATTGCTAAACCCTAAGACTGATATGAAAGGAAGAAGCACTTCACTTTAACAAACACCGAAATTGATACTTGCTCTAAAGAAGCAGTCCAACACAGACATTACTACTTTCCGTAAGTTTTACAATCCATCGCACACCCGCATTTTTACACTCTTATTTGCTCACAAGAAGCATTTGAAAAACTTTGAAATTGATACATTTCATTAGAAACACTGTATATATGTACATTTTTAATGAAAATTTACACATACATTTTGCCTTCAATGTATTTTGGCATCACGTTTTTAACTATATTAGACTGAACTGAGAAACACATTTCCCCCTTCTTTTTGTACAGATCGCAACTGAACATCTACTAACTGGCCACCATCTTGAAGCAACTAATTTACTTATGATAACTAATGAACGATTGGTTAATACTTGTTTCGAGCATGAAGTTTATGTTCACTATATACAACATATGTACTATATACAGTCTACTGTAATGCACCGTTATATTTACACTAATTTGGATAAACACTATATTCAATATTCATTTACACACATCTTTAATCATACTTTCTCAGACATGTGACTCCTGATTTGCTTCTAATAACATTGTGGTAAATATAGCATTTAACAATTTACTTTATCCTTCATTACCCCCAACCTTCTCGTTATAACGATTCTTGGGTTTATATCCGGATGTTTCGTTTCATTACTTCATATGGTTCACGGGAGTTCACCATATAGTTGAAACAGTTTTGGGTGATTAAACTGTGGGGTCGCGAAATCGTAATTAACTCACTACATCCACAGTTTAGACAGATCGAGAATGCACATTCCGACGTAGACAGGCTTGTTGAAGGTTATCCGCATTTTCGCTATATCCAGGGTCGCAAATCATCCTCGAAAATAATCTTCAGCTCGAAAATTGGTGGACCTATGGCCGCCAATGCTAATGCACGATTTTACGTGAAGATGCCTGCAACCAATGAAGAAATAACTAAACCTATTTTATTCAGTACCGTTTGATCCCGAAATTTTGGATATGATATCGACTGAATTTGATGATGACTGATTCCTAAATAGTAAGTAACGTTTTACAAGGGTGCATTGCAACGTCCCATAGTTACATCATTGTATTTTTACGAATTAAACGAATTGCTAATATGTGATGACACTATTGTTTCTCTTAACTTGGTGTTAAACCATGCCCTTTGATTCTTTCAGTTTATTGTTCAATCATAGAAAGTGCATTTCTATAATTGTTGATTTTAAAACTTGGCTTTGTTCTTGCCGGGTCCTAGGTTAGCACTGCCTGTAGATCGATTACTTGTTTGATTCCCAGCGACATTAGAACACTGTTCATGGTGTGTTGCTTAAAGTGGTGTTGTATTTTGTTTTAGAAACGATGTCGGGCCATCACAAGTTGCTGTGTCGAGAATGCTTGCCGCTCACCCGAACGTTTCAGTGGGTTAAACTGGTGAACCAACTGCGATTAAATTAAACTTTTTCGCTAAGACAAGCGTTTACACTGTTGGTATAAGATTGTATTTTCACTTCAGTAAATTTTTAAGAGTTGTGTGATTTTCTTAAAGTGCGTTTTAGTACTTGAAAAGAAAATATTCTTATGAAAATCACTAATCCTTCCTCACCGGCTGTAAAATGGAATGTGGGATTCGTTAGTGATTTCGTTAGAAAGTTCATTTGGAAACAGCGCGCATTTGTCGTTCGACTAAAATGCGTGAACTTACATAAAGCACTTCATTGGAAGAATGGTATGATGTACGTATATGTGAGGTCGGAAATAATAACAAAATTAAATAAATTCTAGGGCTGAAATAGAGGTTAATGCGTCATAAGATGAACATCTGGCGATAGTTATATAGCAAAATTTAACTGTTGTCTGGAGGATTTTTACATAAAGCTCTGCCATATGATATCAATAGAAAGAGGGCTTTACTCAATGTTAAAAACAAAGACGAATGCTGCTTTCTCTGAAAGACCAGCACAAAGGCGCAAAGAAACCCGAACACAGTTACCAAACATCATAGTGCATTCTACAGACAGTTACCAGTTTGATTTCGTGTGTACTGATTTTCCCGTGTAACTGGCCGCCATTCCAAAATTTGAGAAAAAAAACTCTGTGTCCTCGAACAAACGTATAAGAGAGCTTGTATAAGAGATAAACCCATTGCTGTTGTACCCTTACACAATACTGCAGACAAGCACGGGTTCCCTATAAACAAATTGCCGATTACCAAAAATAATAATAAATTCCCTAATTGTTGGCTCAAGAACATGTTGGCGCTAGTTCGTCATTACTAAGCGAGCATAAAGGTTACGTTTACGTTTTTGATAGATATCTGCAGCATTTTGATCGTGAAGGTCTCCTTCAACGGCACAAGATTGATTGCTTAGGGCTAATGCTGTTAGTGTTTATCTACCCTGCCATGAAGAAAAAACGCTGACGTTCAAGGACTTTGAGAACAAACAGTTTGCACTACTCGTCGTCTACGCGCATTTTACATGTTTTTTAGAACCGTATTAAACATGCAGTCCCAACCCAGACGCTATCAAACTACTGCAGACCGTCTACGCAACCCTTTAGATGCAGCATGCCAGGTCATTTGCGCATACTAGTCTCAGTTGTATCGATTGAACTCATTCTCAAGCGAAAACACTGGGAACTGGCTTAACAGCCAACTTTTTGAACTGGTCAAAGAAGTATATAAGATTTACGAGTAGCCTATTACTGTTGTAAAGACTGCACAACAGGAAGCATAATTTAATCGTGCCACGTTGTTCAGCTCAGTGGGAAAGGCATTGAACCAGGGATTATTAAGATTTGCGATCATTGTAATAACGCAGCTGAATTCTGAGGGTCTACACACAATGAATCTAATTTTCATTAATAAAATCGAAGGTATATACTCATCTTTTGTCGCATCCTATCTGGATACGTTGCGCACTTCATTGTTAGGGTCTTACAACAGGTCTATTAATACATGATAGATGTTAACACTGAACAAAACAATTAATTTTCTAGAAAGGTAATGATGTGTCAATCGCATTGTAGTTTTCGGACATGAACCAGTTCAAGCACCAATTCGTGCATGCCCCATTAAATAAGTTAATTGGGATAGTGAAGGGCGCGGATATTCATATTACAAATCCGTATTTCATCGATCCTGTAAAGTTCCCTTTGGCGAGGCGTAAAGGATCCTTTCCTTTCTTCTTGAGATAATCTCTGCAAGGCCGTGCTTACACCAAAGATAAAATACAGTGTGGAATATCGGTCAATAATTACGAACACTCGACATACGTATGGTAGGTTTTTCAGATCCAGTCCTTGAGTGAATATGAACGGTTGTACATGGTCACAGTTGCGGATATGTTTTGAAAATTTTAGACTGTATGTGTGGAGACATACACCCCAGACTACGCTCATTATTTTACAATTTTAGGCCTTTCATGAAACGCCATATTAAGGAGAAAGCGTGTCGAGCTTGACATGTTGCTCTTTTTGAACGTGGAATTCGTGGAGGCACTTCCCAGTGTGTTCTTAGGTACGCCGAGACAAATAACCGGTCCACTGCGGAGTGCAATCATGAAGCGCCTGAAAATTTCATCATGTATTTAGACTGTAAACAATCTTAGCGGCTGAAGGCGAATTGTTAACAGCTGCAGGGATTGCAAGTTTAGACTTCATGAGCATCGGAACCGACTTGGCTATGAGTTTCCTTTTAGAGGCAGACCTTACGATTTCGCAGGATAAACACGACCAGTTAAAAGACTTACAGCCTTGTCCTAACCACAAAGCTGCTCTGGTTCTAACTTCCCTAAGGTGATGAATATAATGGAGAACAAGGTTCGTTACGTTGAGTTCTTGAGCAATGTAGATACTTGGAAATGGTGGTAGACAACAATATCGATTGCAAATCATCGTGGTTGAAAGAATATATCACTCTCAATATAAGTTTACGTCGCCGCTCCTTCTAATTTCGGGAAAGACTTTTAAAAACTTTTGAAGAATTAAATTTTCGGAAAAGTATTGTAGATTATTAGAAAGCACCGTGACGTAAAACTGTGCATTGACTGGGCGGACCGTCGTGGTACCCGCAAACACGTAGCGCGACCATATTTAAAGCGGATGCCTATTTTGAGACTTTGTGGCCCTTGAAAATGCTGCAACATTCAAAAACTTTCTACGTCGGAATGTGCATTATCGATATGCCTAAACTGCAGATGAACTGATTTAATTATGATTTTGCCACCCCTCAGTTTATACGCCCAAACCTGCTTTGTATTGATACAAATAGTTTCTACTATTTGGTGGATTCTTGTAATATAGATATAAACTCAACAATCATTTCGAGATTAGTACCCTGTAACAAGAAGATCGTTGGAGTTTGAAGGATGAAGTGAATGGCTCCTTGATTGCGGAGTTTGCGGATATGAGGTCGAAAATTTACATATTACAACTAGACACGATCAGGATCTCAAGAAAGTAATAGGGTTTAGCAGCCTCTGTTTCGAAAAAGCGGTTAATAGAGGACTATACAGACTGTTTCTTCAACAAGAAATTGGCACAATACAATATCTGACATTCATTTTAATCTGATCTCCACCACATCAAGACCTGTTGGATCTTTCTAGATTCGGTGTTAAACGCTATATTCTTCCAGATGGGATCGGAACACTATCATGTGGGCAAAAATTTGTGAAAGTATGATTAAATGTGTGTGTGAATGAAGAATAAATGTAGCGTTTATCCATATTAGTATTATGGTGTATTGGTGTATAAGGTTGTATATTATATATAGTGTATTTATATTGAAGATAGAGTACATAAAATTGATGCTCGAAGAAAATAGTGACTATCTGTTCGTTAGTGGTCACAAGTTCATTAGTTGCTAGCAGACAGTGGCCAGATGTATGCTTGGCAGTATTCAATTACAAGCTGCACAAACATGTAAAGAGCTTATCAGTGTATTGTAATTTATAGTGAGATGCCAAAATACACTTTGTTTTTGATAGCAAAATGTGTATGTGTTCAATAAGTAAAAACGATATCAAGTGTTTGTTAAAGTGATTCACTTCTCGTGTTTCTAATGAACTATCTCCGTTTCAATGTATGTCTAACGCTTCTTGTGAGTAATTGTCATTTGTAGTGTTTGTTAAGTTAAGGGGACCACAACGTGGTTCAGGTTGAAAAAAAATCGATGTTCGTTTTTCATCATATTTCGATAGATAAAGGTATTCTTTAAGTATCCCGAAAAGGATTTCGCAGAAAAAAAAAATTTCGGGCATTTAAATAGCATTTTCCTACCACGTGCATTTCGGTGCCACGCCCACTTTTCTGCATATATATTTTAGACCGTTATAATCCCTATATTTAACAGTAGGGATTTTTTTCTGACTCCTGAGTGTGCTGGCTATCTTTGGAGGGCAACGGTCAGTATTCTCTTGTTTCTGCTATTTTTAAACAACATACCTTCAAACAAGCTGTTAGTTTTGTTTGAGTGTGTTTGCGAGCAGTTGTTATCTTTAAAGCCAATTTCCCGCAATCTAAAATTTTCAGTACATATGCCCCATTATATCCGAAACTATGAGAGATAAATGAATTAATTTTTCAGAGACTCTGTATAACATAAAAAGCCACCTCTGGTACTACATTCATTAATATTCCCCCATTAGGAAGTTCACAAAAAAATATTTTCTGCAGGAAAAACTTAATATTTTTGTTAATAAATTTAAAAAAGTATTTCTTAAAAACTATCATATGGATAAAGTAGATTTTAGTACAGTTGAATCTATTAGCATCATGTAACATACAGTAAAAATATTAAGGTCCTGCATCAAATAGTTTTTTTCAGAAATGAGTCAAATACTTGCCTAAATTAACATGGGTTTGATAGGCAGGGTGTGGTCCCCTTAAAAGCTTCTTGCGTAAAGCAAGTGTTAGCAAAAATGTCAGAAGTAATAATGTCAGTATTTCAAATGCTTCTTGTGAGAAAGTATGTGTCAGTGTTTGTGAAAGTCAAAGGCTTCGTGTGAGCAAATAGTTTTAATTTTGTTATAGAATTTGAATGCGAGTGTGGTAAAACAAAACAGAAAGTAGGAATTTCAATGTTTGAAATGCTTCTTGTATGCAAATAAAAACCTAAATTTTTTCTAAAACTCGAATGCATCTTGTAAGCAAATAATAATAATTCAGTCAGACAGTGTGAATGTAGGAACAGAATGTAATATTACCAGTTTTTTTAAATACTTCTTGTGCGTAAGTATCAATTTTAGTGTTTGTTAAAGTCAAATGTTTCTTAGTATCAATTTTAGTGTTCATCAGTTGTTACAACACCTTATGCGAGCTCAACTCTTGGCTCCCTCTGATATCAAGCAAAGACTGCCTGATTACAAACATTAAGCTTGAAGTCTGATAGTTTGACGTACTACCAGCTCACAATTCCCGAACATGCGCCCTGATGGTTGGAATTATAATACCTCCTGTCTTGCGTTCGATGATTCCTTCACAGCTGTCTCTCCCTACAGTGTCCTCTCGTCGCACCAATAGCAGCATTTTTGGCTCATATGAACAGAATTTCAAGAACAGCAAGTCACGTGTTTTAAAATACGATTTTTACTGGGTACCACACTCTTCCACTCATCCATGTAACCAGAATTTCCAGGTTTTCTGCACGAAGATTGTCAAATCTTGTTCCGGTTAGATCGAGAGTTGATCGTTCACGTTCGCCAATGTTCTATATTTCGCGCGGGTCGACGATTGTCGCTATCCGGTTGTAAATCATCCGGAATTGGGGTGTTCATTCGATCATAATAACTGCAGAGAAAAGGCTGGCCTATGTTTACTACTACTGGCTCGCTCACCATTCATAAGAGCTCTTGTCGGCGTGGGGTCTTCCCACTGCTGGCAGTTTACAGTTGTCGTCTTCCCCAAGGCTCGGAGACATTCAGTCACATCGCTCAAAACTAGATAAAGATCGCACGTGATTACAAAACTTATTGCAGTCTAATTACCTCCCTGTTTATTGATTGTATGTCCAATTACTAAGATGTTTATTGATTGAATGACCTCTGATTCATTAAAGTTAGGAGCAATTAATATTGTTGATTAGTCAAAAAAATTACATAGATCGTACTGTTTAGCGAAATATTGTGTTAGTAATGTGGTAACATTTTTTAATGTATGTTTTGGACATAACTTCGTTAGTAATTCAAGGACTGGATGAGTCTTTCGTAATCTGTTGGTATAGGGTACATAATACTAAAAAGAAACTGAAACTTGGCAATGACAGAGTGAGTTGTGAGTATACCGGTAATCAACTTTATTTGTCGAATAAGAGATGAAAACATATTACTCTTATTAAAATAAAAAGTCAAAATACAGCCGTCAGTTGTGAAACCCAAAACACCACTCATAACTCTAGACATCAGTCTTTCATAATCGTCAGTTTTGCTCCCGTTTATTTTACATCTGTTAATAATCTGTGCGTCATTTATTTAAGGTTTTAAATTAATCCATAATTTACTTCTGGTTATGTATCCATAAAACAAGTAATATTTTCAATGGAAGCGGGATTTACTAAAGTAAGATTTGCCCAAATTGATGTGACAGTACTGGAAACGTGTTTTTGTGTCCAGCAATAATTTCTGTAAAGCTGAATTCCAAAACGTCAAAACTTTCCTCAAAGTATACGTATTATAAGCAGAAATTTGTTTTATGTGACCGATATTGCCAGAAACGATAGTTAAGTTGAAAATATTGCTTATTTACTGCGCACATAAGTAGACAATGAGCTAGCAGCAACCATTCGTCGCGACAATCTACCACTCGTAGACATTGTTTATCGATGACAGCGCATTCTGAAAGAAGTGACGTTGCGATAAATTACGTAGATCATTATCAATTTGCTGGATGAGTTACGTTCTTCTATGTATTTACATGATAAAGCAGATCATATAGCTGTTGTCTGACTAGTTTTAACAGGCTTTAAAGAAGTTGTGTCTATAGGAGCACAGTAAAATAAACCTCCAAAGTCTTAATTTATTTATCGATAGATATTTAACTGTATCAGAGAAAAAGGTACAAGGTACTCAGTTTATTGAAAATGATAAACTATTAAGTAAAAACTCACATCAACGTTGTATTCACAAAATACTTTGAAGATTTTGTAAATAAATATGCTGGGTTCTGTCAACCACTTTTTTTTGTCGCTTTTTCGACATGTTTCCTGTTTTTGGATCGTAGCTAAACAATGGAGTTTTAATTGATGTGCTTACACACTGAGACACTACACACCACTTATTAACTGTAGAACTCATTATTTATATATATATATATTCATATTTTTACAACAGCACGTACCGAGTACGACTTCATATGAAACGAAATGACATGTATGAGCGTAATTGAGCCACTATTCAAATCTTTATATATAAAGATGAATGTATGTTTGTTTGTTTGTTGGTTTGTTTGTTCTTCATACAAATCCAAAGTTTTCATCCGATCTCGATGAAACTTTGCACACTTATCCTTTGAAGGAAGGAGAAAAATATTGTCTACATTTGGTTGAAAAATTATCTGTATAAATAACACATGTTGTGTCATAACTTTGAAATACGCCGATAGACAGACACGTTGGATGTGGACGTCTCCAGACCATGTTTCCTTGCAGTGAACTGGCAGCTCAGTGGCTATAGAGCTTGCTTACGAACGTCGTGGTCTCCGGTTCAATTCTCCGGGGAGGCTAAGATTTTTAAAAATTGTTTTTCATCGTAAGAGTCAGGCCTGGGCCGTAGGTTATTTGGATTGAATATTAAACTGTAGATATTATAAAGTTAGGGGTGCAATGCGAGGCAAATCGTAGGTAGTCTTGCAATTTTGTAGGTGTACAATTTTTTACGTTATTATGATCCCTCAGGTGTTGTTCGCAGTCAGTGTATGAGTGTGAACCACAGTAATCTTTATATATAAAGATGAATGTATGTTTGTTTGTTAATTTGTTTGTTCTTCATACAAATCCATAGTTTTCATCCGATCTCGATGAAACTTTGCACACTTATCCTTTGAAACAAGGAGAAAAATACTGTATACAATTGGTTGAAAAATTATCTGTATAAACAACACATGTTGTGTCATAACTTTGAAATACGGCGATAGACAGACACCTCGGATGTGGACGTCTCCAGACCGTGTTTGCGTGTAGTGAACTGGCAGCTCAGTGGCTAAAAAGCTTGCTTACGAACGTCGTGATCTCCGGTTCAAATCTCCGTGGAGTCTAAGTTTTTAAAAATTGTTTTTCATCGTAAGAGTCACGCCTGGGCCGTAGGTTATTTGGATTGAATGTTAAACTGTAGATATTATAAAGTTAGGGGTGCAATGCCAGGCTAATCGTAGGTAGTCTTGCAATTTTGTAGGTGTACACTTTTTTACGTTATAATGATCCCTCAGGTGTTGTTCGCAGTCAGTGTGTGAGTGTGAACCACAGTAATACTAATATAAATACGGAAGTAAGTCTCTGTCTTTTCGTTACGTTTTGACGACTATATGGCTATATCGTTGTGATGGAATTTTATAAGGAAAGCTGTATGAAGGGCACAGGATATTTTTTCCAGTATGATTAACAGTTGTAGTCACGAAATTTTGAAATCTTATCGAATAGTGACAGAAATATGTTGGAAATTGATTCTCTTCAAGAGGCAGGTTCGACGGTAGAATGATATAGTGATAGCTTTCCTGTCATATTATGCCAACTCGATATTGTTTGGGACCAATCCTTCGTTACCAACAACTTTTTATATTTAATTCTGGCAAAAAAATTCTTAATCCACGCGTACGAATTCGCGGGTACGAGGCTAGTTAATATTAAAAATGCAATTTTTTTTATTTTTTCCGTTTGTTTTTCCCAGAAATAACTTTTTTTTTCCTACACTACTTTTCAAAAATCAGTCAAGTACCCTATTATTTTATATACTTGGTTGCAAGTACGATGTTCACCTCCATCTTTACAAGAGAGTAAGTAAAATAATGCAAAACAATTGCCTCTTTGTTGAGTTGTTTACTAAACAATAACAACAACTGAAATTTGAAACTTACCCATCAGTGGCGTCTATAGCTATATTTACTATATACTACCAAATAAAATACGTACATTAGTATTTCTACATATTACGGCATACTGCAGCAAAATACTACTTCTACTACTACCAAGCGCAATTCTCCAGGGATTCGCCTAATACTCAGCCTCCTGAGCGAATAGAAGTAGTTACTTATCGGGGGATCATCTCCGGAATATATATATTTTTTTTTTTAAGTGAAACTTTTATTCCATTGCCTCAAATTTTCCGTTCATCTATCGCATGTCGCATTACAGCCGGCCAGGCGCATGCGCGGAGGTATGACGTGACCTAGTGCGGAGGCATCATGTCCGTTAACACTCAAAAGGGGAGGTTTTCAGTGTGGAAATCGCAATCGTAGAACGATCAAGTCTGGGAAATAGCACGTCACCTCTGGTTTCTCGCCCTAAAGCAGTTCTGCCTGGTGAGCCTCCATTTAAGAGAAATCGGGGAGTAAAAAGTGCTTAAATTGTACGTAAATGAGCTATATTTTTACGGAAGACCGTTAGTTTATGATGTCTGTTTAGCCGTGCTCGTTGAGGCCGTGTGATTGGATGCGATGGGTCCGAGGTTCGATCCCCCCCCCCCCCCCCGCAAAAAGTTTTGTTTTCTATTTGTTTTTTTTTTATTTCTATTCTATGTTGTAGCATTAAAAATTGTTTTGAAATAAATTCTACAATTTTTTTTATCTTCCTTTGACAAATTTATGTCAACCATGTGTATTTCTATCATCAGGTAATAATACTAATAAAAGAGCTTCAAAATGCGCCGGAACTGTTGCAAGATAACCGTGCAATATCTTCTCGTGAAGATCCTGTTAAGATATATTCTCTTATTCACCACATTTTGCGAGCGCCTGTATATTATGACATGATAAAATATTCCTGGTATGGTTCAAAATTAACGAATAAAAGGCCGAAATTTACAAATGTTAACGAAACCTGCTTTCCTAAATCAATAATAAATACTGTATGTGACTGTCAAAACATATGTTTCATAAAACGTTCCTGGTGTGCACGGAATTTTTGTTTCAAATGTTTTTATGATTTATGCCATCCTAATATTTGCGTATTTGTCAAAGGAAAATAAATTTTTTGTAGATTTCGTTTCAAAACAAATTTTTAATGATACGAGATGGAATGGCATTAAAAAAAATAGAAAAAAAATTCGCAGTTTGTGGGATCGAACTTCGAACTCATAGCATGTGATCACTCCGCCTTAACGACCACGGCTAAATAGACATTATATACTAACGGTCTTCCGTAAAAGTATAGCTCATTTACATACAATTTAAGCACTTTTTTTAATCCCCGATTTCTTTTAAAAGGAGGCCCACCAGTCAGAACTGCTTTAGGGCGAGAAACCAGAGGTGACGTGCTATTTACCAAACTTGTTCGTTCTAAGATTGCGATTTCCACACTGAAAAACTCTCCTAGTCAGTTGGGATCTGTCTGGCGTCGACTACAGTTGAACTGAAGCAAGGTAATCGGCAACTGACGGTTGCTTTCTAATCTTCTCTTCCGAAAACCGGAAGTGTTATTTCTTCACCCATCTATCGCATGTCGCATTACAGCCGGTCGCCGAGTGGGGATAAAGTGAAAGGCGCTCGGCAGAGCAGCCAAGGCCAATATGGCGGCGCCCATAGCTCGCATCATTTGACTGTTTAGCATTTACATTCTCACTTATTCGTGTGATTGTATTTACTATGTATTCCATACTCTAATACATAGATTGAAATTAAAATTTATAGTAGGATATCTTGTTTACTATTGATTTTCCATTATCATTCCCATTTTCCAATTATTAAGTTAAGATTAAGAACGCAATTTTGATACTCTAAATCGAATAATTTTCCGAAAATTGTTCAGCTAAATGCTTAAAAAAGTTTCACTTGCTTAGTGGTTTCATAAAACTACACAGTTGGGTTTTTTTTTTTTTTTTTTTTATCAAAACTTCTCCAAACTGTACTTATGACACTGATTTACGCTATTTATCAAAATTCTTTTATTTACAGCTATACGTTTCTTAGTTTTTACAATAAAAGGAGAAAAATTGTGGCAGAGCGCCGCTATCTATACCTTTTAAATTTTACAAAATTATTTCGTGTCTTTATTTTGACTTTTTGTTATAATTTCTCTATTTTAAATCCAACTTCAATCACTTCCTACTGTATATCTTGTAAATACTATCTACTACCATCTTTTTGTCAGTATAAATTGAAACAGTTCTTCTTTTCTAACTAATTTTACATCTATTTTTGTTAATGGACAATATAGTTGTACTCCGACGAAGTCACATGGTCCTGATTCCCTGTTTCCTTGTTCTAGAGATTTTCTGCAGTCCCAGTTATGTACGCTGCTCGTGTTGTGGTACGTGACACTCTATAGTTTCACTATCAGTGCGTTTATTTACTCCGCCTAGCCGTCGTTCTGAAGCGCCGCTCCTCGTGGCCGAACGCTGTGTTTCATTCACGACTTCTCTCCAGGTAAGGGACATCTCTGTGCAGCTAGTCTCTGCCAATATGTTTCGTTATAGCGTCTGGGTACAGCATTAGTTACGCACCTTGATTATTCATCTTGAATTATTTATTGTAATGACATGTTATCATCAGAATTTCAGCAACTACAAAATGTTTCTGTCGTTATGGCACATTCCCAGTTCAGGTTATCATTTTGTCAAGCTTGAATCTTGCAGTCCTGTCTGGTGTAGGAGACTATTGCATGGCCCATGATCGGTACTGTAATGAAAAATATTTTTTGGCGGTTTGAAATAGCATAGCTGTAATAGAGTTTTAATGCTGAGCAGAATAGTATATGCCATTCGGCCTGTTGTGTTGTTGGTCCATCGTTTTACCATTCATTCAATAATACCTGCTTTATTTTTTGCTTTTGATGTTGAAGGTCTGCCAACTATCCCATAGCCCTTTTGTCTATTACCGGTTCAAATCCAGTATATGTTTCCTCCTCTTCATACTTCAAAAGTCCAGCGGCCATATCCCCGTTACCACTGTCAGATTGACTGTTGGCGTGGTCTGTACGTTGCACTCTTCTGGAAACCTCCCTTGTTTTCACCTGTTGTAGTTGGTGTGCCCAAGTGCTTGCTGCATAGCCTAGTAGCGAAGCTAGTATGGGATCATGATATTTCCTTATTGTGGATATTGGATAGTGGAATCTCCGTTATCCTATACTGATTAACTTATTCAGGAGAATTTTGGCTCGATCACAAACTTTAATCTAGTGGGTTGGAAAGTTTAGACGCTCTTCGAGGGTATCTGCATGTAAGAGTTCTTCTCATGGAGACGTCATGTAACATAATTTTTGGGTCTTTTTGCAGTTTGCCGCTAACTACCATAAACTGTGTCCTGTGCGGTGAAAGTTGGAGATATTTCCCCAAACACCAAGTGTACATCGGATTTCGAATATTGATTTACCTTCTACCAGTAGCAGTAAATTATCTGAAAAAGCCACTTATCTCAGCAGCCCTTGTACTCCTTCCATATATTTTATCATAGTCTCGAACATAATTTCCCGGAAAACCGGGCCACTCATGGATCCTTGTGTGTAACTCTTTGTCAGTATCTTCTCTATAACATATCTAGACATCTCAGCCCGGGAAACCGATTCTTACAATAGTAATTAATTACTGCATATATATTGCTTGGACACTAAGTTCGCTTCAGACGGCCAAATAACACCGGCCACCAAAGGTTGTCAGACACTCCTTAGGTGTCACGAAGATGGCCATCACACATTTGGCTACACAAGTTTATCAGCCATTAGGTTTTATGTATCGTCGGATCGTTGTTGCCTCCCTTCTTCACTTCGCTTCAAAATATTCGGAACTCTACCTTGCAGGAAACATTTACTGAAAATGTTTCTCAATGGTTGTACCAGAAGGACCACTAACGCCTGGAGAACTACGGATGTGTTTCCTCTGTTCTGGGGGTCTTATTATTTGACATTTCATTAATCATTTGGATTACTTCATCTACCGTGATATAATCTGAACTACCTCTCTTAACCGTTTATATTCAGCTTCTTAATCATCGAGAAGCAGCGTTTTTAGGTTTGAATGTATTGATAGCATTGTAGGTGGTATATTGCAGGCGGTCCGATTTGTGATTAGCACTTGCGTAGGTCACCCAACTATGTCTGTTTGTCTTCAGCAAGAGATCTGTAAATAACATATTTTTCCTCTATAACACTCAAGCAGAAAACTCCGATCAGGCGCAATTATGAATCTCTGGTATTCCCTCCTTGGCTTCCACAACTCAGTTCTTAATTTTCCTAGTGTTCCATTCCACAGGATATCTCAAGTCACCATGACCCCTTTAGTGGACTGGCTGTCTCATAGTACTTTGGATTACGTATATTATTTTCCAAGTCTGGCGATAACATCGGCTTCCTCCATTCCCTCCATTGGCACATCCGGCAGGTTCAATGCTTGGAGTATTCCAAAAGGCTTTTATTTTTGAGGTTTTATCACCACCATTTGCTTCGATCCGCTCCTTGGAAAACTTAAACAAAATTGAATTGTTGCCACCCCCGCAATCTTTTACTAAATTTCCTAATAGATAATTACTCATGGTGACAACTGTGTTTGATTCTGCTCCAATTCTGTGTTGCTACAGGTAGGAGCATTTCCGACGGCAATTCTGGTAATTTCTAATTGTAATTCATTCAGCAGGGCTTCTACCTGTTCTGTATCACCTGTCTGGTCCCTGTACAAAAGAGGTGATCTTGGATTAATGTTCACCTTTGTGAAAATTCGTTGTCTTCCAAGTTCAGTGCATACTGTTCTTATTTAATTTAAGTACGTGTCTACTGGATATCGAACATACATGGATACCAGTACGGCAAGGCACCAGCAAGAGTTGACTTACACGTGCCATGTGTTCATTGCAATACTGTGCAATTTTTGTTCCAGTTAATTCTTTTCTAAGTATTATTATTCCCGCTATCGGTACAGGAAATTCATTTGCAATTTGTGATTACACCGGCATGTGTGGTAGTTGCCTTGTGTGGTTCTTGGAGGCATATCACGTCCCACTTGCATTCTTTGGCTAATTCCCATATCACACGAAGAACCATGTTGATCTGCATAGAATTTATCTGAGGAGCCCTGATCGTGTTCATCATTATGTGTGTCTGCATTGCGTGTTGCACTGCGGCCATGGCAGTTGCGGATCAAACGCAATTCTTTCACGATTCATGGCGAATTGCTTTTATATTTGATCCGGATCGTAGTTCTCATTTCTCTTGTTAACAACTTTCTTTACTAGGACCAGGGCCCGCTCTAGTGGTTTTGCCACCCCGGACAAATAGGGAAATTGCCGCCCCTTAAGATTATGTAGAATTATATATTTTATTAAAAAAATAATTAATTTTTAATCGAATAAAATATTTAATTTTAGTTTTAATAAAATCGTATATTCATAAATAAAGTTATTGAATTTTGATCTAGCTTCACAAAATAGAGAAATTAATTATGAAATATCTGTACATAGCCACAAATTAACCATATTTTTTTTACATTTTTAAATCCTATTACAGATGGATATTATCACACAAACAATGTAAATGCCATTATTTTGAAAATAAAACGAGATTACATCAAATACGCTAAAATCACAAAAAAACTTTTTTTCTTTCTTTCAGTTTGCGAATTTTGTATTACATCTTTAAATTTACTTCATCAGCAATTTCATATTCAATTACCATTAAATTATCAATTTCTTGGTTTTCGTAAATGCTTAGCAAGGCGTCGTATACATCTCCGAAAATGAAATTTTAATTCCTCTATTCTACTCTCCCAACTAGTGTCCCTCCATGTTTTCAAATTTGAACCCTGAATATGCTTTAAAAGTATTTCCCATTGAAAAGTAGATGCCGAAATGAATAAAATATATTTTTTGGACCATATTGAAGAAATTAGCGGCTTCCAAGGACGCTTTTGCGATTAATAACAAGATTGAGAGTATGGCTACTACACGAAACATTGAATGCTCGCGAATTATATTGTTTAATTCTAGATTGCACTCCTGTTTTATTGCCCCTCATATTGGACCCTTTGTCAGTCACTGGCCTCTGATATCCTGCAAATTTAAACCCAAGTCATTAAGATCTCCAACTATAGTATCAGACATTTGTTTTCCTGTGGATCTTTCGACTGGTAAGAAGCCTTAAAAGCTTTCATTAATTTTAATTTCAACATTAGGATTAAATTTATTGGTTGAAACATATCTGATTACAAGAGTAATTTGCTGTCTCTTACTAAAGTCAGGAGTACAGTTTAAAATTATGGAAAATATTTGAATTGTTTTTTATTTCATTAATAACATGAGACTTTACACTTTGATGCAGCAGATCTACTATCACGGTTTGCATATTTTTCCCAAGATATTGAGCTTTAGTCTCTACTATTTAAAGAACTCCATATTGGGATCGTATTCAGACAGTAACTCAACTGTTTTTAAGAAATTACCGTTATTATGCTCAAACAACTTGTCGCTTGTACCTTGAAAAACCAGACAACTTTTACCAAGCATTTTGGTAATTGGAACGATTCTTAGAAGCAACTCATTCCAATGATTTATTTCGGCATTAATAACTTTTTGAGTGGCAGCATCTGCAGTTTTACAACAACTTGATCTTTCGTTTATTTATAGCCATGACTTTTGTATGCCTGAATATGATTTTTCGAAATTTCATGCTCTCTTAAAGTTTCGTCGAGATGCTTCCAATTTTTAAAACCCTCCTTTGAGAGAGAACTAACTAAACGATCGAAAATTTTGCAACAGAAGCAGTAAATGCAGTTTTGTGAAAGATAGTAGCTAATCTCGCAATATTTGCTCTCCGTTGCTTAAATTTCGTGCATAATATTTTGTGCTACAATGTCGACCTGTGTCATTGGAAGAAAATTTGTAATTATGCAATAGTTTAGGTGGACCTTGCCTTAGTAAAAAGCTTCTTACGGCGTCTCGTAAAATTCTTGGCCACAAAGTTTTAGAACGCCTTCTGTGAGTCTCACGTTGGTGTCAGATCCAATTGGTTTCGAAACTTCGTTGATTTGTATGCTATTATTCTCTGACGATTCTGTACTCCTTTTGTATCCTGACCTGATATTGGATTCTAAGATTTGTTTTGCTAAACCCTGAATGCAGTATATTTTTTTAACGCGCCAGATTGATTCTGCCTTTTCGCTTCCTTTCCCAACCTTCTTTTTTTGTACTGGTAACCAGATAGTTTTATTTGACCATCAAACATTTTGGAAGAGGCACGCACGTAACTCAAACAATGTACACTATAAAATAATATAAAAAGTAAATATTTATCCTTGTTCTAGATAAGCTGAAACCATATTCTCAGTGGATATAAAAACTATTTATGCACAACACAAGATATATTCCATACCCTGTGAACATAAAGAAAGTCTAATGTTACTACACAGTCAAAGCTTATTCGCGGAGGATACGATCCGTAAATTTGCTGCAAACGCAGAAACCGTGTATACAGAATGGCAATTTCTATAGGCTTAAACAAAATACGTTCCAAGTTAACAAAAAAAAAAAAAAAAAAAAAAAAAAAAAAAAAAAAAAAAAAAAATTTGAGGAGTGATTGTCGCGCAATGCACTTACGCGTATTAAACCAACTGACAAAGTTATTCACATTCACTAAAATAGTTAATGAATTTCTTTTTGTTGAAACGGTTTAAAAATGCAGCAATTAGAGTATCTGGAAACCGCATTCGTATATATAATAAGCATCATGGGTTATTATATATTAGCAGTTAACATTCGAAATTGAATATAGGCTACTAATTGTATGTGAAGTAACTAATCGGTAATCAGCAGCTGTTAATATTATTTATTTATTAATGATTATAAGTACTGTCCCTCACCCACTAAACTACAGTATTTTCACAAGCGATCAAAGCTAGCGTATGTAATTTAACCCAACCATAACACTTTCAATGCGTATATCTAATTTTTACAACAAATCTGTGAGGCTCGGATTACGAGAAGAAATTATTAAGCAAAATATTTCACTTCGATTTCCAATAACTAAGATCCATATTGATTTGGTTCATCAATTCAATAAAATAAATACTCAGCATCTCCCGTCAAGCACTATGGATTCCGTTTTTTAGAGCCTAAAACACTCCTTTTCGCCGTGTCTAGTAACTTGTGGGAAGTATAATGTCGGAATCAGCGCAGGTAGCAAAGGTCAAGTGTAACCCTACCGCGCTTCTGTTGTGCGCTTTTGTCATTGTGCGCTTATGTCGTATATCCAACTAAATAACAGTTTAATCATAGATGTACTTACCTTTAGAAATTATAAAATCCTGAAGTAAATTTTATGAACTTCCACTTATCACTAATAACGTAATAGTAAGAGTAATGCTGTTGTGTAATGAAACCACTTTAATAATTAGCAATAATAAGCAAGTTGAAACAACAAAAGTCGAAACAGCGTTCTACTCGCGTGCTAAGGCCCAATTGACAAAGAAGAGACGTGGCGCGGACGCGGCGCATTTTGAAGTTGCTCCTATAGCGCAATTTACACAGAGGCGGCTGGACAACGGCGCGCCCCTATGAGGTCCGCGCCCCGTCTCTTCGAAGTCTCTAGGGGCGCACCCAAATAGCTAAGAACTGGAAGTTTTTAACGAACGAAAAAATCGGTATGTGGATTTTTTTTTATTATTTGGGTATTTAACACATTAATATCATTAATATTTTTCTCACACTTACAGCCGAAATGTCGCCCCTAAATTTTAGCACCCCGGGCAAATGCCCGGCTTGCCCCCCCCTAGAGCGGGCCCTGCTAGGACCAACAGTTAGAATAGCCAGTCTGGATTGGCAGGTTGTTAGCCTTTAGTTCTCTTCCACTTCCTGCTGTGGAAATGTGATTGTTTTCCTGGTGGGATGTAGGCATCTGTTTAGATACCTAAATACCATCGTCAGCATGAGCTCTTGCTCAAATCTGTTTAATCGAGGAGTGGCCACATGTCCACATAACATATTTTCTTTGTTTGTGTGTGAGGAATGTTTCCTGAAAGTTTGGCCGTACCTTTTGTTAACACCCTGTATAGCGTTCTTAGGTCTGATGTCTTAAGCTTTAGTGAATCTGACAATGTTGTGGCTGTAGTTGATTTTACTGGTTCTGTTGGTAGTATTAACTGGTCCCTTAATCGAACAAACACCTGCCCTTCATATCTAGGGACGAGAAGAGTGGCTTCTAACTGTTATCGATAATTCACTTCCACGATGTGGGGTGAGATCAGTAGCTGAACGCCTTCTTCACCTGTAGTTAGGCCTATACGCTGGGTTACCATGCTCTCTCTGTACTTAGCTGCTCTTGCCGAATCATTGATGGAGTTTCGTTCTTTTTTGGATTTTTTCGATATGATAAACGATACCTCCTTTCAGTAACTATAATAAGATATTCTCGCCATTTTAGTGCTCCTGTTCAGTGTACATATACGGTGAATGGTGTATCGTATTTCACAAGAACTAACACAACCTTTGCATCACGTATTTGTTACAGATGTGCACGTATCAACTGGGTCCACGTCGGCCATTTAACCGAGAACGTGTCTGCAGTGTTCTTCGTGAAGTACTGGAAGCACATCTATCCGCAGTCCGCTACGAGCCAGCCAACAGCTCACAGCTGTGTGCTCATATCACACGAAATGTGCGCGACAAAGTCAAGGCTCTTCGTTTTGACAGGTAACCGTCGGAACGGTCGTAAATATTTTAGTACAAAAGTGACCAACTTTATTTCTTTAATGAAACGATGCTTTATAGGCAAAGCGTAACAATCTTTCATACTGTACAATTCCGCGGCGACGCGTCTGATATTTGAATATCGTCAGTTTAGGTTGCCAGTGTGTGTGATACACACACGCGACTTAGTATCATTCACTGAGGATACATTATATTCAGTCTGCCACTTGCAGTGGTGAGCATCGTTCTAATAACCATCTCTATTGTTGCTTCTAACGGAGTTTTTCATCGTGACAAGTAATGAAGTCAGTCACCTATTAATACTACAACTATTATAGAAAAAGAAAAATTCGAAGAATGTGGTGCCTTCCTTAAATCAAACATGCAAAAGAAAAAACTTACAGCAGGTAAATTAACACAAATTTTTAAAAAACGTAAATGATCACTTATTAAATTTTGAAGTTAAAACTAGTGGTAGGAATATTAAACTCATGGAAAAACAAATAAACTTGCCAGGTACGTAACGTGATCTTGATTAAATTGTCTGCCAGTTAGCCTTCTTGATGTTACACCACGCATGCTCAAGAAGAGTCGATATTTACTGTCGACTACGGAAGATAGCATTTCCACACAATACCAGATTATAACTTCTTGAATTTTTTGATCAAATGACAGATTGCTTATGTACCAATGATTAATCACAAAAAATTAATATAACTTCTTCATTTATTAAACTGTTAGTTCGTTCTTTCATATATATTTCTGTCTTTTTACTTTGTGCTACCCCGACAGTGAGTACTGGCGCGAATAACAGACCGAGCGTGGTGGGTGAACGGTTAACGTTCTGGCCTCGCATTCGGGAGGACACCGGTTCGAATCCCCGTCCGGGCATCCACATTTGAATTTTTCATGGTTTCCCCAAATCACTCCAGGAGAATGCAGGGATGCTTCCTTCAAAAGACCACGGCTGAATTCCTTCCCGTTCATTGTCCCCAGTCCCCTCCCGGCTCTAATGACCTAGCCGTCGACGATGCGTAAAGCCATAAGTAAAAAAAAAAGTGTTCACCAGCCATGTTTCAATCTTGGGACAAGACTCATGAGACGTGAATGACGGTCGACTTCCTTGTAGGTCGCGTGAGACTGATAGAATACGTGGGTTATACCCATTTCTTGGGAGTGGCGCCGTTTGTGTCTCCCCACTACACCTTGGAAGCGATTTCCGAAATAGTCAAATACCCGTCGCGTCGTTGCGGAATTGCGCAGTGTGAAGAGGACCTAAGAAATACAGTAAACTAATTCGCTGATTTCCTTGATTTTTCCATGTTTGCATTCTAATCGTTGTCCTTCTGTTATCAATGCGTTTTAGGAAACGCGTATTTTTAATGGAAGCAGACTTACTTCTTCAAGAAGCAATAAAATCTCTCATAGTCGCTTATGTCGAAATTGTCAGCATATTAAATCAGTTTTGTATTAATCTGTATGTACTTAATGTGAAGCATAGCACTAATAGCTTAATATTACAAAGCATTCAGTAAGAATACAACAGTTACAATCTCACTTCTGGTGTGGGTGCAGTCTCAGAATGTACATCAGCAGACGATGTTAATCTTAAAACCAATAATATTGAGAATAACCGACTTTTAAGAAACAAAATTTTCATATAACCGCTCTCCGTATTAGTTATTATAACTGGTTAAACGTTCGCTTTCTTTTACTATGTAAAGTCCACATTAATTTTTGGTCCTATTTAATTTATGAAAAACATCCTGTTACGAAGCAGTCTTAAGGGGATAGTCTTCACAAATGCATAAGGTATCTGACTTACAGAAACATGATAAACACGTGGACACCGCTCACAAATCTTCAGGCTTTATACATTATTATAATACCACAACGATACGTATAATCTCTACTGTATTTAGTAGCCAACAATCATACACGCTTTTTGATGGGGAGACAATAATTCAATGGTTAGTGCTAGTTTTTACGGCGGTTATTCATTTGAGATTGAAAATTAACTCTTTCTCTTAACATTGAGGACGACACTTTCCTTGGAACTGTTTCATGCTGTTATTCTAAACATTTTCTTACGCAGACTGAGACGAAGGTATTTCGTGTAGAATATCTGAATCATGAGAAAAGTCGTCATTTGATTATTAATTTCAAAAAAAAGTGTAGTAAAGACAATAACAGACTCCGATGTTATTTCGAGGCCTAATTTACATGTTTCTCCTCTAAATTATTAAGGATTGTGAATTTCTGTTTTTATACCTAATTAGTGAACTCTTCTTAGCACCCACGAGACGTACATAAATGCCATTTCCACTTCCATTCCTTGACGACCAAGTTTTCTTCAGCAATGCTACAGTTGCAGGGAACAAATTCTTCATCTACAGTCGACTGTCAAATTTACTACATATATCAGCATGATATATTTATAATTTTAAAAAGACGATTAATACGAGTCGTCACATACAAACTTTACAAAAACCACAGCCATAAAAAGTATCGTTAATTTTACGTTACTTTGCAGCTCTCTTAGCAAGTAAGTCTAGCTCTTCTGAGTACGTCTTGGTGTAGTTTCATGAGGGTAGTAGTGTTTACAATCCGAGCGAGTAATTCGTCTCTTGTTTTTACTTTACTTTGTACACTTCGTTTTTAAACCATCTCTTTTGAGATGTGCGCCTATCGGGACTGTACGTGTCGACTTCAAGCAAGATTGAAGCACTTCTATTGATGCATTGAAGTCGAACGTGGGATTTTCGAACATGTAATTGAAACTGTAGTAAAATATGCGTGTGTTTTTGCGTGAATAAAGTACTTCAATACGTTATTTGTATGATTTTGCTCATTTTATGAAGTCGGACACATGTTTATATGAACTTTTTTACTCAATATTGTTCATACTACCACCTCCTTAAATATTTACCATTCCTTCTGAATCGCACTGTATATCCGAATTCGGAAGTTTAAATGGCGGAGGAAACATATTACGACTTGCAAATAATTTACTTTTGTAGAAAATTCACTGTCACCTTACTTCCCGTATGACCCGACATCAATTAAAATGAATTGGTAGTTAACTACAGCCAGAAGGACTGTAGATAACTGTAATTGTAATACAACGAGCTTCCGACTGCAGGGAAAAAATTCGCACGTTTTCCATCGATATTTTTCTTCAAATTCTTTACATTTTGATTTTAACTGGACCGGTGAGAGCGGAGGCAGGAAATTCAGAAATAATTTCTTATGTAGAACTGATAAAAATATTTAGCATAATTCTGGTGATGTAAGGAGATATTTTGAATGTGAATGCCAATGATCGGAATGTTTCGCCTGTTGGCATAAACCTAAAAACTAATTAAAAATAAAATATCTGTATACGAGGTGCAGGTATCTGAAACAGGAATCCTTGAGATCTTCTTCGATGATATCGTGAACACAGTTGAACCGCGTTGTTCATCCGAAAATATTCCCGGAATTTCTAGTAATCTTTTAACAAACGCCGATTTATGAGTGTCTCAAAACGGTCTTTCTCAGTCTTTGTTTGAAAAATAGTATTTAGTTCAGCATTTTCCTAACATAATTACCGTAGAATTTCTTCAACTTCTTCTAACATTAAATGAAACATCACTTCGCGTTCACTCGTGACATTTCAGTGCAAGGAGCGATGGGCAACGGATGCTCCACTGGAAGCGCTGCGTAGGAAGAAGAAGTGGATGACGATATGGCTCTGTACGAGTTCCTATTCAGTACAAGTAAAGCTAATAATTTCAGAAATCGTGAGTTAGTGGTTAAGGCATATGATTGGAAATCAAAAGATCCCTGTTTCGAATCGGCGATTATTTTCAAAGGCCGTTAACCCTACCTTCACCTCTGACACAGCATGCTGCGTAATGTTAAGTGCGTCAGAACGCTTGCGTTGTCCGGATTTCACGTTTAAGTATAGGTCCCCTACACTCGATAGGATTACCGAGTTAGGTTAAGGCGGCTACGATAGGGGCATTATGCGCAGCCAATAAAAATGTCACCAACTAATCCAGACACCATGAGGCTTTACCTTTTTGCAGAAACCATGTCGAAGAAGGATGCTTTGTACGGCTAATTTGTAATCTATTGAGCAGATCCAGAGAGCTTCCGGCTAAATCCAGCTTATTTTGACGACATGCTGTAGTACGTAAATATAAATTGCAGAAGATTCCTTCCAATAATTCTACATCCTATCACTTCAGAGGATAAACTTGCTATTACTTTGAGGTAAGTGTGCATAAACGCAAAGTTGAAAGTGTTTAAAGTTTTTTATTCAAAAAAAAACTCCTAACGACAGGTATAGAAGACATACCATCATAAATAAATAAGTAAGTTTAGACATGTATAAGACATAAGTAAGTTTCAGATGATGGAATAAGTAAAACAAATTATAAGATATTGAAAAATGTAATTTTTCTTCTTGCGACTGCTTCGGCCAGCCGATGAATCACCAAGCGAGAGTAGTTATTGTACAGTCGGGGACATAATTCGCGAGACCCCTCGCCTTTCGATTATGCTTCGTTCTAGACACGACTGCCACATGGGACAGCATAACTGGTAGGTGGTACACTAAATTCATGATAAAATAGACCTCTCATGTCCAGCGCTTTACCCAAGACTAAAAAAAATGAGCTCGCGCGCGAGAGACTCGCAAACGCTCAGAGGCAAAGTTCGGAGTTCTACAGTTAAAATAATCACGAGTATCACTATTTTAATCATAATAACTATTGAATTAATTAAATCGATTGATATAGAGGAATGATACCGCTTTTAGAAATTTTGATAGCCACTCCGTATTTTTTTTTTAATAAACAGTTGACAATTCGCTAGCAAACGAAATTACATGATTAATACTAAAACGAATCGCTAAATTACTCACGGATAAAAATTTGTAAAACCAATAACAGAGCTTGAATGGACTTAGTCACACGTTCTAGCGCTGCAGCGTTATCGAACTGTGTGTGACAAGCGTAAGTAGAAAGTGTATTTGCGAAAGTACTCAGATGGTGAACTAAATCACGAAATATAAATTATGTAGTTATTTCCACATACTTCAGTAGTTCGGAATAAGAACACCTTAATTTTGTTTTCACCATAACATTTTTAGAAGGTAAGTTTAACTTGATCGCAGTAGTTACAGTTTCAGTGGTAATAATAATAATTAATAACAGTAAATCCGTCGACAATGTAAATAAGCGGTTTCAGGTTTTAAAGCTGAAAAAATGGAAGTGGGAAACCTTTCATGCCTTCCTTTGTTTCTCCCTAGCCCTGATACTTCTTGCCTTCCAAACCAGATGGGTTATGGTTAACAATTTTGCCTGGCATTCGGCAGAACGCGGATTCAAGCCCCGTAGGACATCCAATTTCAGTTTGGCATGGTTTCCGTAAATCTCTCCAGCTGAACACCGAAAAAGTTGCTTCAAAAAGCCGTGGCTGAAATTATTTCCCGATTCTACTTTCCAATACTCTCAGGATTCAAATCACATTGGCGTCGAAAGAGAACAAGAAGAAGAAGCATAACTCAATGTGGTGGGTTATTGGTAACACTGTGAGGTGGCTTCCGGGAGGACGTGGGTTCGAATCCCCGTCCGGTCATTCAGATTTGGGTTTTCGATGGCTTCCCCAAAATCACTCCAGGCGAATGCCTGGGTGATATCGTCAAAAAATACCACGGCCGAATTACTTCCCGTTGCTCACCCCCGAGTCCTTACCGGATCTAACCACCCCGACGTCGACAAGGCATAAAACCAAAAGCAAAACAAAAAAGATACAAAGCTTAAAAATGTCGCCAAATTACTGTCAGTTACCAAGCTTAAAGACAAAAGCTATTGATACTCCTCCAAATCATAATTTTTATTAGTAAATTCAGGAGATTGTTTTATCAATGTAAAGGAACATGTTGTGGAAGTAAAGGAATCTAAACACAAACAAAAGTTGAAACTCCGAAATAATATGAGACGGAAACCCAATATTAGCAAACCCAAATTTGACGTCGTTTGTGAATATGACCCAACGAACCAAGGTATCTTCTTTTAAAAACAAAATCACCTGCAGAGACGCCGACAGGCATTATGCCGAAAATGAATAAAAAGGCTTCACATGATATGTTTTGCAGTTACGAGACCATAGAAAGAGAAAGGATGAAAGTGTTGTAACTCAACGCTTTATTCATAATTATGTATTCGTCATTAAAATTTTAGAAAATTAATCTTTCTGCATTTCTACTTCAAAATGCTCTCAAAGCATCTTGAAAATGTTCTATGACGTACTATTTGCATGATGGAATTAATTCAATAATATTGTGTATTGACTGTGCATAAAAAAAAACCTCCAAGCATATTTACGGGAAATTGAACTGCTTCGATCTTTAGATTTAAATATTTTGGTCTGTCTCTGGTAAAAGAATGTGGAAACGTGATTGCAATCACGATGGCTAATACAGATGATAAATCCAAGGTGCTTCAGCTACTTCCGGGAGCGATTTTCCTCAACTTTATTTACCTGCTCTGTGTTTATCCCTGAACGTTGTATCTGACACAGCTCAAGAGAGGAAATCATCATAGGAGAACAGAAAATATATACGTTACGAACGATCGTTTTCTGAACAATAACATAAAGTAATCTTGTCATAGTTGTTTTCTAAGACGCGGAAATGTTGATCCACTACAGATTTCAGAATTACGTTTAGTCAGATGTTCCACATAGCAACCACAGGCACGTAGATGTTAGTTTTCAGATAAGTATGATTAACCTTTTATGAATCCATAATATTCGACTTTAAAAAGAAATCACCTATTTCCTCCAATACACACACAAAAGGATTTAGAAATTTCAGCTGCATGTGAAGTTAGCGAACATCGCTAATTGTTTGACTAGCTAATATAAATCTTTTCTCATTGCTGTCTTTCCTAGTATAAACTTTCACGGTAGGCTTCATTGTGAGAATAATTATGAAGCAGGCTCAATTCCCTATTCGGGTATCCCGATTTCAGTTTTCCATGGTTTCACAAAATCAGTCGAGACGAACGCTGGGAGGGTTCATTCAAAGGCAATGGCCGAATTCCTTCCCGTTTTTGTCTCCAATCCACTCCCATCTCTAATGACCTAGATGTAAACGAGGCGAAAGCCTTAAGCACAAAACAGAGGCAAGTAACACAAGAACGAATGTGTGGTTTTCAGAGGAGAAATATAAATTCCTCAGTACCATCGATCGGCACTAACATAACCGCAAAAGCTAAAATTGAAATATAGAGCAAATATGATCCTTTGAATTCGAAATGCCGTATTCACAAATACGAAGAGCAGATGTTTCATCGACTTCTGAAGGATTTAATTTGTATAACTCAAAAACATTCTGAGTTGCTAGGTGGGTTTAGGGTTCATAGTCAATTCTTGCTATATGAATTTGCATCGCATCACGTCACCTAGTGTTTAACATCTATTCACACATCAATATGAAATAATGTGCCATTATCACTATGTAAAAATCCCAAATTAGCAGTATTCATGTCGGAAAAATTGAATGGTTCCAAAATTTCAATTGCGTATTTATTCGTCAAGACTAATGAATGAAGATGCAATTCTATCTTGGGTACTATGACAAACGATTCGCGAAGTCGTAATACAAGGAAACAGGCATCGTTTGCGTCAGAAGACTTCCTCGTCCTCTGCGCCACTTGTTTTCAAACTACAATCTGCCACAGTGTGTTCCGTTGCAACAACGAAAATGAATCGCTGAAGTGACGCTGATAGGGGGGGGGGGGGGCAGTACATGAAGAAGGGCATTCAAACAGTTCAGTAGCTACAACCTTGGGGCAAGGTGGATACGGAGATATGAAGACGAAAGAAATGTCTCAGAGCGGCCCAACACAGACAGCTGCTCGACGAAAAACAACAACTGACCAGGATCGAAAAACTGTTAGACTTTGCCGTAACTCCCCGTTTCTAAGTGCATGGCAGTTGTGGAATAACTTAAGGCTCGACATAAGCACTAAAACAACCACAAGGAGCTTACGAGAAAAAGGTTTGCAAGCCAGACGTGATGCGATTAAGGAGTGGCCTAATCTTCGCATCTGATAATGCTGCCAGGTGTCCTGATTAATGGAGACATGTCGTCTTCAGTGATGAGAAGGTGTTTACGAAGGGATCTGCGGGTAATGTGGTGGTGTACCGCCCACGTGAAGCAAGATTTGACCAACGCTACATTCACCACAGCCGCAGAAGTGGTAGTGCTTCTGTTACCGTCTGGGCGTGGATTTCTGCTGCAGGTTGCGGTGTGCTGTGGGAGGTGGACGGCCGTCTTAATTCCGCAGCCTATATATCTATTTCTGGAGAACGTGATGTTGCCATCTGTGAGGCAGAGATTTCCGGAAGGGGATATCATGTTCCAGCATGACTGGTCACCAGTCCACCAGTCCCGTCTAGATCAGAGGGGATTCCTCGAACACCCCGAAATGCTGCAAATTCAAGAGCGCTGAAATATTTGGGCAGAAATGGTCAGAATTATAAAAGAAAAGGGGGATGTGCCGACGACCCGGTGGCATTTATGACGCATGGAAAGAACTGGCCGAAAATCGTGGTTTATGTCACGCCTCATTTTTTCCATGAACAGTAAAATCCGTGTTGTTATCGATGAGGAGCGAGGCTGGACAAGACACTGAAAGCTAACACAGTGTATTTTTTTACTTCTCCATAACTATTCTGCCACACCTCTTTTCCGGCATTCAGCGATCTTATCCCTGTATTACATCCTGATCCGTTTCCAAACATCATTTTTCCCTTCCTCCTCTCCCCGTCACCAAAGATATCTGGGCAGAGTACAAGTCTCAATCGAAGAAGGAATATCCAACCGTTCGTCGGTGGTGGCGTAGTAGGAAAACCGACAGAGTAGTAAAATAAGGCGTGGGAGCTGGCACGAGACTCTGTGGAAGCATTTTTTTTATCCTCTTGTTCATTTCTTTTTAGCCTCCTATATAAAATACTACACAGAAGTTTATAAGACAAGCGTACCATTCAGTCCAATAAGATAGCAATTTTTTACTCCAGTTTTAATTTTAATATTAGTGTCTGTAACATAAGTATCACAATTTTAAAAATTATGGTACTGAATTAATTTAAGGTTTAAGCTGTTGTTTTCTTTACTTATTTTCACTGTTGCATTAAATGCTTGCGAATGCCTGGAAGGTGCCTTCAAAAGACCTTGGCCGAATCCATCCCCGTTTTTTCCCCAGTCCTTTCTTGCTTCAAATTACCTCGATGTATGTGTTGTAATGCCAAAAGGAAAAAAATTAAAACTTAAAAAAAATAAAAAAATGTTGCCAATATCAATGTGGATTAAAACAAAAGCACTTGCCACCACGATTTCATCACAAAAAATTCTCAAATAAAAATATTACATCTCTGAGGTGCGTTTTGGACCTACTCCTTGTTGGATTTATCTCATTCAACCGTCGACTACGGTAGCGGAGGGACTCGAGTGCTTCTTCCACATGTGAAGAGTCGCCAGTATGGTGTTTTTTCCTTAGGTCTGGTCGATGTCGAAATCATTAGAGGGAGAAAAAGGACTGGGGGCATCGATCGGGAAGGAACTCAGCCATGGGATTTTTACGGAACCATCTCGACACTCACGGGATGATTTCCATTAATCATGCAAGATCGAAATCCGGATGGATGGACGAAGATTTGAATCCGTGTCCTGGAGCTTTACCGGAACTGTCGGTCACTGGTGCGATTCCGGCCTGGGGCATGGGAGTTAAAGTAAGTGTTTTGTATGTCTTGTGTCGTCTTTCACTTGTATGAGCAAAAAACATTTGGAAATACGTCAGTTCACAGAATGATGAATGGCTATCGCGGGAATGCCATTAAATATTTAAGACAATGTTATTGAACCAAAAGGCAAAAGCCGCCTTCAAAAATCTCTCACAGATCCACCCCGCTTGCCAAAAAATATTTTTTATTTGGTGCCAGCTAGCAACATGGCTGCGTGCTAATAAGAGTTTAAGGATAATAAGATACAAAATTTGGAAAGTAGGCGGACTATAGTGAAGTTCTTTAGTACACACGGAGGAGTATTTAATTTCAGTTGAGTTTGTAGGACGTGATATCTTTAACACTACATGTGGTTATTATATAAGAAGAATTCACTCGAGGAAATTGCAGGTCAGAGGCAAGGAGGAAGTAACCGATGTAACAAACGTTTCGAGGAAGTGTTTATTTACCAGTGGCTCTGAGGAAGCGAAGAATACTTGTTCAGTAGAGTTAGCTCAAATAAGGTGTGTGTGTGAATATCATCATCTGTACTCGAAATACGTCCTTTTTCGAATCACGAGCATCTATAAACACAGCGAAAGCCATTTGCCGAAAATAACAGAAACAACTCAACTTCATATAAAACATTATTAAAGTTACGTTATCATATTTAGAGGACCGGTGAAAGTGTTGAAAAATAACGTTGAACTAATATATATTAGTTAATACAAATTTCGGCAATTACTCCTCGACTTCATTATACTGTCAGTTCTGTCATTGCATCTTGTAAATGTTCTACTCGTACTATTTTACTATCAAATGAATTAATTAATATTCCGTAATAATGGAGCTATTTCTTAAAAACTGGAAGTGCACGTTTTGGAAAATTGATCTGCCTCCATCTGTTGATTTGAATACTTTGCGACCTTCGTTTTCTGTGACCATTCAGCCTGATTCAGTTTGTATTTTTCTGACTATTGTGTCAGGTTTTGCAGAGGTAATGTGGCACACTATAGTGAAGCCAACACAATATGAACACTACACTCATTTAAAACTACCCATCAAATCGGCGACCCTTAAAATGCGATGATAGCATTCTAACCCCTATACCGCTAGGGCTAGCTTGAGTGTCTTGGTCGGGACTCTAGTGAAGGAATTTGTGAACATGTCTGCGGTCATGGTTTGCTAACACGGATGACAATTCCGGAGGCCCACAGGACAAGGAAATTATCAGGCATGTGATTTTCCTCATGCTGCTTCTACTACTCTGCGTCTGCGTCTGTGTCTGTTGTTGGACAAATGTAAATATCTGACTTAATTACTGAACTATTCGCAACGCCTTGTAGACGATTATTCTACTGCAGACAACAATGTTTAGTGTATATTTAAACTGCATTGTTTTATAAGAAGGGAAGCTGCGGTAGATCCTGGCCAGATATTGTTTTACGGGGTATGATTGTGTGGGACTGTTCTATGACGTTCCCTTTCTTTCGACAACCTTGCCATTGTTTATCTGTGATCTCTCAAATTCTAGCGATAAAACCGTTTGAATGTCGCTTTTCATGCAAAGTCATAATTGCCGCCTTCTCAAGTCAATCAAATGTCTAGTTATGGCTGATGTAACAATTCACACTGAAGCAGACCTAAGTTTGAATAGAAGTATTCGATGTGGAAGTATTCTGGCATGAAACGATGCGAATTTCCTTCTATTATAACTTCTGACTTGCGCCGGCCTCGGTAGCGTAGGGGCTAGAAGGCCGCCGGTTCGAATCCGGCCGCGGGCATGGATGTCTAAGTGTTGTGTGGCAGTGTGTCTGTGTGAATGTGCTGTCCGTCCTGTGACGTCCATACACTGAAAGCAATTATAATTACCTTGAGCTGGCTGTATGGCCTCCGTTGCCAAATGCCATTAAAAAAAAAAAAAAATAATAATAACTTCTGACTTCTGTTCCATCGTATACAAGATAAAACTACATCTTCCTTCATTACAGCCTAGACAAAGCAATTTCAAAAAGAAATTTTGTAACTGTAAAACTTTTGTCAGGAATACTGTTGTATTAGAATCGTTTACAAAATGATAACTGATTACCTCGTTTAGATGTGTGTTTAACTTTTAAATACTAGGTACTGTGAAGCATTGCAGATAAATTCAACGAGAATCATATCTGGCCACTGAACCCACCTAATAAGCCATAATATTTTAAAGCCATCCAAAATAAATTTTCAGATATCGATGAAATATTGAGATACTGAGCTATCGTTTTATGAACGACGATTTAAAACCATGTCTTTCATCTAAGCTTCAAATAGCTGTCAATAGAGTATTTTTAGTGCATATAATTTCTGTATATTTCAAATTTTCATTTTGCAGTTATGGTGTAAGATGTTGATAGTATTTTGGAATTATAATTTCTCTCGGCAAACTGCGTATCAGTTCTTCCTTTTACACACATTAACCATTTTCAATATTTAGGGCTAAAAGCCTCGATGCAGTCGAAGTAAGTAAATATAGGAGAGAATTGTGAACAAAGAATACGAAAGAAATTGATCAATGCTTTTACAGGAATCATCCTGGCATTAATCCTCAAAGATTTTGAGAAAAATGGAAAAACCAAATTTGATAGTCGACGGGAATTTGAAGAGGCATGCTAATTCTGTTCGCGATTGGGGCTACCATAGCTTTTTCTACTAGGAAGAATGGTCTTGGAAAAAGAACGATCTCAACGTTACAGTTAGTGACGTTGGCTAATTCCATACACAGTTGAGATTATAAAATTCTTATGTCTAACTTTTGAATTAAAAGATTGATTGCTTTTCAAACTGGAATAAGTTGGATTGGTAAAAGTGAAATGACCTTTTCTTCCAAAAACTAACTAAGCGGTTACCTGTATGCATATAAAAATGAGTGGATAATGGTTGGATCAGGATTAATGGGACACAAAGTCTTTAAGATCTGAAATCCTTAAGGCAGTAGTTCTCAATTAGTGGTAAGCGTATCCCCAAGGTTACATGAGGCTGTTGCAAGGGGCAATCAGTAAGATACTTGCAAAAAAACACACAAAAAATTTGAAAACATTTCTACCACACAAAGACAATGAAACTATCTGTGTGTGAATTAAAATTCTGCAATGCTGTAACTTTGCGAAGCACTGAAGTGGGATGAAAGGAAGGGCACAGGCAGCTGGGATTCACGAGGTAGAGACTGCAGTCTAGGGATTAAAATATTGATGAGTCTACTACTAGGCTGCAAATAGATATATTAAATAAAGTCTTTGTTAGAAACAGACTGTTAAGATTGTTCCTGAATGAATACTTGTTATATTTAGTTCAGAAAACTGTGCCTGATGGGTGAGCGGTAATGGTCTCGCCTCGCATTCGAAAGGACACGGGATCAATCCTCGTCCGACCATCCAGATTTGGCTTTTCTACAGTTTCTCCAAATCCCTTCAGGGTTTTTTTTCTTAATGCTCGACACTTGCCCTTATTCAATTCTCGCTTCCAATGATCTCAACTTCAAAGAGGGGTAAAGCTAGAAAGAAATTTTATAAAAAAGTTCAGAAAGCCCAGGTTTCTCAGGTATATACGGTTCTACTTCTGTATAATTCTTTTGTCTGTTGAACTGTGTCCAACAACAGACACAGACGCAGACGCAGAGTAGTAGAAGCAGCATGAGGAAAATCACATGCCTGATAATTTCCTTGTCCTGTGGGCCTCCGGAATTGTCATCCGTGTTAGCAAACCATGACCGCAGACGTGTTCACAAATTCCTTCACTAGTGTCCCGACCAAGACACTCAAGCTAGCCCTAGTGGTATAGGGGTTAGAATGCTATCATCGCATTTTAAGGGTCGCCGATTTGAGTCCGACCTCCCACATGGGTAGTTTTAAATGAGTGTAGTGTTCATATTGTGTTGGCTTCAATATAGTGTGCCACATTACCTCTGCAAAACCTGACACAATAGTCAGAAAAATACAAACTGAATCAGGCTGAATGGTCACAGAAAACGAAGGTCGCAAAGTATTCAAATCAACAGATGGAGGCAGATCAATTTTCCAAAACGTGCACTTCCGGTTTTTAAGAAATAGCTCCATTATTACGGAATACTAATCAATTCATTTGATAGTAAAATAGTACGAGTAGAACATTTACAAGATGCAATGACAGAACTGACAGTATAATGAAGTCGACGAGTAATTGCCGAAATTTGTATTAACTAATATATATTAGTTCAACGTTATTTTTCAACACTTTCACTGGTCCTCTAAATATGATAACGTAACTTTAATGATGTTTTATATGAAGTTGAGTTGTTTCTGTTATTTTCGGCAAATGGCTTTCGCTGTGTTTATAGATGCTCGTGATTCGAAAAAGGACGTATTTCGAGTACAGATGATGATATTCACACACACTCCTTATTTGAGCTAACTCTACTGAACAAGTATTCTTCGCTTCCTCAGAGCCACTGGTAAATAAACACTTCCTCGAAACGTTTGTTACATCGGTTACTTCCTCCTTGCCTCTGACCTGCAATTTCCTCGAGTGAATTCTTCTTATAGTATAATAACTACATGTAGTGTTAAAGATATCACGTCCTACAAACTCAACTGAAATTAAACACTCCTCCGTGCGTACTAAAGAATTTCACTATAGTCCTCCTACTTTCCAAATTTTGTATCTTATTATCCTTAAACTCTTATTAACACGCAGCCATGTTGCTAGCTGGCGCCAAATAAAAAATTTTTTTGGCAAGCGAGGTGGATCTGTGAGAGATTTTTGAAGGCGGCTTTTGCCTTTTGGTTCATTAACATTGTCTTTAATGGCATTCCCGCGATAGCCATTCATCATTCTGTGAACTGACGTATTTCCAAATGTTTTTTGCTCATACAAGTGAAAGACGACACAAGACATACATAACACTTACTTTAACTCCCATGCCCCAGGCCGGAATCGCGTCAGTGACCGACAGTTCCGGTAAGGCTCCTGGACACGGATTCAAATCTTCGTCCATCCATCCGGATTTCGATCTTGCATGATTAATGGAAATCATCTCGTGAGTGTCGAGATGGTTCCGTAAAAATCCCATGGCTGAGTTCCTTCCCGATCGATGCCCCAAGTCCTTTTTCTCCCTCTAATGATTTCGACATCGACCAGACCTAAGGAAAAAACACAATACTGGCGACTCTTCACATGTGAAAGAAGCACTCGAGTCCCTCCGCTACCGTAGTCGACGGTTGAATGAGATAAATCCAACAAGGAGTAGGTCCAAAACGCACCTCAGAGATGCAATATTTTTATTTGAGAATTTTTTGTGATGAAATCGTTGTGGCAAGTGCTTTTGTTTTAATCCACATTGATATTGGCAACATATTTTTTATTTTTTTAAAGTTTTAAATTTTTTCCTTTTGGCATTACAACACATACCTACATCGAGGTAATTTGAAGCAAGAAAGGACTGGGGAAAAATGGGGATGGATTCGGCCAAGGTCTTTTGAAGGCACCTTCCAGGCATTCGCAAGCCTTTAATGCAACAGTGAAAATAAGTAAAGAAAACAACAGCTTAATCCTTAAATTAATTCAGAACAATAATTTTTAAAATTGTGATACTTATGTTACAGACACTAATATTAAAATTAAAACTGAAGTAAAAAATTGCTATCTTATTGGACTGAATGGTACGCTTGTCTTATAAACTTCTGTGTAGTATTTTATATAGGAGGCTAAAAAGAAATGAACAAGAGGATAAAAAAAAAAATGCTTCCACAGAGCCTCGTGCCAGCTCCCACGCCTTATTTTACTACTCTGTCGGTTTTCCTACTACGCCACCACCGACGAACGGTTGGATGTTCCTTCTTCGATTGAGACTTGTACTCTGCCCAGATATCTTTGGTGAGATGGAGAGGAGGAGGGTAAAAATGATGTTTGGAAACGGATCAGGATGTAATACAGGGAGAAGATCGCTGAATGCCGGAAAAGAGGTGTGGCAGAATAGTTATGGAGAAGTAAAAAAATACACTGTGTTAGCTTTCAGTGTCTTGTCCAGCCTCGCTCCTGATCGATAACAACACGGATTTTACTGTTCATGGAAAAAAATGAGGCGTGACATAAACCACGATTTTCGGCCAGTTCTTTCCATGCGTCATAAATGTCACCGGGTCGTCGGCACATCCCCCTTTTCTTTTATAATTCTGACCATTTCTGCCCAAATATTTTCTGTGTTTCAGCGCTCTTGGGTGATCAATCAATTTGCAGCATTTCGGGGTGTTCGAGGAATCCCCTCTGATTTAGACGGGACTGGTGACCAGTCATGCTGGAACATGATATCCCCTTCCGGAAATCTCTGCCTCACAGATGGCAACATCACGTTCTCCAGAAATAGATATATAGGCTGCGGAATTAAGACGGCCGTCCACCTCCCACAGCACACCGTAATCTGTAGCAGAAATCCGCGCCCAAACGGTAACAGAAGCACTACCACTTCTGCGGCTGTGGTGAATGTAGCGTTGGTCAAATCTTGCTTCACATGGATGTTACACCACCACATTACCCGCAGATCCCTTCGTAAACACCTTCTCATCACTGAAGACGGCATATCTCCATTAATCAGGACACCTGGCAGCATTATCAGATGCGAAGATTAGGCCACTCCTTAATCGCATCACGTCTGGCTTGCAAACCTTTTTCTCGTAAGCTCCTTGTGGTTGTTTTTGTGCTTATGTCGAGCCTTAAGTTATACCACAACTGCCATGCATTTAGAAACGGGGAGTTACGGCAAAGTCTAACAGTTTTTCGATCCTGGTCAGTTGTTGTTTTTCGTCGAGCAGCTGTCTGTGTTTTGCCGCTCTGAGACATTTCTTTCGTCTTCATATCTCCTAATCCATCTTACCACGGCGGATTTGTGCATCCCCAAGGTTGTAGCTACTGAACTGTTTGAATGCACCTTCTTCATGTACTGCCTGTCCCCCCCCCCCCCCTCTCTCCCTATCAGCGTCACTTCAGCGATTCATTTTCGCTGTTGCAACGGAACACACTGTGGCAGATTGTAGTTTGAAAACAAGTGGCGCAGAGGACGAGGAAGTCTTCTGATGCAAACGATGCCTGTTTCCTTGTATTACGACTTCGCGAATCGTTTGTCATAGTACCCAAGATAGAATTGCATCTTCATTCATTAGTCTTGACGAATAAATACGCAATTGAAATTTTGGAACCATTCAATTTTTCCGACATGAATACTGCTAATTTGGGATTTTTACATAGTGATAATGGCACATTATTTCATATTGATGTGTGAATAGATGTTAAACACTAGGTGACGTGATGCGATGCAAATTCATACACCAAGAATTGACTACGAACCCTAAACCCACCTAGCAACTCAGAATGTTTTTGAGTTATACAAATTAAATCCTTCAGAAGTCGATGAAACATCTGCTCCTCGTGTAGCATCACATATTTGTGAATACGGCATTTCGAATTCAAAGGATCATATTTGCTCTATATTTCAATTTTAGCTTTTGCGGTTATGTTAGTGCCGATCGATGGTACTGAGGAATTTATATTTCTCCTCTGAAAACCACACATTCGTTCTTGTGTTACTTGCCTCTTTTTTGTGCTTAAGGTTTTCGCCTCGTTTACATCTAGGTCATTAGAGATGGGAGTGGATTGGAGACAAAAACAGGAAGGAATTCGGCCATTGACTTTGAATGAACCCTCCCAGCGTTAGTCTCGACTGATTTTGTGAAACCATGGAAAACTGAAGTCGGGATACCCGAAGAGGGAATTGAGCCTGCTTCATAATTATATTCACAATGAAGCCTACCGTGAAAGTTTATACTAGGAAAGACAGCAATGAGAAAAGATTTATATTAGCTAGTCAAACAATTAGCGATGTTCGCTAAGTTCACATGCAGCTGAAATTTCTAAATCCTTTTGTGTGTGTATTGGAGGAAATAGGTGATTTCTTTTTAAAGTCGAATATTATGGATTCATAAAAGGTTAATCATACTTATCTGAAAACTAACATCTACGTGCCTGTGGTTGCTATGTGGAACATCTGACTAAACGTAATTCTGAAATCTGTAGTGGATCGAACATTTCCGCGTCTTAGAAAACAACTATGACAAGATTACTTTATGTTATTGTTCAGAAAACGATCGTTCGTAACGTATATATTTTCTGTTCTCCTATAATGATTTCCTCTCTTGAGCTGTGTCAGATACAACGTTCAGGGATAAACACAGAGCAGGAAAATAAAGTTGAAGAAAATCGCTCCCGGAAGTAGCTGAAGCACCTTGAATTTATCATCTGTATTAGCCATCGTGATTTCAATCACGTTTCCACATTCTTTTACCAGAGAACAGAACAAAATATTTAAATCTAAAGATCGAAGCAGCTCAATTTCCCGTAAATATGCGTGGAGGTTTTTTTTTATGCACACACAATATTATTGAATTAATTCCATCATGCAAATAGTACGTCATAGAACATATTGAAGATGCTTTGAGAGCATTTTGAAGTAGAAATGCAGAAAGATTAATTTTCTAAAATAATTTTAATGACGAATACATAATTATGAATAAAGCGTTGAGTTACAACACTTTCATCCTTTCTCTTTCTATGGTCTCGTAAATGCAAAACATATCATGTGAAGCCTTTTTATTCATTTTCGGCATAATGCCTGTCGGCGTCTCTACAGGTGATTTTGTTTTTAAAAGAAGATACCTTGGTTCGTTGGGTCATATTCACAAACGACGTCAAATTTGGGTTTGCTAATATTGGGTTTCCGTCTCATATTATTTGTTTGTGTTTAGATTTCTTTACTTCCACAACATGTTCCTTTACATTGATAAAACAATCTCCTGAATTTACCAATAAAAATTATGATTTGGAGGAGTATCAATAGGTTTTGTCTTTAAGCTTGGTAACTGACAGTAATTTGGCGACGTTTTTAAGCTTTGTATCTTTTTTGTTTTGCTTTTGGTTTTATGCCTTGTCGACGTCGGGGTGGTTAGATGCGGTAAGGACTCGGGGGTGAGCAACGGGAAGTAATTCGGCCGTGGTATTTTTTGACGATATCACCCAGGCATTCGCCTGGAGTGATTTTGGGGAAGCCATCGAAAGCCCAAATCTGAATGACCGGACGGGGATTCGAACCCACGTCCTCCCGGAAGCCACCTCACAGTGTTACCAATAACCCACCACATTGAGTTATGCTTCTTCTTCTTCTTCTTCTTCTTCTTGTTCTCTTTCGACGGCAATGTGTTTTGAATCCTGAGAGTATTGGAAAGTAGAATCGGGAAATAATTTCAGCCACGGCTTTATGAAGCAACTTTTTCGGTGTTCAGCTGGAGAGATTTACGGAAACCATGCCAAACTGAAATTGGATGTCCTACGGGGCTTGAATCCGCGTTCTGCCGAATGCCAGGCAAAATTGTTAACCATAACCCATCTGGTTTGGAAGGCAAGAAGTATCAGGGCTAGGGAGAAACAAAGGAAGGCATGAAAGGTTTCCCACTTCCATTTTTCAGCTTTAAAATCTGAAACCGCTTATTTACATTGTCGACGGATTTACTGTTATTAATTATTATTATTACCACTGAAACTGTAACTACTGCGATCAAGTTAAACTTACCTTCTAAAAATGTTATGGTGAAAACAAAATTAAGGTGTTCTTTTTCCGAACTACTGAAGTATGTGGAAATAACTACATAATTTATATTTCGTGATTTAGTTCACCATCTGAGTACTTTCGCAAATACACTTTCTACTTACGCTCGTCACACACAGTTCGATAACGCTGCAGCGCTATAACGTGTGACTAAGTCCATTCAAGCTCTGTTATTGGTTTTACAAATTTTTATCCGTGAGTAATTTAGCGATTCGTTTTAGTATTAATCATGTAATTTCATTTGGTAGCGAATTGTCAACTGATTATTAAAAAAAAAATACGGAGTGGCTATCAAAATTTCTAAAAGCGGTATCATTCCTCTATATCAATCGATTTAATTAATTCAATAGTTATTATGATTAAAATAGTGATACTCGTGATTATTTTAACTGTAGAACTCCGAACGTTTGCCTCTGAGCGTTTGCGAGTCTCTCGCGCGCGAGCTCAAGTTTTTTTTAGTCTTGGGTAAAGCGCTGGACATGAGAGGTCTATTTTATCATGAATTTAGTGTACCACCTATCAGTTATGCTGTCCCATGTGGCAGTCGTGTCTAGAACGAAGCAAAATCGAAAGGCGAGGGGTCTCGCGAATTATGTCCCCGACTGTACGTAATGAGTAACTGCCGCTCGTATCATATCAGTCAGTACTGGGAATCTATTCATGCTGCAATGGTCATTAGAGACTCCATGTTTGCAAGTGTTATCGTTTGTAATTTCACTTGGATTCTGAGATCCGAGTACAACTTCTTTTACAGATATTGTGATGCTCCTGGAGAATTAGGCTTTTCATAACCTTATCTCGTTGTACACGTCTCAATTCTATACAATTTAAGAATCTGCTTTTTTCCCCTATTCCTAGCTTTTTTTCTTTTTTTCGAGGGTTCGATGTAACCCTTTGGTGAGTTGCAGTTTGTTTAATTGTTTTCAGCAGTTATCAGATGGGAACTGTCTATATGCAGTTCTAATGATTGTTTTCCATCGAAAATGTATCACATTATTTGAAATCGACTTTAGCCGGAGGTCTTCTGGTTGCAGAAACTACAGTTATAATAATTGATACAATTGCGATGGAGCGCCTGCTCCGGTGGCAATCTCCCTACACACCCGTATTTCTCCCTTCCTCTTCCAGACTACTTTTGCCCTCAACTAATTTTTACTTTAATTTCTTTCAGTGTTTTTGGTAAATTATTCATTACTTCTCTTGGCAATTTACTCAAACTGCTTACACCATTTCCTATGAAAGAAAATTTTCCCACATCCTTATGCCTGAAATCAAGTGCCAGCTTGTAGTCATGGTCATGTACCCTTCCGAGCACCTCTCTTAATTTTCCCACCAAGATCTTTGCATGCTTCATCACCAATATAGGCCTTGTACACTCCCATGAATCTCTTCACCCTCCTTCTATCCTCCAATGAATCCCACTCCAGCTCCTTTATGATATTAGTTACCGATTGTGTTTTGCGGTAAATTTCGAAAAACAAATCTGGCAGTCCGCCTATGCACCCTCTCCAACTCCGGCATTTGACACCCAAAATGTGCGTCTCAAACTACACCACCATACTCCAGCAGTGATCTGACCAAAGTTTTGTACCCCAATTCCATTGCATCCACTCATCACTCTTTCCAACAGCTGATGAATTTTGAATGCTTTCCCTACTACGTGTCCAGTTAAGTTTGCTATCAAATGTTATGCCGAGGTATTTACTTTTCGAGTCTTCAATAAATAGCTCCTTCCTCACTTTATAATCATAACTAACCTTTAGTTTTTTTATCTGTGTACCTAATAAGCTGGCTCTTATTTGTATTTATCTTCATCCCACGTTGTCTCACCCAGCTAGTTATCCTATCTAAATAACCCTGCACCGAGAGTGGTGGGTGAACGGTTAACGTTCTGGCCTTGCATTTGGGAGGACGGTGGTTCGAATCCCCGTACGAGCATCCAGATTTGGGTTTCCATGGTTTCCCCAAATCACTCCAGGTGAATGCCGGGATGCTTCCTTCAAAAAGGCCATGGCAGAATTCCTTCCCGTTCCTTGTCCCCAGTCCCATCCAGCCTCTAATGACTTTAGCCGTCGACGAGGCGTAAAGCCGTAAGAAAAAAAAAATCACACTGCAGCTGTTTACAGCCTTCTATTGTTTTGATCCTTTTATATAACACTAGCTCGTACCCGCGACTTCGTACGCGTGGATTAAGAATTTTTTTGCCAGAATTAAATATAGAAAGTTGTTGGTAACGAAGGATTGGTCCCAAACAATATCGAGTCGGAATAATATGACAGGAAAGCTATCACTATATCATTGTACCGTCGAACCTGTCTCTTGAGGAGAATCAATTTCCAACATTCGATAAGGTCTCAAAATTTCGTGACTACAACTGTTAATCATACTGGAAAAAATATCCTGTGCCCTTCATACAGATATCCTTATAAAATTCCATCACAACGATAAGGCATTTAGTCGTCAAAACGTAACAAAAAGACAGAGACTTACTTCCGTATTTATAATAATACACAGACGGAAAAAAAAATCCCAACACCAAGAAAAAATTATTGTAGAGTAATGAAATTTGGACAATGCATTTGTCAAGTTAACATGTTTAATTGATTAAATTTTCAAGATCACAGGTTAATTTAAGCTCAAGAAAATGCATTTCAAATGTGAAATACTGTTAAATTAATAGCCGGTGTAACCTCCAGAATTTTGAATGCAAGCCTGCAAACGTGAATGCATTGTGTCATACAGGTTTCGAATGTCACTTTGTGGTATGGAGTTCCATGCTTGTTGTACTTGTGCTGTCAATACTGGGACGGTCAGTGCTGGCTGTGGATGATGCTGGAGTTGTCGTCCAATGATATCCCATACGTGTTCAATTGGAGACAGATCTGGTGATCTCGCAGGCCAAGGTAACATGTCGACACTCTGTAGAGCACGTTGCGAGACAACAGCGGTATGAGGGCGAGCGTTATCCTGTTGAAAAACTCCCCCTTGAATGCTGTTCATGAATGGCAGCACTACAGGTTGAATTACCAGACTGACGTACAAATTTGCAGTCAGTGTGTTTGGTATAACCACAAGAGTGCTCCTGCTGTCATAGGAAATTGCTCCCCAGACCATGACTCCAGGTGTAGGTCCAGTGTGTCTAGGCCGCAGACAGTTTGGTTGCAGGCGTTCCCCTGGCCTCCTTCTGACCAACACTCGGCCATCACTGGCACCAAGGCAGAACCTGCTTTCATCAGAAAACACAACAGATCTCCACTCCGTCCTCCAATGAGCTCTGGCTTGACACCACTGGAGTCGCAAACGGCGATGGCTTGTAGTCAGTGGAATGCACGCTACAGGGCTGGAGTCATGGTCTGGGGAGCAATTTCCTATGACAGCAGGAGCACTCTTGTGGTTATACCAAACACACTGACTGCAAATTTGTACGTCAGTCTGGTAATTCAACCTGTAGTGCTGCCATTCATGAACAGCATTCAAGGGGGAGTTTTTCAACAGGATAACGCTCGCCCTCATACCGCTGTTGTCTCGCAACGTGCTCTACAGAGTGTCGACATGTTACCTTGGCCTGCGAGATCACCAGATCTGTCTCCAATTGAACACGTATGGGATATCATTGGACGACAACTCCAGCATCATCCACAGCCAGCACTGACCGTCCCAGTATTGACAGCACAAGTACAACAAGCATGGAACTCCATACCACAAAGTGACATTCGAAACCTGTATGACACAATGCATTCACGTTTGCAGGCTTGCATTCAAAATTCTGGAGGTTACACCGGCTATTAATTTAACAGTATTTCACATTTGAAATGCATTTTCTTGAGCTTAAATTAACCTGTGATCTTGAAAATTTAATCAATTAAACATGTTAACTTGACAAATGCATTGTCCAAATTTCATTACTCTACAATAATTTTTTCTTGGTGTTGGGATTTTTTTTTCCGTCTGTGTACTAGCCCGTACCCGCGACTTCGTACGCGTGGATTAAGATTTTTTTTTGCCAGAATTAAATATAGAAAGTTGCTAACGAAGGATTGCTCCCAAACAATATGGAGTAGGAATAATATGACAGGAAAGCTATCATTGTACCGTCGAACCTGTCTCTTGAAGAGAATCAATTTCCAACATATTTCTGTCACCATTCGATAAGGTCTCAAATTTTCGTGACTACAACTGTTAATCATCTCAACGATATAGCCATTTAGTCGTCAAAACGTAAGAAAAAGACAGAGACTTACTTCCGTATTTATAATAATATTACTGTGGTTCACACTCACACACTGACTGCGAACAACACCTGAGGGATCATTATAACGTAAAAAAGTGTACACCTACAACACTGCAACACTACCTACGATTTGCCTCGCATTGCACCCCTAACTTTCTAATATCTACAGTTTAACATTCAATCCGAATAACCTACGGCCCAGGCGTGACTCTTACGATGAAAAACAATTTTTAAAAATCTTAGCCTCCACGGAGATTTGAACCGGAGACCACGACTTTCGTAAGCAAGCGCTTTAACCACTAAGCTGCCAGTCCACTATACGGAAACACCGTACGGAGACGACCATATCCAACGTGTCTGTCTATCGCCGTATTTCGAAGTTATGAGACAACATGTGTTATTTATACAGATAATATTTCAACCAAATGTAGACTGTATTTTTCTCTTTGTTTCAAAGGATAAGTGTGCAAAGTTTCATCGAGATCGGATGAAAAGTGTGGATTTGTATGAAGAACAAACAAACAAACATAGTTTCATCTTTATATATAAAGATTGTCATCTGCCTGCAAACAATCTAAACCATTAACACAATAATTCATTAGAATAACGAATAACAATGGTCCCAATACACTAACCTGTGGGTCTCCCATGTTCACTCCTACTTCTTTTGATACTGCATTTCCTACACTAAGTGTTTGCTTTCTACCTTCTTCTACCCAGCAAATCACCTTATCAACTCCATTAGTTTTTACCTTATTTAGCACCATTTTATGGCTCACTCTGTCAAAAGCCTTTGAAAGATCTAGTGCTACACTATCAACTTGAACTTCCCCGTCCATTTTATCAGAAATATCTTGCATATAGCCTACTAACTAATGTCTAAAGCCATGTTGCCGACTTGAAAACCACTTACGTTCCTCACAGACAGTTCTAATATGACTGCATATTAATCTATCCATTAATTTGCCTACCACTGATGTCAAGCTGGTTGGCCTATAGTGTTCGACCGCGTTTGTCACCCCTCCTTTATGGACCGGTACTCCTATCGCACTTTTCCAGTCATCTGGTAAACAACAATAATCCACACTCAACTTAAATATTGTTTCAAGGTAAGGTACAATGTCCCATCCTATTATCTTTAAGACATCTGTAGTAATATCATCAACACCGGCCCCTTTATGCTTTTTTTAGATTCCTTAGTTCCTTCATGATGTCTTCATATTTAATTTCAAATTTTCTAATCTGCTCCCCTGTGCGGATAGGCTCGTTTTTTGATATAACCCCTGAAATATTGTCCCTAATGGTCTCACTGAACCAGTTACTTTATAACTCTGCCTTTTTTTAAATCCTCAGTTACTTTTTCTCCATCCTTATCTATAATTGTCTCAGTACCCTCTCTTCCCCTCAGTTTCCAGATATAGCTATAGCAATTTCTAGATGCATCAGTCAGAGGTCCCCCTACACCAATAATATTCTTCTTAAACTCATCTTTAGTCAGTATCTTTGACAGCTATTAATTCTCTGGTTAGTTGTTTCAAGACTTCCCTACTGCCTTGCTGTTTCTCAACTCTTATGTTCTCGTCTCACCAATCTCTTTAACCTCCTCACCTCCCTGTTATAGAATGAAGGTTCAGTACTTCTCTTTATTCTTTATTTGAAATAAACATTTCTTTATCTTTTTTTATTATTTCCTTCAACTCTTCTCACTTTGTCTCCACTGAACTTGGTCATTCTTCCATTTAATAAAATTAACCCTGAAATCCAAGATTTGTGACTTTTTATAATTGCATTTATTTTGCCCTTCAATTCTGGCCACTGGTTTACTGAATCCCCTTATATCCATCAGAACTGCATTATGATCACTTATTCCTTCAGTTACTTGACAAACGATTAGGTTATCATCCGACTTTATTAGGAAGATATGCAACATGTTTGGTTCCCTTATTTTATGTTTAACCACCTGTGTAAAGCCTCCTTCCCTTACTAAGGTATTTGCAAATCTCTGTTCCTTTGTGTTATTAATCTTATTTCCTACCCAGTTGACACCTGGTAAATTTAAATCCCCACCAATGATGACCATTCTATGCTCACTTCTGAACTCTGAATATGAATTTTGTTTCTCCCCAAGAGCCTCTTCTTTATCATTCAGTTTTCCACTATGGTATGCAGCCAACACCCTGACTTTTTCTTTTTTATTTCCCCACAAGTTTACCCCAAGTAACTCGTGGTCATGATCTCTGAACACCAGTGAACTGTAGGAATCTTTACTAACCAGTATGAATACCCCTCCCCCAGGTGCTCCTCTATCTTTGCGGTACACTCTGTAACCATCGGGAAAAACCTCATTGTCTAGTACTCCTTCTTTTAACCAGGACTCTACCCCTAAAACTACTTGAGGTTCACGTATCTCTATTAGGTTTGCAAACTCCATTACTTTGTTCATTATACTTCTACAGCTTACCAGTAACACTATTATCATTGGCTTTGTGATATTTTCAGCACTAACATTTGTCTTCCCAGATATGTCCCACTCTGTTATTGTTTCAAAAACTTTATCTATTTGTTTAGTATTAGTGATTTTTCTAACTATGGATCTACACTCAGTACCCCAATGATTACCTATTTTTGCCCCCTCACCAACAGCCCTTAATCTAAAAAAGGCACAGTCCCGACCCCATCACCACTGGAAGTTGGCTCCCTCACAGCCCTAGCCAACAACTCAGCAAGTATTCCCTTACCCCTCCTGTGTAGGTGTAGGCAATGCCTAGTGAAACCCCACCTACCAATGGTCTCCACAGGCACAACCCCCACGACAGAACTAATGCTGTTCCTAAACAGCACCTCCGTCTCCACATTTACCCGCCTCACAGCGTGGTTCAATTGCGGCTGGTCATGGGGACTTGGAACTTGCATGAGCTCCACCCTAGTATGCAGTGCCTCCTTCAACACTTTCTTCAGGTCACTCTCTATAGTGTTATTAGCATTTCTATACATACTGTTCCCCGCACCTGCCACCATCACTACCATATCCTTCTTGGTGAAACCCCTACAAAGTGAACCTATATCCTCTATTACCTGACCTAAAGTTGCACTAAGTTTGAAAAAACTTGTGACCTGGTAACCTGTGCCCAGCTGATTCTGCAAAAGAGGGCCTACACCTCTCCTGTGGCTACTACCTAACAGCAGAACCCTTTTCTTCTTATTTTTCCTTGTACGCCCCTATTCCTAAAGGCCTGCTGCACCTTACCTACTCCTACATCTAAATGAGACTCCTCCCCTCCTGACTCTGGTAACAGGTCAAACCTATTTTTCCCAACAGTTTCTGTTGTATCTGACTTCATCATCCTGTTTACCGTTTTTCACCTACGACCAGTTATCCGCTCCCAACCATTCTTGTCTCCCTCTTCTCCATATCCACCATCTCTATCTTCCACCATAGGCCAGGGTTAGCTTCAAGGGCCCTGATTCTTTCCAGCAACACTCTAATCGTTTCGTCTTTCTCCCTCATCCTTATGCCCATCTCCCTGATCCTTTCATTCCTAATGCCAAGTGGACAAAACCATTGGAGAGCCTCATTTATTTCCCACGTTCGCTCTCCACCGCATGCCCAATAAAACTCCTCCTTACACCCACGCGCCACCCTTTTTTTCTATTAGTTGCCATTTTTCTTTATCTCAACTTAATATTTGGAACCAGTTGGAGTTTTCTCCCCTTTCTATTGATCGTAAGTATCTTAAACGTTTTTAAAGCACCTTTTGCAGTCAGAAGCAGAAAAAAAGGAAAGTTGTTTAGAAAATAGAAGTAATTTTTTAATTAAAATAAATATATTCCGTAAGTAATAATAAAAATAGATGAATGGAAATGGCGGGTCACCGCCTAGACTAGTCTAGGCGGTGACAGCCAGCTGGCAACAGCTAGAAGACACCTGATACCTGATGAAGACAGCAGAGCTAGCTGTCAAAACGACGTGTTTATACAACACCATCCGGCTGGACACCCGAGAGGATTTCATTCCATCATTATGCCGTGAAAATTTCCACTCACACATCAGTAGTTTTATAATTTTTTTTTGTATAACATTTAAATTTACAGAGCATAAACTGTAAAAATAATATTTGGATAGATAATTTGAGATGGTTGTTGCTTTTTTATTGATCATACCTTATTGAGATTTTATTAATTTCAAACATTTATGAAATGAGCATATTCTAAAATGCTATAGTCTATTTTATTTTATCTAAACTTACTTTCCTAATGAACAATTTACATAAACTTTACGAAGTACGAACGAAGTCGTCCCCCCGCAACTCGATTCGATGCTTCATACTAGTGCTAGAAAAAAGTAACGATTCGATAGTATCGTGTACTGATTGGTTTAGTGACGAATACATACAGTTGCACAATTTTCTTTTTACCTCTTTTTTTAAAATTAAAACTCTTAAGTTTAACTGGTCACTTAGAGCGACGTTTAATAACCTTTTACCTTACTAACGTCCAGGGCCGCAATTAAGCACAGGCTACCTAGGCTGTAGCCTAGGGGACCACACCACAAGGAGGGGGGACCTCCGCCAACCAGTAGCAGAGCTAAAAAAAAAAAAAGTGGCCCATAAATTGTTACGCCACTACCGAAAGGGGCCTGCACCACATGTATAGCCTAGCCCACATAGCCTAACTGCGGGCCTGCTAACGTCATCTTCATCAACACTACATCAAACAATTCTAGCCCTTGCGCGAAGTATAGCAACACACCCTGGCACTTTGCGAAGCACGCATCTGCAGATAAGCTACTTCTCTCTCCAAATTTCTGGTCTATGTATACTTTTGCCGCTGGAATCTCATAACGGTTTGCACAAGTGTTATAATGCTCTCAGGAAATCTTGTTTTTCTTCCCGTCCAGGTGATAAATGGATGACATAATTTCGTTATAAAAAATTAAACGCGCATGGCATTGTTGGCCGGGAAATCCCCAAAGGTCCAGCCGCTAAGTGATAAATTTTCTTCGATATGCCGCAAATGCGTATTCTTGTCACTGGTGCACGGGACCCACGGTTTAAGGTAGAATCCGAACCACGGAAGCGTTCTAGTGTAATTCAGGTTGCGCTACAAGCTTAGCCAGAGGTAAAGGTCGGGTTAAGGGCCTTTCAAAATCACCGCCGAGAGAGTGGTTCTAACCGGGGATCTTTCGAACGCAAGTCAATCAGCTTAACGGCTAAGCTACCAAACAGCTATATATTTCGTCATGTTTGTTATCTATAGAGTAGCTCTCTCAAACCTTCTACCGATAGCCATATATGCAGAAAAATTCCTTAATATATCTATATATATAAAGATGAATGTATGTTTGTTTGTTCTTCATACAAATCCACAGTTTTCATCCGATCTGGATGAAACTTTGCACACTTATCCTTTGAAACAAGGAAAAAAATACTGTCTACATTTGGTTGAAAAAATAATACATGTTGTCATATAATTTTGAAAAATTACTGAACGGCTATAGACGCGTAGGATGTGTAGGTCTCTGTACTACCTTTGCATGTAGCGGTCTGGTAGCTCAGTGGTTAAAGCGCTTGCCTACTACTATTTGGAGCGTGGTCTCCGGTTCAAATCCCCGTCGAAGCAAAGATTTTTAAAAATTGTTTTTGTTCTTATGAGTCACCGTTTGTTATTCGGATTGCATGTTACACTAGATACCACAAATTTAGGGGTGCAGTGCGAGTCAAACATTAGGTAGTTTAGCAATGCTGTAAGTGTATACTTTTTTACGTTATATTGATCTCTTAGGGGCTGTTACTCTCGCAGCCAGTGTGTGTGATATGTACAAATAATACTATAAATGCGGAAGTAAGTCTCTGCCTTTTTGTTACATTTTGACGACCAATCGGCTATACCGATATTGACGGAATTTGACAAGGAAATACTTTGTATCTGTAGGAAGGGCACAGGACATTTTTTTCGGTATGTATAACAGTTGCAGTCACGAAATTTTGAGAACATATCGAATGGTGAAAGAGGGACGAATGTGTGTGTTAGTCTGTAATTTTACGTCGGTTGCTCAAGCTGTGCTTCTCGCGCATTATTTTAGTTTATGCCAAGGGCGTATCCAGGATCGGAACTAGGGAGGGGCAACTCGTATTTTTTCGAGGAAATGGGGTGGGGGACTGAAATATGACGATTTATTACAAAATAAAACTCAAATCTATTGAGGAAGCTATTTTTATTATTGATTAACATAGTAATCCAAGGACCTACTATGCAGTTAATCAAGATCGTAACGCAATTATAGTTTTTTATGTAACATTAAACGTCTCGGATTCTCAGAAAAATTTTCAATAACTTAATTTGTCAATATCTCACTGCGTACTTTCACGAAATTTCGATGCACACTCATCAGGCATAATCCAGTCAAACTTTACTCGCCCATAATGCTCCTGGGCCAGTTCTTCACTCGTCGAAGCGTACTGAAAGCAACTTGATTTTTCTTCTTGGGGGGGGGGGGGGCAGCAGCCCCTCTCTGCCCCTCGCTGGATACGCCCATGGTGTATGGTGTATGCTGTGTTAGTAAATTTCGTTTAGAAACAAAACGTATTATTTAGTATATATGTCGATTTTCTCTGTACTATTACTTTGTGTCTGCTTAAATATTTCTGGCACCGGTTTATTTTGCCTTCTTTTTTGACATGCCTTGCGGGCGTAAACTGGCTTAAGGTATAGCTCTAGCAGAGCACGAGCAGCTATAGTTATTAGAACCCAAGATTCGGATGCTCATGCTGAAGAAAGAAGAAAAGTCCAAGCTGAAATAAAATTGCCCTTAGTTAACCGCCCTCCCCCTCCACCCACACACATCCCCGCACCATCGTTTGTTTTTATGTTTTGAAATATAGTGGAAATTGATTTTCATGAGACAGGTTCGACGGCAGAATGATATAATGATGACTATCCTTTCATATTACGCCGACTCGGTGTTGTTTGGGACCAATCCTATGTTACCAACAGCTATCTATATTCTGGCAACGAAATTCTTAGTCCACGCGTACGAAGTCACGGGTATCAGTTAGTAATTTATATTTACAAAGTCCCCGAGCCGTTACAATTCCTTAATGATGTGAGAAAGTAAATAAGAAGCACAATAAGCCTCAAGTGAATGTGAACTTTCTGACAATTTAATTTCTTACGTGGTAAAGTGGTCTTTTAAAATATTATAACGCATGTTCGTCTTACTTTTTGTAGCTGAAATTCTACTGCCTTCAGCTTCAATAAGTGATGGGATTGAGAGGTTTATGCAGCCTTGTTTAAATCTATAATGCATTGTCTGTTGGATCGCGTATGAACTTAACATGGTTATGTTTACAGGTACAAGATTGTGGTGACTTGCAGCATCTTTCAAAAAGCAATGCAAGGCATACATTGTGCCTTACGTTGCCTGTGGGATCCACAAAATGATAATTACGTAACAGAAACCTTTGAGAATGCACAATTTTTTGCTGTTGCATGTGTTTATGGTATTTATGTGGATTAAAGATTATAACTTACTGTTGCAAAAAACACTTTCTGACGCAATCGTACAGTTACAGGTGTCTTTGTACTGGAACCATGAGAAAACTTATCAAAAAATGTAAATTATTGTATTAAACAGAGTATATATAATATTGTAAACTATAATGGTTAAACCAATGTATCACAAAATTTAATATGACAAGTAAATATCTTCTATTTTTGTTAGGTTTTTGAGTTTATATCTCATTCAAGATTACATTTTATTTGTAGTTGAGTTACTGTGGTATTGCAAAAGTAGTAATGTAGTTTTCAAAGAGTTAAATTTTTTTATTTGTTCTACTAGCGCCGTCACAATCTATGAATGGTATGAATATGATAAAACTCATAGCCAGAATATATTATTTTGGTTACAAAATGTGAAACTGAGGAAAAGAATGTTTTCAGGTGATGCTAATCGTATTTTTTTTCCAGTTGCAGGAAATATAGATTTAGTAAGATCTCAAATTATTATTATTTTTTTTTACCTGAAATAAGGATGATGATGACAAATAATGTTACAAATAGATTAACCTAAATTAGAGTAAACAAACAGCAAGTCCAAATTTTCATTCTTTTCCAAAGCTGAAAGATCAAAAGGGTAGAATTTCCCATTTTCTATGCCGGCCCAAATTAACTAACGAAATTTCTCTTTTTTAATGAGTTCGACTTTGATTCAAAGTTATTTCACAGTCACATGTGTAACACAGCAGTTTAAAATCATTATTATTTTTACATATCAGAAGTTTACAGAAACATTAGCATTAATTGATATCTCGCTTGTCCCAAGCAGACCACGTGTTCTCCATTATGATCTTTTGGTGTAGTTTTCAGCTGACTAGAAATTCACCAGTATTGTCACTAATTTTACTGGTTTTTATAGTTTTTATTTTTAAATCGGTATAGGACTCCTTTCTATCTTAAATCTACATTTTGTAAATAGCTTTACTGGCGTAAATACTAACAGGATAAATGGCAACCAAGGAGGCTGTAAAAATATGGAACCAATATATTAATTATTTTTTTAGGAACTCCGAGACACCCGATGATACGTCAATTCGACGAAGAGGATGAAACGATAAGCAAGATATTGGTCCTGGCAGTGATGATGGGACCAATAAATCAAATATTGCAGCTGTAAATACTTCATCAGTTGCCCTTCGAAATTTGAATACGAAAAATGCGGATTTAGAGTCCAGAAATATTGATACAAAACGCCAAAGGGAGTATCAGAGGGAAAGTAGCTAATTTCCACGCTGCAATCGCGATTAACGATGTAGATATAATACTAGGGTCCGAAAGTTGGTTGAAGCCAAAGATTGAATCTAGCAAAGTATTTGCTCCTCATTTAATTTTTTTTTTTTTTTTTTGGAAAGACAACAAGTTTGTTTGTGGCCGTTAATAAAATCGTAATATGTCGTAACTGACACAGGAAATTGTTGCGAAAATTGACGGAATTTTAAAGTATATAATACGATCATTTCATCGACCTCCGGATACTGGATCAGCTAACGCGGAATATTTTAGAAAGTCACATATTAATAATTCTAAAAAATGTGCGTAACTTACGGCAGAACTTATCCGGGAGAATACCCGAGAAGAATTTGTATCAGTTGTACGCCCGGAATTACTCGATTTTCTTGGTCATTCCTAGATAAGAATGTTGCTTGTAGCACTATGTTTGCTGTCACCCTGAAATAGGTCTCTCGTGAACTTTTAAATTAGCTTCAGCCGAGAGCAAAATCTTCAGTGTTCCAGATCTCTCCAACCTAACTCCTTCAACATAGCTTTCCCTCCAATTATATACAGGTTGATTCAATGATGTTACAAACTTTCAGGGATGATGGAGAAGGGTAACTGTATCAATTTGAGGTAAGGGACCATGGCCAGGAAACAACCGAGTCGAAAATTATAAGCCTTAACCTCGCGAAGCACTCAAACTAAAGGCCCTAACTTCCGAACGTTGATCATAACGTACAGAATTCCCGCTGAATACTTCCAAATACCTTAAGATAATTTCACCCATTTATGGACTAGTAGGCTAACGGCGCATGTAACTTAATGTCAGAGATGCCAAAAATCCTAAGTCTACGGTACAGTAAATTCCCTTTACCTGCACAAGTTTCACATTTATAACAGCTGTTCAAAATGGCGTCCCCCAACGTCAATGCAGGCATGACATCGTCGCACAAAGTTCTGTCGAAATCGTTCTAATATCCCCGGTGTCGTTTGAACAGTGTCATAGGGATTGCAGAGTTTCCGAAGGACAGAACACAGTGTGTAGTTCTCGACGGTGAGCGTTCATCACTTACCGAAGTGAGGTCCGGGGTTCCCCAGGGAAGTGTGAAAGAGCCTCTGTTGTTTCTCATATACAATACATTAATGATTTGTGCGACGTAATAAGGGGGAAGAAAAGATTATTTGCGATGATGCTATTATTTATCGTGAAATCAAAACCCAGGACGGCTGCGCTTTATTACAAGACAATATTATGAAAATAATTGCGTGATGTAAAGACTGAAAGTTGGAGTTAACGCTACAAACTGCCAAGCCATGCGTATAAGTAAAAAGATGAGACACTTTAGCTCTGAATATAATATACAATTAATAGCACTGTCCTTAGAACGGTAGATTCCGCTAAATACCTAGGGGTAACAATTCGTAATAACTTGTCGTGGAATGAGAATATCGAGACGGTAATTGGGAAAGCAAATCGTATGCTCCGATTTCTAGGTCCTAATTTAAAACAGTGCACACTGGAAGTTAAATCGATTGCATATAAGTCATTAGTGCGTCCTCACTTGAATATTGTTGTTCTGTATGGGGTCCCCATCAAAAGGGTTTAGTGGAGGCTTTGGAGAATGTCAAAAGAGCCACCCGATTCGTGACAGGTATATATAGTTGGAGGGAAAGCGTAAGTGCGATGTTGAAGGAGTTAGGCTGAGAAGACCTGGAACACCGAAGGCGTTGCTCTCGACAGAAGCTAATAGAAAAATTTGCGACTGACTTGTTTCGGAATGAAAGCAAACAAATGTTACTACAGCAACATTAATATCTAGGAATGACCGCGAAAATAAGAGAAATCAGGACCAGGGCAGATTTATTTCTATACTCATTTTTTCCACGAGCGACTAGAGAATGACAGTAGTAGTTCTCGATAAATCACTTCGGCTATCCTGAACTGGGTTTTCCATGGTTTTCACAGATCTCTACAGGTGATTGCTGGGATGGTTCCTAAAAATAGCCCATGGGCGCCTACTGCCATATCCCTTCCTATGAACAAATGGTTACACATTAGGATTGGTGCAATGCACCCTGTGCCACTTACTTTTAGTGAATCGCGGAGTAGTAATAATAATAAAAATAGGCGGCGAGAAATCTTACCAGCAGATCCTCTTCAGTATAGACACAAGACTTTTTACACAGCCCCACGAGTAGAAATCAAGTAGGGTGAGATCAGGTGGACGTGCTTGCCACGAAAAGGACCTCCTTTGCCTATTCACTTTCCAAGAAAGGTCTGATCCAGGTGTACAAACCATCAGTCCAAAAACAGGTGGGTCTCCACCATGTTGGAGCCACATCCGTTGACAAATAACAAGTTGGATATGTTCCAAGAACCTGGATAGTAGCGGTACATGCATTCCACTGTCAGAAGTATTGGAACGATTTTCGCTTATAACTTTCGACTGGGTCGTTTCCGGACCAGGATCCCTTACCTGAAATTGATACCTTTGCCCTTCACCATCATCCTTTTTTTATGTCTCTGTGCTTCAGCGACTTGTTTATGTAAAAAGTTCCGTTGCCGGGGCAGCTCTACTTAATGTGTGTCTCTGTATACGATAGGTTAGTTTGGGGACACTTTTTATTGCTCTTTGAGGGGAAAACATGACTACGGTTCGTCAGAGACGACCTTATGTGAAAAACCCCTACAGTTTTCTTACAATCATATCAGTTCTATTCAGGCTGACATATGATGCTTAGTGGCACTTTATAGGCGTGCCAATGCCTTGGTTTTGTTATACCAAGGATATGGAGCCTTTTGTTGGTTTTTCTATTCTTTCGTAGAATTTTTCTGTCTGCCGGTATATTTCTACATAGAATTGGTTTATTCCTACTTGATCGTGAAGGGCGTCTGTTGGAGTAAATCTTGATGCGCGTAGAATGACTCGCAGTCACCTGTTATGGAGTTGGTCGATGTTTGTTTTGGAGGCCGTGCCCCACACTTGGCATCCATAGAGGATGTAGGGGAGGATGACCAACTTGTAGATCCGGAGTTTGGTTTTGATGGCTAACTGTGTACTATAGATAATTGGGAATAGGTTGCTAAATATGACGGTGCCCTGTCTTCTTCTGTCTAAAATATGTTTCCTGAACATCAGTTTCTTGTCTATTGTGACACTAAGGCATGTTGTGTCTGGAGACCATTCGACTTCTTGGCCTATGTGAGTTTTTTATTATTATTGATTATTGGTCTTTTATAGGTGAAATATTCGGCTGCGCACTTTATTGCGCTGATAAAACTTTATTTATGCGACACCATTTCTCCGGGCTGTGTTGCAGGTGACTAATGTTCAGGTCATGTCTCCTGCCGGGTGCATATAGCGTTGTAACATCTGCAAATTGGGCGATGTTAACGTGCGGTGGTGTGGGCATGTCATTTACTCCAGCTGAGAAGAGTATTGGGGTCAGAACAGACCCTTGCAGTATTCCGGCCGGTATCGCATACGTTGATGAGTTTTGCCCTTCCACTGACACGAAGAACCTTCTGTTCTCCAGGTAGCTTCCGATCAACTGAATGTAACAGTGTCGGACGGACGTCTGTGTCCTCAGTGTGGTTATCGGGCAGGCGTGCCACACCTTCTTATAGGCCTTCTCGATGTCCAAGAACACAGTCGCCGTCGACTTTCTATAGTTAAATCCCCGCGTAACGTCTTCAGTCAATCGGAGAATGGCTTGTGTCACCATAATCCCTGAAAGTTTGCAACGTCATGGAATCGCCCTATATACCTGTCAACAATCTGGCGCCTCTTCCTTGTACCTTCTCCATCAACCCCTTTCGATGGGGGCCCCGTATAGAAGAACATTATTCTAAGTGAGGTCGCACCATTGCTTTATATGCAATCGATTTAACTTACGGTGCACAATGTGTGCATAATTAATGAAAACAGGAAGTTATTGGAAACTTGTATAGAGTAAGCAGAAATTTTGAATAATATTCTTAACAGAAGATATAGAGGAGATCCAGATATACTCGTACCGACAAAATTGGGAAAGATCTAATTCTTTACATCAAGGGAATTACAAAACTGCTTAGCAACTCGATTTCACCCTAGGTACGCAAAGGAAATTGCGCCGCAATTGATGAAATTACAGGGTGTCCAGAAAAGGACTCCATGATTTCAAAATTAAATATCTCGAAAACAAAGATCGACAGAGGAATGCAGTAAACGGTATGTTTATCGTGACAGCTGTAAGAAGTGTATACAGCAGTTTGAAATAATAGTTACAAAAGCTGCTAACAGATGGCGCTGTAATCGCCATACGTAATGCCTAAATAATGATCCGAAGCTCAGGGCGATCAGTTCCACTATTGAAACGTGAAAGGAGGTTAGCGTACCGAAGGAAGAGTTTAAAACCATGTACACCATTGAACAACGCGTTTTTCTGGTGCTAGAGTACCACAGGTTAGAAGAGAGTCCTACGGCAACACGGCGAAGTTTTCAAGCACGATTTAATGTTCAAAAAGGACCCGATGCGAAAACCATTCGTACGCTCTTCGCAAAATTTCAACGAACAGGCAGCGTAACTGATGATCTAGTGGGGCATGTTGGCCGCAAGCCAACCGCAGTTACGCCTGAAAATATCGCCACAGTGTCTGGAATTATTCAGCGAAATCCAATGTCATCCGTCCGTAGAATTGCATTGGAGACTGGTTTGAAGCGTTCCAGCACGCAGAAAATACTGCGAAAGAGCCTACACATGTTTCCATTCAAAATTCAAACGCACCAGGCCATACCCGGACGAGCTGTGCAACAAAGGGTTGCCTTTGCTACTCAGATGCTCACAATGATTGATAGTGAAGGATTTGATGTTGGCTGCATCTGGTTTACAGATGAAGCACATTTCCACCTGAATGGCTACGTGAATAAGCAGAACTGGCGATTTTGGGGTTCCGAAAAGCCATATTGGTGTGAAGCGAAACCCCTGTATTCTCCTAAAGTTACTGTGTGGGCTGCAGTATGCAGCAGAGGCATTGTTGGCCCTTTTTTCATTCGAGAAACGGTCACTGGTGCACGTTACGTTGCAATTTTGGAACAATTTGTCGCCACACAGCAAGCGTTAGAGGATCGACCAGGTACTGAATGGTTCATGCAAGATGGGGCCCGACCACATCGGACCGAACAAGTGTTTCGCTTTCTTGAGGAATACTTCGGGAATCGAGTCATTGCTTTGGGATATCCCGAATTTACTGGTGCAGGCATGGATTGGCCTCCATATTCGCCGGATATGACTCCCTGTGACTTTTTTTTGTGGGGCACAGTGAAAGACATGGTCTACCCGAAGCATCCCGCCACGCTGGACGAGCTGGAATCGGCAATCTCTGCGGCATGTGAATCCATTTCGGTCGAGACACTACGAAATGTGATGGCGAATTTCATTCTTCGTTTGCGCCACCTCTGTAGTGCCAATGGTGAACATTTTGAAAACATTGTGATGTGATTGTTTGCAAAGATTGTTTTCATACGATTATTTCACTTATGTATGCTGATATGAGCTGTACAGCGTACAGCACCATCTGTTAGCAGCTTTTGTAACTATTATTTCACACTGCTGTATACACTTCTTACAGCTGTCACAATAAACATACCGTTTACTGCATTCCTCTATCGATCTTTGTTTTCGAGATATTTAATTTTGAAATCAGGGAGTCCTTTTCTGGACACCCTGTATATGGCGCCTCCTTGGTTCAAGAAAACGTAAACAGAGGAGTGGAAGACAGCCATCGGAAGTCTAGTGTTACAGAGAGGAATGTTAATGATCCGCAAAATTATAGACTGTTCTCGTTAACTTCAATATTTGTCAGAACAAATCAACTGTTCAAATGTCACGTATTTTTTGGGAGGAGCTAATAAAATCATCATGTATTCAGTAAAGGCCGATGCTGCTGAACACAACTTGCACTTTTAATTCATGACTTGTGCCGAATGACAGATGAGCGATCTCAGTTTGAATTAGTTTTATTAGATTTTGAAAAACCTTTCGACATTGTGCTTCATACTAGGTTACTTCATAGTTATGGCATATCTATACAAATATACAACTGGGTTCCTGAAGGGGAAAACACTATGTATAGTTCTCAACGGTGAACATTCACCACTGACCCAAGTGAGTTGCAGGGATCCACAGAGGACTGTGATATAGGGCCCCTGTTGCTTCTTTCATACATCAATGATTTGTACGACGAAATGGAGGTGAAAATAAGACCATTTGCCGATGATATTATTTACCGGCTGTACTTTGTTATATATAGTCGATGTTGTGAAAATAAAAACAGTTTCCTTTTTACACTCATTTTTTCCACGAATGATTAGCGCATGGAATAGGAAGGATTCATCAAGAGAGAAGACTTAGATTCCGCTTGGAGAAGATTTCTAGAAACCGCTCCCGCCGTCCTGATTTGGATTTTCCATTATTTTCCTAGATCGCCTCAGGCGAATGCTGGGATTGTTCCTCAAAATAGCACGAGCACCTACTGACCTACTACAGTATCCCGCATATCTCTTCCGACGCATAAACGATTAAACATTAGAATAGGTGTAACGCACCCACTTTTAGTGAATCGCGGAGTAGTAGTAAATAAAGGGCTATTATAAATTATTGGAGGCATTTCACAAATTTACTGTAGCTATGTTATTTGATACATTGTCACAAATCTTTATAGTCATATAAAACTAAATAGTTTTTTTTTTGACATATTAAAATGCTCTGTGTCCCCCCCCCCCCCCCCCCAACTGATTCTGCACATATTAAACCGATAATCTAGTTCTTGCCAGACTCGGTGTTGAAAGGCACTGATATTGCCAGCTCGCAGTTCTGGTAGGAGGCTAAAACACTGAACCTTTCACATTATCCACCCCGCGCTCCCACACAAAATCGCTTAGGGTTAGGCCGGGATAGAGTGGAGGCCACGCCACGAATTGCTTGTGATCATCCCCACCACGAAAGATCCATCCGTATCTCAGACTGCTCACGTCTGCGCTCTAGGGACAATTTTGAACCGTGGCTGTAAAACTTCTCGTGTTTTTAAATACTGCTGTCAAAAAAATAAACGGAAATTGGTAAATAAAACAAGAAATATTTATTATTCATCCAAATTTAATGTATCACCTTCAAAGTAGTCCCCTTTCGAAATAATACATTTATGCCAACGAATAATCCAATCATCAAAAAAATTTTAAAACTTTTTGTCCATGATTGATTGGTGGAAATCAGCGACTCTTTCAATATCAACCTAAATTTCATCAGAGCCATATCAGATGAATACGGTGGTTGTTCAATGGTATTTTTTGGCCAGAAATTCGTTTACAATGATAGCATTGTGAGATGGTGAGTTATCGTGGTGCAAAATCCACGAATTTTCTTTCCTCAAATCGGGCCTTTTTGACGAATTTGCTTTCTCTAATGCCGCATAACACTCCGATAATATTCTTTATTTACCGTGTGACCTGCTGGTAAGAATTCCGAGTGCCCAACACCTCGATAATCAAAGAAAATAGTCAGCATCACCTTGACTTTTGATCAACTTTGACATGGCTTTTTCGGTTTCGGCATTCCGAAGCTTGTTGACTGGTTTCCATATCAAACTTGTGTTTCATCACCAGTTACAATGCGTCTTATGCTAGAACGAGTCAATTCCGACCCAACATTCATGTCTTCAGCGATCTTTATGCGATTGAGTTTTTGAAAAAAAAGATCAGGTCTTTCGGAACTAGTCGAATGGCAACGTTTCATGCCTCATGCCCAAACAATCGTTCAATAATGGTACGAATTGATTGGTGAGACAGAGAAAGTGCAATGGCTATCTCTCTCTCAAACTTAAATGACAGTTTTCAGACACAATTTCCTTTCCTTTGGCGATGGTAACTTCAGTTGATGACTCTGATAGCCGACCAGAGCGAGGCAAATCTTCCATCACATCTCTACCGCTTTTGAATTCACTGTACCACTTATATGCACTTTTTTGTTGTTCATAAAGTGGATTCACTGTAGGCCATCCATAACATTTTCAGCGATTAGGCACACGAAATTCCATTTGCAATGCAAAATTTGAGACAGATTCTTGGTTCGATATTTTCATCCATTGAAAAATCGGTAAGAACACTTGAGATGAATTGACAACAATGAGCACTGTAAACAAAATAAACGACAGATAGCGCTCAAGCAGAGCGTCAGTTTAGACAGCTGTGCCAACTTCACGAGATGAAGGATTTTGACAATCCCTTTAAGTGGGCTTTTTTTAAAATGATCAATTCCTGGTACTTTGTTGACAGAATATATAAGACTTAAAAGTGTAGTAACAATATCTCAAATAATATAGCAACAGTAAATTTGTGAAATTACTTCAATCATTCAAAATAATGCTGTACTTTTTTTTTTTTTTTTTTTTTTTTTTTTTTTTTTTTTTTTTTTTTTTTTTACATACAATGCTTCACCAGTGCTAAGACTAATACAGATATATGAAAGAAAGAAACCCTACAGTCACCAAAGTAGAAGTCAGGAGTACTGCAGAGCCAAACATATTTTGGGTAGGTAATTCCTCATTTATCCAAGAAGAATATGGACTTTTTAATATTATGGCTTTACACCTTATCAATGCCGAGATCATTAGAGGCGGCAAAGGACTGTGGGCAACGAACGGGAAGGTATTCCTCTATTTCCTTTTGGGGAAACCACGGAAAACCCAAATCTGGATGGCCGGACCGGGATTTGAACCCGTGTAGTTCCAAATGCGAGGGTAGAGCATTACCGCTCACCCACCATGTTCAGTAAGAGTATGGAGCATATGGCTTAGTCAATATGCGTGCATGCAGAAAACTTAGCAACGTCAATTTACGAATTTTCTTAGGACTTTAGAGCCCATCAACATAAAGGTCATTAAAGACGGGAGACCAGGAATGCAGAGAAATTCAACCATGACCTATTAAATGCACCACCCCTGCTTTTGCCTGAAATGATTTCAGGAAATCTTAGGTAGCAAAAATCTGGATGGTTGGATAGGGATTTGGGGAACCATCTTCCCAGATACCATGCCCCGTGTTAACTACATACCCACCAGACTTGATGTGAATCCACTAATAATTAAAGTGCAATCATCATAGTGATCTAAATATATGCAATGGACATACTGAAGATAATGGATAACCAGGGGCATAACTATTGGAGGGCTAGGCGGTGCCATACACCGGGGCCCCCATAAAGCTCAGGAAGCCCCTGCCAGCAAACCTCACAAGACTTGGTACAGCTAAACAAAAAGGAAAAAAAAGAAAGTCACCCATTTGGTCTGAGGGCCCAAAATATTTTATTTTTTTGCACCGGGGCCCTTGTTAACCTAGTTAAGCCACTGTGGATACCTTCTAAAAGCAGCAAATTTGAAGCTGAATGGATTATATTAATCTAAAGACTACTCAACCTGTCTGCAATCACTAGCTCACTTTTCCTCCATCACTGAAATTTCTCTTGTTGGTAGAGCTCTATTCTAGCTACACTGCATTTCATACATCCTCCACTAGCTAACAGTGCTCACTTGAATCAATTTCTTCACAAAAAATGATAGTCAAAGTATGTTATATATAGACTTTTAAGGAGGGAGCATAAGACCTTCCAATTAAGTTTAATCAATTTTCTTTGATTTGAAATGAGCATACTGAGGCCACATTGCAGGTTGATCTTTCAGGGGAATTTACTACATAACAGACAGCTTGTAAATTATCTGCAACTAACAATCAGCATTAACAGTGTGTGTTCAAGAAAGTCAACCCAAATGAGCCCTTCTACATCCCAGAAAATGGTACCCATAACTTTAACAGACTGAATTGTCATTGCTTTATTATTATTTTTTGTAGGTACTCTACAGTTTTTTTCCGGGTATTTATTGGTGGAACCAGATTCATCATCTGCCATAATACTCATTAAGAAATTGTCTCCTTGATTCCCTGACCTCTGAAGATGGTTTTGAGAGAACTACATATTTGTTTGGTCAGAAAAGACGGGACAAACTCTGTGATAGCCAACATCTGCAAACAATTCCTGCACTACACTGTGATCCATTGTAAGTTAATTCAGTAACATGTCTATCTTGTTTAGCAATGTCATCAAATCTCTCCAGGTTACATTCAGTGGCAGTCTGAGTGACACCATTATGAAGCTGGTCTTGTATTTCCATTTTTAAAATATTTCACTAACACTATTAGTTCTCATGCACACATCTCCACCCATATGGATACCAAAAGTCTATGGTGACTTTCATCAGTAGAGATTTCCTCTTTAACCCTCTGGCTTATAACCAAGTGTGAGCTCCGTGATCAGGTTTTTGAGCCTGGCCCATGGTACATTGGTCGGGCCTAAACTGCCCATCATGGGCCTGGACAGTGGTACGTCAGCTGGGTCAAGTGTAAACATCATATGATTGCAGATTATTAATTTTTATAAAAAAGCTAATTGTGTGTAGTGAGAATTTATTGAGAAATTGGATTTAAATCAATAACATTTATTATTTACTTAAAGATAATAAACCACCTGTGATATATTTACTTCAATTATTTATTAACATTTACTGTTGGGTGTTTAATTTATTAAATTAACTTTTTCTGAATTACATTTTTCCAATAGGTGCAACACCCCATGTAAGTCGTGTGCAATTGGTACAACTTAAGGCAGATATGCCGAGCTGTGGAATGGCTTGAAGGCTCGGCAGTTCTGTTTACATTTAGGGACAATGCTGTTGAATATTAAATCGTAAGGCAACGGGTTGGCAAGGAATTTAATGTCGGCACATATTATTAATATATGTACTTCTTAGACCTACAACTTTGGAAGTATTACTCTTCACAAAAAAATAATTCTCAAAGAATGCCAGATATTTTCATCATAGGAAACCCCAACACTTTTGGAGCCTTTTCTGCCATTTTTACTAAAATGTGAAAATTTAGTGTGCAGAAAATGACAACTTTAACTGATGCTAGAAATGAAAAATGCAACTAATTCAATTATTGCCTTTTTGCATTCTCACTTGCTTTTAAGCTGTCCTTCCACTAAAATTGTATACAATAGAACTCCAATTATCCGAATCCATTGGGACCGGACCCTATTTGGATACTAAAAAATTCGGATAGTTTGATTTTTCCAAAAAATGATCTATTTTAATTAATTAATTACTGTATGTATGTTGAAAATGGGAGAAAAAAAACTATTTTCAATAAAATGAGCTTTTAATTAATTAAATGAAAAGGCAACACTTATACATGTTAAGCGCACTTAAAAGTGCTGTACAGTATGTACATACTTCAACGCAGTTTCAAGGCCAGCAAATGCTCGACTTGCTGATGGTCCCATGTCTGCTTCAACTTCGACATTGAGGTCATCTTCTTTCTTGGCACGTTCTTCTCTCACACTTTCAATAAATTCGTCATCTTTTAGAATTTCATACCCAGGGTCTGACAATTCACACACCACCCATTCTCCTATATCTTCAGCACTAACTTCTGAACATCCAGGAATTTTCAAAAGAACTATTTTGAATTCCTCAAGTGACAGGTCATCCCTATCTTCTCCCGTCTCTTCCCTTTCCTTCACTTGAGCTTCTTTTTCCTTTTTGTTCTCTTCTTCAGTTGGTATGCCTTTCAACTTGTTCCACGCATGTCTTAAAAAAGCGATTCGGGTAGTCAGAGTTCGGATAACTGGAGTTGTACTGTACTTTTTGGGATTGTAAAATGATTTTTTGTTGTTCTGCAATACTGAATAATGCAAAATAACTAGCTGATAATATTAGTTTTAAGAATATGAGTAAAAAAAGGAGAGGGAAAGGAGAATAATTGCTTATCAAAGTAGGAAGCAGAGGATGTGATGACATTAACCTACAAAATGAATACGAAAACAAATATTGAAGATGAATTTTTTGAGAGAATGAGAATACATATTGTGCACCACTTGTGTATGGTCAGCCAAATCATTTTAAAAATTATATCATGTTTTGTCGAATATCCATAACACTGCTCTCACATGGTATCAAGGTGAACATATCTAAAATAATACTTAGCAATTGATTTATGCAGATACTCTTTACAACATGATGCACCATTTTTTTTTTTTAATTTGAACATATCCATCAGAAGAAAAGTTTAAAAATATACATCAGCAATGATTAAAAAAGTTACTCAAATGCACAAACTGGAATCAGTAATAACTTTAGAAATGTATATAAAAATTTCTCCAAAAAATTAGTCTATATTTTATCCAACACACAAACTAAACTAATAGGTGTTCTGAGCATTCCAATTCCCAATGGCATTACATAAGAAAGAAATAACGTAAGCATAGCGCGGCATTTTAATTCCATGATCTTATTTATCCTTTCATTGTGACCTAACTTCCTACAATAGTTGGAGAAATATATCATTGCCTTGATGAATGACAGAAGTTCGATTTCATGTTACTAAATAAATTTATGCAGAAACTATATCTTTCTATCCAAGAAATCCAACACAATTTCTCTTATCAATTTCATGATGCTTTTGTAAGGACAATGACGAGTGGTCACAAATCGTGCAGTGACTCTTTACATATTCATGTTACTAAGTTACAGTTAAAGTTTGTAACATTTTATGTTCCTACATACATTAGTTTACTTTCTATAAATAAACCTCTAAGATCTACAGGGTGTTACAAAAAGGTACGGCCAAACTTTCAGGAAACATTCCTCACACACAAACAAAGAAAATATGTTATGTGGACATGTGTCCGGAAATGCTTACTTTCCATGTTAGAGCTCATTTTATTACTTCTCTTCAAATCACATTAAACATGGAATGGAAACACACAGCAACAGAACGTACCAGCGTGACTTCAAACACTTTGTTACAGGAAATGTTCAAAATGTCCTCCGTTAGCGAGGATACATGCATCCCCCTCCGTCGCATGGAATCCCTGATGCAGCCCTGGAGAATGGCTGCATCTACATTTGGTACCGGGGTTGCATAGACAAGGGCTTTCAAATGCCCCCATAAATGGAAGTCAAGAGGGTTGAGGTCAGGAGAGTGTACTAACATACTAACGAAACTAAAATGAGCTCTAACATGGAAAGTAAGCGTTTCCGGACACATGTCCACATAACACATTTTCTTTGTTTGTGTGTGAGGAATGTTCCCTGAAAGTTTGGCCGTACCGTTTTGTAACACCCTGTATATATAATGAAATCACAAAAAAGTAGTTCTTTCCACTCACATGTGGTATGGAAAGCAAATTAGTACTTGAAATAAATTTAGCATATGTCAAACTATTATTATAACTGTTTTAACTTGCTCAAAATTATTCATATTTTTGTCCCATATTTACATTTAGAAGAATTAAACCTACAAAAAATTTGAAATAGTGAAAAATATAACTTTCTTTGGGCATTGGAAATCCACTGTTGACATCATTAGAGCTGGGAGAGGATTGGGGACAGTGAAGAAGAGAAAATACAGTGATGGCATTTTGAAGGAACCATCCTGGTATTTGCCTGAAGTGCTTTGGTAAACATGGAAAAATAAAATTGAAGTTCATTAACATTATTTGACCTGCCTATAGCTTCAAATAAAAATGATTTAGCACATTACAAGTATATTGTTATCAATAATTAATTTCAGGGCTTACAAGGGTCATTAGAACCAGAAATGAGGAAATAATAATAAATCATCTTTGGTCTGTATTGCAGAACCATGCTACAAATTCACTAAACTTACTTTAGGAAACCAAACCTCAAAGGCTACATGTGTTTTGATCCAAAGTTTTCCCAACTCATCATGAAATAATATAAACTGGACAGATAGCCCAAAATGTAGATCATGCCAAACTTTCCTGTGGATTATATCGAAGTACCACAATTTCTTGAAAACACCACCAAGTATGGCAATTCACAAAACCGTGCCTAATACTGACCTGCTGATGCCCAGCTGTACAAAAATGGATGACAATCGGGTATCAAATCGAATAAAAACTGTTCTCAATTCTTGAATAGAACAAAAGTGTTCATCTGTAAAGTGGAATCAATGTAAATTAAACCAACACTTGGCTACTATGATCAAGCAGCGAGATATAAGCAAAACAGAAAATAATGATTGAGATGCTTGTACTTGAAGGACCCATTTGGGTCCTTCCTGCTTTGTTGACAAGCTCTGTTGTGTGGTTCAGCTGGTGATGGTGTGACCATGCAATCTTCAAGGGACATCTGCTCTAAAAGCTTTGTGCATGCAGTGTCACCTGTTGACAAGTCTATGTCATAGTAATTTTATATTGGTGAGATTTTCTGGGGCCTAATGGTGTGCTTTTCAAGTGTAGCTTTATGCCATCTTTGAATGTGCCTATAGCTGCAAAGTTAATTCTGACTAGTAAGAAACAAACTGCCAATTGTAGAAGAGGGGTCATCTTACTGGAAGACAAAGCACTAGCAGTATAAAAAGTGATATTTGTGTGTGAGTGTGTGTGTGTTTGCGCGTGCGAGGAGAAATAGTACTCATGCTGTATACCTTACAAAATTTCTCTTGAATATAATTAATTATTCTGAGATGTCTATTTAAATTGAGTTTACATTATAGTGAATACAGATCAATAACATTACTTTCAGTATAGCTGTAACTACTCCCAAATGTCAGCACATATTTTTATACAAATCAAAAATGCTGTGCCATATTTCAAAGTAAGAACATATTTATTCATTATGACAGATGCAAAAATAAAAATTTAGAAGAAATAGACAAAGAACCCACTTCAGTTGTTTGAACAAATGCATATATTGACATGAAAATTTTAGTTTTTAATAATATAATTTTAACAACTCGTAAAAAAGCATTGACAACTGGAGATCTAATACATATAAAACCTATTTGCACACACATTGTTTCATTATCCTTAACTAAAGTACATATAAAAACTACTTGTCAGAACAAATAATCTAATGGATCAGCAGGTCTTAAAACACACACACACACACCAGTCTCCCCTCAAATATCTAATGTATCAAAAATGAATGATCAGAAATGAATTCTCATGATAAATTGGTAAAAAAATATAACTGAAAATAGGCTTCCTGGGTAAATAATTCTGTTGCAAGGAGCACTATGTCTGATCTTTCTTAACTTTAAAGTTTTAGTAGAGAACCTTTTGGAAATTACTAGCGGTTTGAAATTCTACTTCTTTCTTTCAATGTTTATCGCATAGATCCCAAGTGGGGGGAAAACCTCAGGCACATGGAATAAGTCACAGTTAAAATATACACGTACATGATATATAATAATCATAGTAAACTATTGTATGTTATAAAGACATTAATTTAAACATTGAAATTTGCCACTTCATTCTGTGAATGTCACATTAGATAAAACTAATTGCTTTATCCAAAATTTCAAATGGAGTAGGAGTTGACAATAACATTCTTTCAGGTTTTCTTTTAAACACATATTTACTATCTACAGAGATTTTTACTCTTAGAAGAGAATTAAACAGATATGTTACAGAAAAAATAATACCCTTCTGTTTTAATGATAGTGATGTTAGTGTTCTCTGCAAGTGATTTGTTTTGAAATTGTGTGGCAGGAACTTGATTCAAACAAGTGAAAATTTTCTATGAGAGGATATATGTACTGAAAAGTCATAAGAATACCGATTTTTTTTTTTTTTTAAAGAGAGTTCTGTATAAGAAATTCTAGGTTGTACCCTACAAACTGTTCAACAGGGGTCGGCCAAAATGAAGGAAAACCTGTAAAACATGCACTTTGTTTCATTAATAATAAAGTTTTTGTACACTTTTTGCCTTCAGTACAACTTGGTATTATACAAACCCTCAACAGTCTCCCGTGGAATTTTGTAGCATTCTTCACTCGTCGCAAAGATGATGGAGGAGGAAATTGGCTTCAGACTCTCTCTCCCCAAAATAGGCCACACAGCCACAATAATGCTCAAGTTAGGGGGTTGTGGTTGTTAAGGAAGAGTACATCTCAATGTTCCTCAAACCAAAACTGAGCATGGTATAGTGTCATCCTGAAAGATTGCATTTGTGTTGGGAAACAATGTGTGGACCTAAAATCTGTACATAGCCATCAGAAATAATGTTACCTTTCAGGGTAACGATAGGATCCCTAGAACATCCTTTTGCTTATGGTTTTTTCTCACTGATGTTGAGGTCAGAGGTGGGAAAGGACTGGAGGACAAGTAACAGGAGGGAATTTGCCTATGGCCTTTTGAAGGAACCATCTTGGCATTCACCTAGTCATTTGTAAAACCCAAATTTGGATAGCTGGATGGGGATTCGAAACCATTTCCTACCAGTGCGTGGCCAGAGCATTAACAACCACCTACCGCTCTTGGTAATATAGTCTCCTGGACCATCACAGATCCACCAATCAGGGTTGTAATCATCTTTGGGCATTCTAGATAAACAAATCTGGCCTACTGTGGGGAATGAGGAGAAAAATGACTCATCTGATCATTAATCTTTTCCAGTCATCAGCAGTCAGTGTTGTGATAACTGCACCACTACTTTCACGCAATAGCATAGGCTTTAGTAATAAGAGGATCATAGATTGCAGCAACACAATGTATGTTGAGTTTATGAAGCTGATGGACTGTTTTTATATAAAAATGTTCTTCTAGATATTCATCAAGCTCTGCTTTAGCTTTTTGGTGCTATAGCTTCATGGATCATCGCAATAATTCTTTTCAATATTTGGCTATCTCACTCACTTGGTTTCTGTCCACAATTTCTCTTACCTGATGACGTCCCAAGTTTTGTGTACACTGTTGCTCTTGATATAAATAAAGTGGCAGTATTTGTAACAACACACCAATAATCTGACCTCTTTGAAACTGCCAGGTACTGTTTCCAGCACTGCCACTTAAACTGGGACAATAAGTAATACACACAAAACCTCAGATTCTCAGTAGGATTTGCAAACACATTGGCATTTTTGAAGTGTTTCTCCCCCCCCCCAAAAAAAAAGTATGCCATGCAAAATGACTGAATGAATATAGAAGTTCACATGCCAGTAGAAAAAGTGTTCTTATTGCAAAGTTGGCAATGCTGAACTACTTGTATAGAAATATCATGTGATTCTGTCATTTAAGTTTTTCAGCAGTCTGAAGGCAGAGGAATTTTGTTCTTTATTTCTCAAAGAGGGTGTCCATTAATGACGCGAGGTGTTTTTTCGGAATTCCGAAACCTCCCTCCCGCCCAGCCCTCTGGTGAGATTGAGATTTTGTTGAGATCTGGTCAGATCCCCCCTAAAATAAATGAAGGGAGATTTTTGAAGGGGAACCCTCCTCCCCATCCACAGTTGACCTCGTAGCTTTGAGACCCTTTTTATTCGTGTTGATATACCCCCTAAAGTCAATTTCCGCCCAATTATAGACCTTTTTTTTTTTAGCTCTACTGTCTGCCAAGAATTTCAAAACCTTACATGAGATTTCTGTCGACCTACCATCCCCTTCGTGAGATTTTGCCAGACCCGCCCCCCCCCCCCCCTATTTCACCTCACGTAATTAATGGACGCCCCCAAACCGTTTATTTTATAATTTATGTGAAAATTTTCCAGCAGTTTATTTCTTAATAAAATCTTCTTGGGCTTCCAGCTGAGTATAAATGTCACAAATCTGGAACCGAGGTTCAGCTAATAAGGGAAAATGCGACATTTCTCTGTCTGGTCCAAATTCATGAAGTTTTCTTCAATAGGCTCATGATCCCCCTTCTTTCATTCTTGAAGACTGTTTCCAGGTTCACTATTGGGCTTTTCACCTCATTGAAGTTCTTCGAGGTGGGTGAGGATGGAAAAAGGGGGGGGGGGGGCGGGGCAAGGGATGGGGAGGAATTCAGCTAAGGCCTTTCATAGAAACCAACCCGGCAACTGCCTGGAGAAATCTGGGGAAACCAAATTCTGGATTGTTGGACAGGGATTTGAATCCAAATGTCTGGCCCAAGCAATACCACTCGCCCACTGGGTTCTGTCATGCTCACCAGAGTGGTAAACACAGAAATAATTCCCTTAATTTTATGAACCATGTTACTGCACAAAAGAGCTTAATACTAAGAACTGAACTTCAGAGTATGATTTTAAATAAGATTGTAAATGAATTACTTCACTCGCTATCTTTCACTGACGTGAGGAAACGGACACATTTGTAACTAAATTTAATTCTGACTATTTCCACTACACACATTCCATAATAACAAATTTGAAATTTTGGATTGTTTAACTGTTTCACTAAGTCTCAGCACCAAATGAACTGTTGCCTTAATCTCTGGTAAACTCTCCCTCTCCTTTTGTTCCCCTATCCCCATGTTCCTCCTACTCTGTCAGCACCAACCAGTTATTCTCATCCCCTCCCCATCACCACCCCTATAGTGACAGCATCCTAGATCTGTCACGATAGTGCGTTGAATTAGTTCATTTGCACAAGGCATGAATCATAATTAAAAAAAAAAAATTCTTTAAATGACCAAGGATGTAGCTCAAAACTTTTGATACCGATATGTTCATGGTAGATGTTATTTCATCACTTAGCTAATTTTTTGCAAGTTCTGGTTTATTTATCTATGAATGAATCTTTGTTCACATTACATTCCTTTGCCATACGCAAAAAAAAAACCTGATTCCATGCCATGAAACTTTTCATCATGATTTTGAATATAGTCGTCCCCTTTTAGACCAGGAGTACAAAAAATATATATAAACTTTGAATTAAGAGCCTTAGAAACTGCAGGAAAAACAAGGGAAAAAATCATAGATGATTTATTCTGTGGAATGGAGGTGAAGAGATCAGAATTTTATCTCCTACAATGATGGGTACTGAGAATGTGTAATGCTAAGGTAAGTGTAGCATATTTGCAAAGGTGTCAACTGAGGAGAAACAGATATAAGTGGACTAGAAGGTGGAGACAAAGATATGCTGAAATTTATGGAAGATGGGTAGGAAGAACTGCAGACAGGCTTTTGACATGCAAATTCATATTAAAAATCACTTTTGTATAACTGTTTTTGTAGGAAGATTGCCTTTACTGATGATGTAAACAAGAATATCAGCCAACATGGATCTCGGATAATAAAGTACGTAGAAGTTTATTGGTACACAACACGCAAAACAATTAAATTTTTTAAAATTTTTATTTAGACTTATCCCAGAATAAACTAAGAAGCTTAGTAAGAGTACAGTTTTTATTTAAACACCAAAGAATAAAAGTTTATGAACACACATACTGTCATCTACTACTGATTATCAACAAAATACTAAAAATATTTAACATTAGCATATAAAAATGTCTTAGGTCAACGCATTTAATTGTTTCTTCAGTACAGAAACATCAACAGATTTCTCTCTTTTTTCATAAGGTTTCATGTGCGAGCCTTCTGAATGGTACTCACGGAGGACATAACGATCCAAATTTCCTTCTATGTCTGGTATAAAATATGTCCAGCATTTAATAATTTTGTGATCAGTACACTCTAGTTGTATTTCTTCTGCCACTCTCGAGTATAAATATGGATGAGATTCCAACTCATCCAAACAGTTCAACATCTTTTCTTCCACCCAGAATATTTCACCCATCACGTGCTGTGAATTTTTTTATAAATGATTTTTTACTTTTTTCGAACCATACAATAAACCCTATAAAAGATCTAGAAATTCAGGATACAAAAGTTACACACACACACACACACACACACATGCATTTTGGGAATAGCAAATTAATATCAAACACAAATAAGGTGGTTACTGAGCATAACAGTACATGTGAAAGAGCTTATATGTTAATACTACAAGCAGAAATTTTCTTCACTATATTAGATAGTTAATTTTATTTTATACACAGTGCTAATTAAGAGATAAAACAACTATTTATTCCATTTTCCCCAACAGAGAATTACAGAAATTTAAAAACAGTCTAGTCAAATGATGACCCCAAATAAACAAAACAGTATAATCAATTTCACAGGGTTCTTGATTTATAAGAAAGACAGATCAATAGGCATAATGCTAGGGAATTTAGCAGTTGTAAGTAAATTATATGACAACCTATGATGGTAACAATGATAATGTAATGCAAATATATATTTTATTTCAGTCAGTTTCAGGCCATTTATATTTCTTTTTCGTATACTGCTGGCAAGTGTTCCATAGTGTTGATTCTTGGCTGTCCGGGTGGCGCCGCATCATATTTCTTGTAGCCAATGTTTCGAACATCATTCTGTGGTCTTCTTCCAGGGCAGAACTAATCTGGAAGAAGACCACAGAATGATGGTTGAAACGTTAGCTACAAGAAATATGACGAGGCGCCACCCGGACAGCCAAGAATCGACTGACTCTGGCCACGAAGCCTACGATTACATGTTCCAAAGTGTGTTGACTCTCTCTGGAATTTTAGATTAATTAGTAGCTACAATCTTTGTTAATTTTGAGTTTCTAGGAAACAAGAGCCTTCAGATAAGCAAGCCATTTGTGCAGCCTAGTCTGTTGCACCTGGAAGTAATGAGATGACTATCAAATAGCATGAACATGAGGAAAAAACTTGACAATCTTAAATGTTGATGACAGTATCCCTACAGCTACAAGCTCAATGGATTTTATACAATGGGCCTTAGTTTCTGAGACACAGCTATAAAACTTTTTATAGCATCTTCAAATTGTAGTAAAGTAGTAATGATGTACCCAATGGATAAGATCCTAGACTCTCACTGTACAAACTTGGATACTATCTTGCTATTACTGATGTTATTTCTATTATTACTATAATTGTAATTATTTTTACATCTTTATATCACTGTCAAACACATTTAATCATTTTTGGAGATTTATTAAAATAAATCAAATATGTAATCATTATATTTGAAATGTATTAAGATTTGTTCCCCGTAAACATTTTAATCAGCTAGCTATTGACACAACAAATTTATCCCCATCGGAAGAGAAAATGCTTACCCATTCAATAAACTGTATGTGTGCCCAAATTATAACACCTGCATTATCAAAATTTCATACCAGCTGTAAGATCAGCAAACAACCTACAAGCAGCTGCGGTTGTGTGGAAAAATGTGACTGGTGTACTTCAAATTTATGTTTTTCTTCTTTCTATGCTCAATATACCATGACGTATGCTCAAGTTGCGTTGACGATGACACAATAATAACTGAGGTGCTACAGTATGTTAAAAAATAATAATCTTGATTTGCTTCGAACTTTACGGGTCATCAATATTATGAGTCATGTGAGGATGGGGTGCAAGGAACGGGTAGTAATTGGACCACGGCCTTTTCAAAGGAGCTATCATCGCATTCGCCTGGAAACCATGAAAAGCAAAATCTGGAGGGCTGGATGGGGATTTGAATCCATGTCCTCCTGAATGCCATGCCCCAGTGTAACCACTCACCTATTACGCTCAGTTGTACATTTTAGCCATTATAAATATATTTACAGTTTATTATCAACTTATTACCTAGATTACAATCATCAAAATTTTGTAAATATTTGTTTTTCACTCATCAATAAATATTAAAGAAATGTGACTAAAAATGGTTTAAGGACATAAAAATTTAAATCCGAGTCAAAATACAACTATAGTAGTACTGACAGCAATAACAGTAAATCAAAAATACAAAAAAATTACCAGGAGCTGGTCACAGATTTGAGATTCCAAAGCAAGAGTCAGGGACTTGGGTTACACCACATTCTGTGAATGGTGTTACAATTTACCTACTATTTAAGTTGCTATGAATTCATAGGATGTTATTTCTTGGGATACTATGGCCCATTACATTAAGTCCATTGAACATGTTAACTAAGGGAACACTACCCTGCATTATCAAAAAACTGATTATTACCAAGTTTGACAGTTGCATGGTAATGCATATGATGAATTAGAACAGCAAAAAATATGCCTGCCACTTGCATTCCCAGCTTCAAGAACCTGCAAATCACTTTTATGAAAAGACTTAATGGTTTTTGGTTTGGAAAGAACACAATTCTTTTCCAATCAGCATTAGATTTTTGGTCCTCTCCTAAACTTTCTTTCTTTTTTCCCCCCTTTAAGATGACAAGGATTTTTAATATACTGGCACATGCATTTTAGGAAACAGTAACTAAAACTACCAACTGCAAATGTGTCAGAACTGTAAGAGACTGGCTAGTAAATATCAGATGGCTGCAGCTAATGTAAACACACCTGCTAATTCTCATCCATGCTGCTGGTCTCCTGCGGGGAAGTCCCATATAATCACCAATGGCAGGGGATGACTGGTTAATACTGACACAGTGTATAAGAAATCAGTTTTGAGTAACAGCTTTCATTCCCACATTTTAATTACTTTGAGCACAGAATTTTAAAAAATGGTGTGAGATATATATATATATTCAGCATTTTCAAGTGGGCATTGGTAGTCTCAAAGTTGATTAATCCATATTACTAAAACAAGAAACAGACTCAACAAATTTAAGAGAACACGAATTCAGTTACTACTTAAAATTCTTGAATTTACTTCTATTTTACTGCAACAAAGTATAGGAAAAAAATCCCCATTAAGGATTTTTGAACATGGGATATTATGAATATGGAAAACAATGTCTACACAATATTCCTTGATATTTCCAAAACAAACAAGACCTGCTTATTTTTGTTAATAAATAAATAAAATTCTAAAACAATAGTTTATAGCTAACTACTGTATAAATCAGTTTTCCTCTACCAATACTGCATTTAATGTTCTTTCAAAAGAAAAGAGGAAAAACTTGTCAGTGGGAGGTCTTGGGAGGGGGGCGAGGCGGAAGAAGACAAAAGGAAAGAGAGATGGTATCTTACATTCAAGAGAAAAAGAACCTTATATCTCACTCTAACCATTATGATCAGTAAGAATGGAGACTTTCCCAGCATATGATTGAAATCGCAGAATTGTATTGTAAAACATGACTATGCTGTTTTAATCAGACGTGAAATCATATACACTGGTCTGATGACCGACAGCTAATGTGTCAGCTCAAGTGTCTCACACCACTTTTATAGCATGTGGTTCTGTCCACTGTCCAGTGGACATGTATGTAGGTCTTCTTTGCAGCCCATGTACCCTAATATGGAGCTATCTTATGGTGGTAGCTGGACAAAGGTACGATGCTCACTCCAGAGTTTTGCATTGGACAGTATAACAAACCAGCAATTGCATAGAATGTGTAAGGCCGCTGCAGAGGGTAGATTTTGTTAATGTTAAGACACTGGCCAGGACATCACATTTTTAGGACTCGATCATCCAAGGAGCAATTGAATTTTAAATAGCTGATACGTTTAATAGATTCAGTGAGCTATGTCCTAGTGTGAAGACTGGATTTCGTTTTCTTTCTTTTTTCTTGTGGCTGTATGCCTTGTCAACATTGAGATCATTAGAGGCAGGAAAGGACTGGGGACAAGGAATAGGAAGGAATTCGGCCATGACTTTTTGAAGAAAGCATCCCAGCATTAGCCTGGAGTGATTTGGGGAAACCATGAAAAGCCCAAATCTAGATGCGAGGAAAGGGATTCGAACCAGCATCGTCCTGAATGTGAGCCCAGAGCATTACCCGCTCACCCACAATGCTCATTTGAAGCCTGAAAACCAGCCTTGGCGAAACTGCGGAGAGTGTATCGTACATCCGTTCAGCTGTTGCCATAAGACAGCTTCATATTAGTGTGCACAGGCTGTAACGACATCCAGGTGTGTACAGAACCATATGCTGCATAAGAAGAGTACCACACTTGAGCTGACTCATTAGACGTCGTTCAGCAGACCAGTACAGATGATGGAGTTAGCATCAAAATCTATTGTTTTTACAACACAATCCAATGGTACATCTGTGAAGACTTCATTGCATTATAATCAGTCATCTCAATAATGTAATATGAATGCATGAATTTTTCGCTAAAATAAGTGTTTGGAAAACTACTTACTCAAACAATGTGTCATGTCTGGCTAAATACACACATCACACATTTTTACATGAATAGTTAAATAGTAAAATGTTAAATCTTTGATCACCTTGAAATTAAGACATTTCATAGGGTCACTTCTATTATAAAAGGATCAATTTTTACTACTTTCTTTACAACTCTGACTATCAAACAAAACTAAACCACGACACTGGTTTTCAATATTCAATGTGAATAAAATTTTCCAGTTATGTAATAGATATTTTCTGGTATGTTGACGGTGAGTATAAGATGACATCCAAGAGCATTCTGTTAGCCATTGTAGTAAGTGAAAAAGAGTATTTCTGCATGGCTGGTTCAACATCATAACTCAAGAACTTGTGCAAGATATGCATATGCTGAACAGAATGTTGTGATGAAATTTCTTATAACAGATGTATCACAGGAACCATCTCGGCAATCACCTAGAATGATTTTGGAAAACCACAGAAAAGTGAAATTCGGATGGATGGACAGTGATTTTAACTCTTGTCTTCCCCAATGCCAGGTCTGACCATTACCACCCACTAGATTTGGTTCTACCATCTCTGCCAAAATTATAGTTTATTTTTTTTATTTATCAATCTTGTTTCATGGATCCCTGCTGAGGAAGCACCACTGGGATGTGAAACATGTCACGGTTAATATACATACATACAATATGAGTCATAATCATAGTAAAAACAATTATATACTACAAAGAAAAATAAAGAGAATAAAATAAACATAAATTTTTACAACTGAGTTTTGCAAAAGTGCAAGAGGATTTTTAAAGCACTATCTACCTGTAGACATGCACTTCTTACAGTCTACTAAAAGAACAGACTACTGGCAGAAAAAGTGTTAAACACACACCTGAAACTGTAGCAGGTTGCAACAACATTGCCATATTTGATTTGTTTAACAGTGAAAGTGTACTGTAACTGAAGGTTAACAGTTTCTTTGAAATAAACTAAACTACACTTTGTACGGTGTTTGTGGCACCCCATGAAAATACAGAAGAGAGGATCTTAGTTAACCTAATTTAAACAATTCTGTAAAAATGGTGGCAAAGGCACATTTGCTGGCCAAGGTGTGTGTATTGATTTCTATCTGTGTGAGTAACACAAATGCCTGAAGTATTATGCTTTTTGTGTTTGAATAGATTTTTATGTCACTGTATCCCTTCTTCCTGCAACTTTGGAAAATGATTGGTCTACTTTATCTTTCCTTTCCATGTAAATCAACTATTTAACATGTCATTGTGTATGTGTGTGTATTGATTTCTATCTGTGTGAGTAACACAAATGCCTGAAGTATTATGCTTTTTGTGTTTGAATAGATTTTTATGTCACTGTATCCCTTCTTCCTGCAACTTTGGAAAATGATTGGTCTACTTTATCTTTCCTTTCCATGTAAATCAACTATTTAACATGTCATTTACAATATTATTTAAAATGGTTTAAAAGTTTTTATTCCACTAATCTTTTTTGTTTTTCCTTATGGCTTTCAGTGCTATTAATGTTGACGTAATTAGAGATGAGCGAGGAATAGGAAGGAATTAAGGAATTCCTTTTGAAGGAAACATCCTGGCATTCGCCTGGAGTGATTTCGGAAAAACAAAATCTGGATGGCCTGATGGGATTCCAACCAGCGTTCTCCCAAATGCACCAATAATCTTATCTGTAATTTCAAAAGACTAAACTTTTAACCATGTTTACATCATATGACATTTGCTAGTTAAGCTCGCTACGCCATCAAGGCACTACCTTTACCTCATACATTAATAACTTTACAAGTGATGTTAAATGTCAGACTATTTCTTCAAACTAAATTTATAAGAAAGCACAAAAGATAGGGAAAGTAGACCAATCGATTACAACTGATAAAGGAAGGAAACAATGAATGCAAAGAAGGAAGAATATGTTTCACAATGCAGTAGGACCCAGTTTGTACAATACTGCAGTATAATGACGACATTACCTTGTGTGGCATAAAGTAGGTCTGGCAGTATTGTGCCCAAAGAATTTTTTGTCTTACTATTTTTAAAAGTAAGAAGGTACATCACGTATGATCCCTGTATCAAAAAATATTCATTTAACAATTACACTTCTTTTTGTTATGCCTTTATGGCTTATGTATTTTATGGTCATTAGAGAGCCAGGACAGGATTGGGGTTAAGGAACATGAAACAATTTGGTAATGGTCTTTTCTTTTTAAGGCACCAATACAGCATTTGCCAAGATTGATTTTTGGAAACAATGGAAAACAAATTTGGATGAACAGACAGGGATTTGTACTCTAATACAACCAACTAATTAGATGCTCAGGAATATAATCATATTTATACTGATTAAATCATATGAAAAGTTAGCAGCAATTTTGAATTACAATATTGTTTCAAGCAACTGTTTGTAGATTAAATCTACAAATCTTACAACAATCTTCAGTATTACCAATGTTTAAAATAAAAAAACATTGGTATTATAACACAGCAACATTATTGTAATCTATAGCTTCCAATCACTTACATCCAATGAAATCTTTTACCCACTATTAACAACTAAAGCAATGCAGCAGTTCTTTGCTTTTCATTTCAATGTGTAAACTTAATTAATTGATTATAGGTAACAATGAAATACCGCGAGGCAATATTTACATGGAAAAGAAAAGGGAAAATACACCCAACACTCGCCAAAGTTGAAGGGAGGGCAGCTGCAACACAAAATGACACACAAACAAAGAAAATACAATATTTTGGGTGATAACCCCTTTTTCAAGTTAACAGAGGTAGGTGGCTGGGCTTGCGCAAGACTTGCGTTCAACGCAGCCACTCATAGAATGCAATAGACCGCCGGAGGTGGTGGAGGGAGCAATGATGATATAACGGTGAGTATAAAAAAATTTAAAATGGTTGAAAAAATAATAGTAATAAAAAATATAAATAAATAAAAGTATAATTGAAAATTTTTGAAAAATATATGAATCTATTGTACTGGCCAGTGATGGGTGTATAGGGTGAGGATGGAAGATATTAACAGAAATTAAGGCCTGGGAGATGTCTAGTCTGCAGGATGTGTTGATCACAACAGAAGGAAAGATTACATAAATACAGAACAGGTTGATTACATGTTTTGCACCAAATGAGTTGCAAACTAAAATTTCTCAAAATGGCCCTCAAATATACATAAAAATAGATAAACAAGCCAATCACTACTTTGTAGCAAATATTTCTACCCCATCAAAATAAATATGCAAACGAAAAGTTGATGGCGGTTCAATACGGGCATATCAAAAAGTAACTTATAAGTACAGTTTGGCCACCATTTCTTAACACGTTTGACAGCAACCATAGTATCTGCACTTTGCAGGGGTATTATCTAAATCACGATACCGCTAGATTCTCTTAACACTTCACCGACTACATCGTGTGTTTCCATGCATGACATGTTCAGCCTTCACGATGCAATAAATCTTTCCCTACTCAGGCCAGGCTGACAATCCATGATGTACTACATCAGAAATATTAGGTATTTTGGGGTGTATATATATATATATATATATATATATATATTATATGCATGCATGTCTTACTGCGGAACTATACTATGTTGATTTGTGAATACACATTAGGCCATAGAATGTAACAAATAGTAATAATAATAAAAAAAAATAGTAACTGAAAAAGTTACAGAAAATCATTACTTGTGCAATTAATAATATTATTAAAATATCAACAACATTCCAAACTGATAATTGATATCATTCAATAGTAACGTTCCATAGTGTTGGTTCCTGTAACGTTAAAGTTATTAGTCGCAATTTCATTGATTTGTATTTTGTAAAACCTGTTGCTTGCTCGGGGTTGTAGCTTGCAGCAGCTTGTCTTAACTATGATCGTGTCTGGTACCCTTACGTGATGCTATTTACGGTCGCCAATCCCTCGTAATTACCCCAAGGGATAAAGGTCTGTCCTTAAAACACAACTTCAGACTTCCTGATTAATTCCAGATTATATTTTTTTCAAAAGTTCTTACATAAATTCGGTACCAGCGTAGGCCTAAAAGAAAAGCATCAGACTTCTACCCGAAATAAATGATTACAGGTTAAACCATCCTCTCACAGTAAGCAACTTCCTCCTAACCCCTAGATGAAAGTTCATCCCGAAGGAAGATTGACCTCGCACCATTATAACATCACTACTAAAATTTCTACATCTCCGCGACCAACCAACACGCCGTCCTCTCGATTCAATTTCTGCCGAATTACTGCTGTCCGCCTAGGCTAGCGGAGGCTCCTTATATTCATATTGGGCAAGCTGACTCAGCAGACGCTTGATTTGACAAAGGGAAACCTTATTTTTATTCCGATAGGTCTGAAATTTTGATATGTTATGAAGCATATTTTAAACGTCAGTTTTAGTTATGACAAGTTTTCTCCTAGGATTTGTGTATTTCGAGTTAAAGTCGTAAAAGCTTTACTCTGTCACCATCCCTACAATTCGTTAGTCTGTGAAATGATTCTGTTATCAAATTGTTCTATAAAAATTTCCTCAACTTTTGACATATAACACGTCTAGATCCCAAATGTATTTGATGGTGAAAATCGACTTTGACTATAAGTGCAAAGTCAGCTAAAAACTTGTATGTTCATTATCTCCAAATATATGAGTGCTACCGATCTGTAATATATCTCAAACTTTACTAAATTAAATTTCTATCTGATGGTAATATTATTTCCTCATTATCTATTATCCCTTAATGCCAATCCTTTGTTTCCAAAATAATGCTTAGTAGCAGCAATTATTTTCAAACCTTAATTTCCCTTTTACGGTTTATATATTGTCGGAATCTTTACGAAAATCGCTCCATGTGTTCAGTGAAAGCTTCTCTTTAATATATATGTCTTTTCTATGCCCTCAGATCTGTATGTCTGCAGAAATGTTGAATTGCAGAGTCAGCGAAATCTCTTATTTTGTCTAAAAAACATACTTTCTTTTCACTTATTGACTCTATCTTTTAATATGTTGTGTATTATCTTATGCTGAAGATTTTGAGCTCTGAATCTTAGCTGTACCTTGAAAATTAGGTGAAAAAAGTTACTTGTGCAATAAATTCCATGAGCTTGAATGATCACCAATTTCATGATATTTCCGTAATATAATTTTCAAAAATGCAAGTGTTGTATCTAATTTGAATTGTCGTCTCATTTTACACCTCTGAAAATGAATGTGGCCAAAAGGCTTCTAAAAATGTTTAAATTTCTTTATAATATTTTCGAAAACTTACAAAATAGCTCAAACTCTCCTTACTAACATGTTTTCTGACTCTCAAACTACTGAAAAATGCTTCTAAAATGATCTGCTGTTGGTTTTAAGTGTGTTAAGGACCCTTTGAACTGTTTTTGAAAGTATACTGACATAAGTAAGGTTATGTGACAATTTCACTCCATTCTTCTAAATTTCTTCACCTAGCTTAAATTGCTATTAACATCATTCATAAAAAATAAAATATTTATAAAAAAGATTTCGCAATAACTATTTGGGTTTAGGTTGTAACGCAGCCTGGACCACACTAACAGATTTGGAAATTGGGTATCAGCAATATCGTGTGTGATGGTTGTATTTCACTATGGCCCAAGCTGCATTAAGACAGTAACAACAATAGATACGTCATAGAAATTAGGTATCCGGAATAAGGTGTTCGATAGTTATGTTTCGGTGTGGTCCAGGCTGCATCAAAGTCTCATCACCAATTAATTACTCCTTAACTAGTGGTACAAAATTAACGATTTCACGATATGAGATGGATTAGTGATGAACTACTTTCTGTAGAAGGCCCCATTAGTGACATTTAAAGCTGTAAGTGGAATGCAAACGTCAAATTCAGCAACGTAGTGCCATCATACTCTCTCTATCCCGAAGTGTTTACATTGCGAGGCGGTAAGTGGTTGCAGCGGTATCACAATCTAGATAATACCCCTTTGCGGCAACGAATGTAAGATAACTGGCAAGTGTTCATGATACAAATGAATATATTGCTAAGCCATTATAACCAATGTAATGCAAATGCCAAGTTGTATGAATTTGACAGCAACATATGTACTCTGAAACTGCAGTAGCTTATAGAACTCAATGAAAAGAAATGTACTACTCATGCAATGCACTTATCATTCTCGTCCAGGCCTAATTACAACCCAACAATCATGCCAGCATATTGCCACCAGAAATTCAAGGGAGCTGAATTTATGCTGCAACAGCTGTGGGACTTTGGAGATGGTACTCAAATGTCCTGTATAAACCACGATTTACAACACAAGTTTGGGATATTTTAATTAATTAGTACACATGGCTTTCATAAGCACATTTTCCTAAATAATAAGAGTACAGATACAGATACTATCACATATGATACCTTTCATGTGACATTATGTCAAAGGTATGATTCTTTTTTGCTTTTATGTAAACTTTTTCTTGAAAGGTATGTCCTCAGGAATGTGTGAGACACATTTCAAGGGAAAGGCACAATTCCTTCCAGGTAAGCCATTTTGGACCACTCATCAAATGCTTGTAAGTTTCTTTTTAACTATCAGTAACAAAATATATACTGTCAGATGGAGAAATTGACGGTAATAGCCCAAACACTATGACTCGTCAAGGAATACTAGTTTTGTCCTGAAAACTGTTGTACACGTTAGTTGGGCGATATTATTTAATATATGTTGCTCTTGGAGCTGTAAAATTTATCAATTCTCAGAAAATTGACTCTAAATGTGCCGTACCGTTAAGCCGCGCGCGACTGGGAAAAGGCATACGGCGATGTATAATGATAACACAAACGTTCCTGCTTCACCTCTGTTCAGGCGGCGCTAATAATTCTGCTCAAAATCACGGTAGCTCAATTTTTTTTAAAAAAATAAAATTCATTAAGCTACAATGGGCAGCTTCTATGAACATTATGGTCCAGGTTGCATTGAACCTATCCACAAGCGCTGCTAATAATTCTGCTCGAAAATCATGGGAGCTCAAAATTTTTAAATAAATTTCAATGCTGCTTGAAAATAAAGAAAAATTAAATCTTTAACAAATTCAACAGAGTTTTGTTTTAGAAACAAAAACTATGTGCCATTCTGGTACAGGCTGCATTTCAACCTCAAATTAAAAACATTTATATATATTAAATTCCTTCAACCCTATGTTAAAACACGAATACTGCCGCTCTTTCATCATAAACACAACTTACGTTAATATTACCGCAACCTACTTTCATAAATGCCAAAGGCCAATGCCATAGAAAATTAACATCCCAGACCTAACATATGATTGACAATGCAATATCTATTATCGTTGGATGACGCATGTGTGTATGTAATTATGGCGTCTATCGTTTGCTTACGATTGAAAATTGTGAAAATCTTATTTTTTTTTTTTGTATGAGTTTGCAAATTCTTCCATGAATACATTTTCAATGGCTGTTGACAGCAACATATTCTTAAATAATATCGTTCCAAGAACGTCTGCATGATTGTTATACTTCGTTATAGTATATCTCCCAGTCACCCGCCCTATAATGTAATGTCACTTTTTGAGTTAAGTTTGTAAGGTATGTATAAGTTTTACAGCTCTAAGAGCAACATATATTAAATATTATCACCCAAGGAACGTGTGTAACAGTTTTCAGACCAAAAACGACAGTTCCTTGATGAGTCCCAGTGATTGCGCTCTTGCCAAATTGACTTTGGGTCTACCATTCACATCATTATTGCATTGATCTTAATTATCACACAAACAGTTCATAACGGAATGGAGGTAAGATATATTACTTATTAAGAAAAGAAATCACAAGTTTAAGAGATCCCACGGTTGAAAGGATACTGGGATTACTGGAGATCGCGATTCCGCCAGGAGTTTTCATCATAATACTGCAGTGGTCAAACACAAGACTCCACTATAAACTCTTCCCGAAGTACATTTAACGGTTTCACGCTGGTCCAGGCTGTATTAAAACCTAATTTGTGCTTGAAAATAATGGTCCAGGCTGTATTACAGCGGAATTACTGCTTGAGAATAATACATCTTGCGACTGACTACAGCAGTATTCCAACGATATTACTGTATGTTGCTGTAGCGGAATCGCGATCTCCAGTAGACCCAGGATACCTGTGAAACTGCAAATGCCTCTAGAATCGGTAGTGTCAACACTGCTAGACTGGTGCCTCAATATAAGAGAACAATGCGATGTTATAACCCAAGAACTCAATAATAATGACAATAACCTCATACTTACATGGCCAACTCCTTCACGGCGTACCAAAAACGGTATATTATAATCTGTTGCGATTATCAATGGGTACTTTTTAAGGGTTTGACCCTTTCCAATGAAGCCAGCATTTCCGTTATTTTTATCTTCCAATAAATAGTGATTCGGTTCCCCTTTCTTCAGCGTCCCGTAGACAAATACATAATGCACCGTGCCTGAAAAATAACTGAAGTTTGGTAAACAATTTGCGTAAGAAGCGAATATTTGAAATGTGATTAAAAAAAGCAGTGCATATTACCATTTTCTTTTACTACAGTTGGTCCATGTCCTGAATCAACTTGAAATTCTTGAGCCAGAGGAATCTCCATTTCGTTACTCATTACTATTAATTACAGACAGCAACAGCTGAAGAATAATTTTACCATTACAAACAACAATTCACATAACCGCAATCAGCAAAGCTACGCCAGAGAAAGATAACAACAAATAAATCCGCTGTGCTACCAGTGTCACCAACTCAAAACATTTTTTAACCCTAAAGCTTAAGTCAAAAGCCCCTAAAATCCCAAAACTAAGGGGGTAAAACCCCTAAAAATAAATACAATATTTTGTTTAGTCATTTTTGTTATTTATAAATTATGCAATATTTCGAACATTACTTTGTTTTGTTCTGATGTTACAGATTTCAACATTTAACAAACTTAACATTTTAGTAGGAGGATTAAATGTTATGCAACATCCACCATTTCGTCACAATGTGAATCGGATCATTATCACACGTTGTAGCATTTCAATATATAACCTAACTATGCAGCTTATTTTTAATAATATTATAGATAGAAAAGGCGCTGTAAAATTTGAACCGTGATTAATACTAGGCAAAACTCTGAAATGTTTTCAAAACGTTAAAGCCAGCTGCGTTCCAATCGTCTGAATAAAAATCAGATTAGTTGGAAGTATTCAACCATATTTTATTACTCAATTGGTACTACTACTACTACTCGATGTCATTTTTGTTGCCAAAAATATTTATTAAAAATATTGAAAATAAATCAACAAATTGTATGTTGACACACAACAGCACAGTTAATTCGACCAGAAATTTGTAACTACAATGGCAACATTGTTGCACGTTGCTCCGTCAACCACGTCTTCACATACCGTAGATAACCAAAAGAAGTCTATGTCTATGGAAAACACTAAACACTGAGTCTATACCTAGTGAACTTTTTTTTTTTTTTTAAGAATTATGGATCAGAACATAACTATTTTGCTGTGAGATCAGAAAAAAAAAATATTCAGCCTTAGAAAATACTGAATTCTTACTAAGAAGGTACACAAGCCAGTACTGCGTTACTGTTTCTCAGGATGACATTGATGTCAGATTGTGCAAAATAAGAGTGATAGAATTTTTGAGCGGCGGCCAAATTTATTGTCAAAATGTGTACATAATGCACCTGATGCTATTTTAATGCTCAACGAATAAATAAAAAAAATTCCCCTAAAATTATATATCCCCTAAAAAAATACCATCCCAGGTGAACACCCAGCAAATTTAGGTGGGAAAAATCCCAACTTGGCACCCAGGTGTGCTACAAGCGCATATAAACTCTGACAACACGATCAAAAGAAATACTGGACATACTTGGAAAACAGCACTGTGAATGCTTGTATCAGAACACAACAAGTTTAATGGTGGCAGTGGAAAAGTAATGTGGATGAGCAGAGCTGAGTGAAATTGTGTTGCAGACCTTAAAGAGATACTTAATGCTCATTGATCAAAGGCTGGTAACTGTGAATGCAACCACCTGTCATTATAAGTATGGACATTACTGATATGTTATGATATGCTGCTTGTTGGTGGGATTTAATTATTTGTATTTATCATGCTTTATGACAGTGCTAGTACTCTACTCTTAATTTAGAATCACAAAGTTCATTTTCTAAAGAAATGACCACCAAGTACTTGGCGTAGTCCCAACAATAAGTAGCAATAGATTGTGATGTTGAATAATGTTCAAGCAAATATACAGTAGTTCATTCACTTCATTTAATAAACTAAAAGTTCTCTGTTATCAAGGTTATAATACTGAAACAGCACTTGGATTAAAGTGAACACAGAAACATGAAATTTAAATATTGCAGCTTTTATCTATAGAGAATAACAGCAGACACTCCTTTTGCAACATTTGTTCACTCTAGAACCCACCAAAATCTATAAAATGACGAAACCAATATACATGAAAATGTATCATATGGTGAATAAATGAAATGAAATACTAATATTATAAATGTGAAAGTAACTGTCTCTCTGTCTGTTATGTTTTCAGTTGTAAATGGCTTAACCAATCTTCGTGAAATTTGGCAAGGAAATCCTATTTGACATTGGAAGGAACATAGGGTAGTTTTTTTCTGCATAAATAATATAGTTTGTCATGAAATTTTGGAAACTAAGTGAACAATCACAAACAGACACATAGCATGTGCTAGCCTCCATAATGCCATGTTAGAGAGTGAGCTGTTGTATCAGTGGTTAGAACTCTTACTTTCAGAAGTTCTATATCTGGTGGTAGGTTCATATCCCAGTAGGGTCAGGAATTTTTAAGAGTTGTTTTGGATCCAATGAGGCATGTCTGTATCTTACGCTGTTCAGATTACACGTTAAAATGTAAGTCCTACCAATTCAGGGGTAAAAGGCTTGGCAAATCGTAGGTAGCCGAACAATGCAGTACATGTTTATTTTTTTATGCTATATTGGTCACTCAAACTTGGTTTCTCCCACAGTCAGTTTGTGTATGATCTATACTAATATAAATGCGAAAGTAATTGTGTGTCTGTTTTTCTTTCTTTCTCTGTCCGTTTGTTACATTTTCATGGGTAAACAGCTTAACCAATTTACATGAAATTTGATACTGATATCCTATTTGACATTGTAAGTGACAGAGTAGTTTTTTGTGTAAAAATAATATACTTTATCATGGAAATTTGAAAAACTAACTTAACAGTGACAGACAGGCGCATAGCATGTGTAAGCCAATGTAATGCCATGTTTGTAAATGGGCCGGTGGCTAGGGTGGTTAGAGCTCTTGCCTTCAGAAGTTCTGAGTCTGGTTCCAGGTCCAAATCCTGACAGGGTAAAGAATTTTTAAGTATTGCTTTTGATTGTACAAAGCATGTCTGTGTGTTTCGGTGTTCAGAAATCCATGTTAAACCGTAGGCACCATCAATTCAGGGTTGGATTGATTGGCAAATCATAGGCGGCCAAACAATGCCATATTAATTTTCTTTTTCATGCTATATTAGTTACTCAGACTTTGTTTCTCTCAGTCAGTTTGTGTATGATCTACACTAATAATATTATAAATGCAAAATGCCTGTTATGTTTTAATGACTAAACGTGTATACCGATATTGATGAAATTTGACAAGTAAATACTTTATATCTTTAGGAAGGATACAGGATACTTCTTTGGTACGAATAATAGTTTTTTTCGTGGAATTTTGACAACTTATTGCATGGTTACAGACAGGCGGATGCAGTAATGTTACATCGGTTGCTCAGACTGGGCTTCTTTCCCAGTCAGTTAGTGAATTATGTGTTAATGTATTTCATTTACAGACAAGGTTATTATTTAGTATAGAAGTTGATTTGTGCTACACTGCACAATTATTTTGTGTCTGTCTAAAAGTTTCTGGCATCATCATATTTGTCTTCTTTTTTAACATGTGTCACAGATGTAAAACAGACAGACTGAAGGTGTAGGTCTAGCAGATCACGAGCAGCTAAAGTTATTAGACCCAGATCATTTTCAATAGTAAAGTAATTTTCAGATCAGAAAATAACCATCTTATTCATCCATTATCTTGCGAAAACCATTTAGAAGGGAGCCAATCTCATAGTATGATGCGTATGACGTTTTCTGTCGTACTCCATTTGTGAATATTATTCAGATTATTTTATTATGTCAATTTATTCAGGTTCTAGATTAGATTATTGATACTGATCTCGGGCAGCCCATATTGTAAAATGATATATTGATATGCAAGGTTACATATATGAGAAAAACCAATGCAAATATGCGAGTGAAAGAACGAGGGTTGGATGCCATTAGGTGAAGCCCGAAAGCATGCCGTCGGCCTCCCACCAACATGGCACCGGACAACGGGCTACACTGTCCTAGAGATGGGTCGTTCGTGAGTGAATCAGTTCTTTAGAGCAATTCATTTAAAAGAGCGAGTGAGCAGTCGCTCATTAAAAAGTGAGCGGTAGTTCTTCTAGGTGAATCAGTTGATTCCGAAGATCATGAAGAGCTAGCTCACGTGGGTTTTGTGGACTGGAGTAGAGGTGGGCAAAGTGACTCACTAAAAAGAGCGGTGTTCATTTGATCACTCTACGAAAAGAACTAGTTCTTTTCAACAGTTCACCAGTTCACTGGCTCAGTTTAAAGAAAATGAGTAGTTATATCCATTTTGAGTGTATTATCTGTTCGTTTTATTTACATTTATACTGATTTCTTAGGTTAATCTCACAATGGTTATTTTCATTTATTTTTTATTTAACCTGAAATATTTTTTGTTTCTTAATACTACTGGATTATAAGAACGAAGTCTTTCTCGGCGTTGAGAATGTATAAACTGTTCTCGGGTGACTAGCCGAGTCAAGAATGCGTTGTCACACGATATTTCGGCGACTTGATTCATTGCCGCCATCTTCACCAGAAGTCACCCGAGAGCAGTTTATACTACCGGATTACTTTCACGCATAAAAGGCCATATCAAAGAGTAAATGAAATATTGTTCGGCTTACTGGGAATATTTGATATTTGAGCATAGATAATTTTACATTAATTTATTTACAAACACAAAGAACAATCAATTTTAAAGAACTTTTTGCTTTAAATGAAATGAAGGTTACTGTTCACAAGTAAAATTTTACTTATTTTGCCATTCAGCAACCTACTTCTTTATTCATTGCAAATTTATCAAGCTTTTGAAAATATTCCTTCACAAGGCACGCTTGTAGCCGGAATACACAAAGAGAAACAGAAAGAGAAGCGGAGCGGGATGTCAGATTCGAAAGAATTAGCGCCCCCTTTGGCACTGCTCCACGCGGTTCTGAGTGATCGCAAACGAACTAGCTCTTCTCGGTCTTGGGCATTTCTTATTCTTTCAAAGTTGAGTGGATAAACAATGAACGGCGAGGATCAGAACAAATGTGAGTCAGGCCGCGGGCGACAGTGGCAAAGCCGAAATCGACTTATTGTTGGCGCACACTCGATTGAAGTTCAATCGAGACCGACACACCACCGTCATTACGGCTTCCAAGAAGAACTACCGCTCACTTTTAGTGAGCGTCACTTGCAAACGACCCATCTCTAGACTGGAGAGCTAAATAAAAAAAAGTGGGTATTTTCATCGGAAAGTGGGGGTATAACCGGATTGTGAGGGGTGAGACCTAAAAAAAAAAAACTGAACTGCTGAGCAAGTGAATCATTCAAAAGAACTAGTTCTTTTCATTGAGTGATCAAATAAACAACCGCTCTTTTTAGTGAATCACTTTGCCCACCTCTACCCTGTCCCATTACGATCCTCCCAAGGTCAAGTGCATTGCCCCTTTCTTGGGACGCGGAACTTTGAAGGCCACATGGCTTCCCCCGGACCTGGTGCGTGATGTTCGCATGTTGCAGCGAGATGTGACATCAAGTGATTTCAGCATAGCTTGTACCGCCAATGAAATATAATGTTGGGCTTCTCATAAGTTAAAGCAGGACTTATTTTGTCAACTGAAATAATCATAATTCAATATTATAAGTCACCCCCTCCCTACTGAACCCCATCTCGCTACAATAGTCTTATAGTAAAAAAAAAAAAAAAAAAAAAAAAAAAAAAAAAAAAAAAAAAAAAAAAAAAAAAAAACTTTTGTAACCATTTTCTTAACAGTAAAACACTTTTCAAATTGATACTAAACCATTTGCATAAAAGATATAAGATTCAAATAAGGTTGTTTTTTTAGTCATAATGAATTTTGTTGCATTCATTTCCACTAAGAAAGCAGAGAATGTCAATCATTTTAAGGTGTATTTTGTATGCTCTATTTAAGGAGATGCTTCAAAAACAAAGAATTTGAACTTTTGAAATAAAAGAAGTAGGAAGATAAAAGTAGGCTTAAATGAGAGAGAAAAATTCATTTTGGTGATAGTAATAATATCACAGTAATTCCATATTTAAACGGAGAAACACTGATCTTGGTATCAAAAAATGATGACATCTGAGTAGTATAAGGAAGAACTGTTATTCCATATACCTTTATCTCTTGGGGTAATTACGAGGGACTGGCAGCCAAACAATGAACCCATGCAAGCTGCCGACCAAGTTCGGTAGTAATGTTTGAATCCCCACCAAGCAAGGCTATACGACAGTTCACCTAGGAATTTTTTAGAGCGTAATTTTTGGAACTGAAGATGGTCACTATAAATGCTAATTATTGTCTACTAATATGATGCAAACACTTGCAGCCTGACTTGCCACATACACACACTGCACCAAAGCTACCACAGAATGTTGGATGATGCCAACTCCTGTAGCTCTATTTATAGCCTTGGCCTAACAAGTTGTCCCCCCCCCCTTTCTTTTTCTCATTGGCATGTGTCATATGCAACCCCTGAAGACTATGACAAAAATGTTACTGATTATTGTAAACATTCTCCGATCACTTTCAGACTTTACAGTAAATTCATTCAGTGGATTTTAAACACCTTTTCTATTATCAAGTTTGTTGTATAAGAACTTTCTTTTCCATGAAAATTAAATTAAAGGATTCAATCATTTATTTTTTTTTGTCATCAAATCCAACTAAATCACAGTTTTTGTCTTTAAAACAATCTTTAGCTTTAAACTCTCATTCTATTAATATTCTATAATTTTATTATCATTCTTTTTGTATACCTTAAACTTCTTAGGACCCCTGAACTAAACAGATATAAGTATAACACAAGAAATATTCACTATGTTTAAAATAATTTCAATATCTTGGATTTGTTTCCAACATTTAATGGCATACTTACCTACCTTTATGTATCTCTTCCAACTTATCACCCTTCTTATTAATTTTTCATCTATTATAGTATTCTAACTTATGGCCTCCAACTTAAATAAACTAGTTTCCTTTATGTGCGCTCATCGCCACCAAAATCCTGATAATCACATTGCATCTTTAGACAATAAAACGCTAAACTTTTCTAATGTCTAGCATTACCAAAATGTTCCCCTTTTCGTCTGGCTTAGTTTATAATTACTAATCATTTCTCTAAATTCTTTTTTTAAAAGAACTAGTTATTCAAGAATATCTTTACATGAAATCTACATTAAAATCCGATAGATTTGACCATTTTTTATTCTGTAATTGTCAAATTTATTGTTTTATTTCACTTTTACATGTTATTGACAACTTGCTGGGTTTTCATATCTTAATTCAAATTTCTTCAATATGATGCAATCTTGCCTTGTTTATTCTCCAGATGCACTGATTCTAAGATTTTTAAATAACTTTCCTCAGAATTACAAATTTAAGGCTTATACCAAAATGATCATCTAATAATCAGGGCCACATTTAGGCTCTCTGGGCCCCTAGGCTATACAGGTGTTGTGGGGCTCCCCCGTTTAAATTTTGAAAAATTCGGCCAAAAAATCTACAGCTACAGCCTTTGTAGCCTATGCTTAAATGCGGCCCTGCTAATAATTCTTCGTTACTGGTAACATTATTAACTAGAGGCATTGCTTCCTTGGTTTACTTCTAGAACCCAATAGCAAACATTGTTTCTCATTCTCTCACTCCTAGTTAGGTTGCTCCTAAAGCTAACTATGCTACACACCCAGTGGTGACAGCAAGGACATTACATAAGCTCATCTGCACTAGTGATTAGTAGTCCACAATCATACTTGATGGCAAAACATAAGATTGGAATGTTGTGTTTTGATAACTCCATCTGGTTGCAAACCTGTGGAGGATGCTTTGCAGTTGTCCCTTTGCTTATATCTATTTTTTTAAAAGATACTTTCACAAACCACATTTATTCATAAGATGTAGCTGAGAAATTACAGCATTATCCAGTTTCACCATTAGTTTTTATATGCATGTAATTCTCTTTTTTGGTCTACAACAGGAGTGGATGTAGCTACACAATTATACATGGAGTCCTGATCTAAAAATTTCCTGTAAAATTATGAAAAGTGGACTTAAACATTTTTCCTGTTGGTTCTTCAGATGTGTTTTCTCAAATATATTTATAGTATCCAAAATATGATCTTTATGAGTGATAAAACATTGGAGTTAGTTGTTGATATAGTCTACTGATCTTGTTTTTATTATTATTGTGGTTACTTTCAAATCAATAGTTATACTCATAGAATTTGTGGCTTAACAGAGCAAGCAAGCATTAGAAAATGTATAAAATAATGATTATTTTTTGAGTTTGGAATAGTGAGATAGTCTTGCACATTGTGTAAAAATAAAGAGTTCTATTAATTTTCCAACAACTTGAGTTAATATTTGCTACCTCCAAACATGTGCATGCATTTTATTCAAACAGCTTTGATCCAATATTGATAATACTCCACATTAATATGCAAATATTAAGAAATCATGACTGACTGTACTTATTATACATAAATCTTTATATTAGTAAATATATTGAAACTAATGACTGTATATGAAATGTACAATTGAGTCGGCTTGAGAACAATAATGGAAAAGGAAGGAATTCTACAACACAATTTGAATTCAAACTTAAACTGTGAAAACAAATTGGTCACTTTTCCTAACTAAATAGTTGGCTCATCCTTAATCACAAGGAGACTTACAAACTGTTGAAACTGGTATCAGACTTTAGGGAACTTGATAGAATTTTCAGTTTATAATCTCAATTTTTCGCTTTTATATGATAGTTTTCAATTGAAGTATGAAACTTGGATGTTTTGCAGTATGAATGACGTGTGAATATAGGAACACTTTCACAACGTAGTGTTAGGGGTAACAACTGATTTTTTTTTCCCCCTAAATTTAAAATCCAGCTATTTCAGTTCTCGAAATTTGCAGAAAAGTTGAATTTGGGGAAAGGCATACCAAAACACTTTTAGAAAGTTGAGATTTTAAGGGACTTTGCTACATATATTTCCTAAGAAAACATAAAATTAAGATTATTTTCAAGTATAACATATAAAGGCTAAAAAATTTCTTTAAAGAGATATTTAAATTTCAAGATGTATGTCACTACGTATGCGGTAGCGGACAAAGATAAAAGTCTTAAACCGAAAATTAGCAAATTAAAGAAAGCATTATTCTGAATTTAATATCATAGTTTGTTGTCAGCATAGGTAGACACATTCCGAATAAAAATAGAGTCTGCAGGTAAATTTTAAATAATATTTTTAGTAAAGAATTTGAATTTTGTAAATAAAAGAGCTAGGAAGATAAAAGCAAGCTTAAATGATAAAGAAAAATTGATTCAATTATAAAAACATAACAGTCAAACAGTAATTTGAGATTTAAATGAAGAAAAATGATGTCTAGGTATTGAAATTTGATGATATTGCCACATGTGACTTTTAAAAATTAATATCTTTTAAACTAGTAAACTTCAAGAAAATTTTTCAAAACTTGGAAAATCTAGAATAAATCAGACTATAACAGAATAAAATTTCTGGAAAATCCGAGTAAAAATAGTGTACTTTTAAATGAATGCTAAGAGTGTTTTAGACAATTCCAAGCTCACTCTAGTTTTGTGTTGCAAATCTATGTATGTTTGCAGGAATGACTGCTTCTCTATAGTGTGGTGCCTTGAAGAATAACCTGCAATTTTCTATGCGATTTCGAACTTTGATAATGGCGTTAAATATCTTCAATAGACTAATTTGATATCAATGTTAAATTCCCCAATTACTTCAAAATATATTCAAATTAGTAACAACAGTGACATTCTATCATTTATGTATGACCCGTTAGCAATTACAGGTTAAGTTAAAAGCTTGGCAGCCAGTTTAAACAACTTAAGCAGCTTCAAAAAATGTCTGACAGTATTACAGGCATCTTGATCAAGTTAATGTAAGAGTGTTTCAAAGCCCCAAGAAACTTTTAGCTATTACATGCTGACATCCATCATTTACAGGTATTCATTTGTCTGTTAGTTGGCAGTAAGCATTTCCTATTGGTCTACTTGTAAGCATCTTAGAATTTTATTAAATTCTAGCCTCTCACCTTTAGGTATTAGAGGGAAAGCTTATTCTGTAGTAAAAGACAGTTTTCAGTTCATGTACAGGTTATGGGAGTAAAGCTTTATGTAGCATGAGAGACACAGTAACCAAACACACTAAATAAAACCCTTTAGGGATAATAAAAGTATTCAAAATTAAATAAATGCTCTAAATAAACCTTTGATAACAAAAAAAGAAGACATCAGTTTGGGAGGAAGTAGATTAAATCCCACAAATGCAATTTCAAATAATAGATTTTGATATAGGTTAACTTTGAAGTTTCTAAACCAATTTGAATGCAGTAAAGACTTTCAGTAGTTACTAAATGCCGAATACAAACTTTGAACGATAATAAATAAACTTTAAAACAACTGAAAATTACATAATCATCAGTAATCCAACTTTGTAATTATGAACTTCTAACTGGGGAGCATTTTGTCATTTTAAACCAATTTAGGAGCAATAAAGTAACTTAATAGCAAATAAACCAGCTAAAGTAACTTTCTGTAATGATATTAACACCTTTTACTAACCTTAAATATGATAATCCAAAATAATCCAGTTTAGTACACAAGCAATTCCTAATATTTAGTATTTCACTGTTTTAACACACTTTCGAACCAAATAAAGTAATTTTAATAAAGTGACAAAACAATTAAAATATAAATTCACTAAAATTTCGTAGTTTCTGAACGTTTAAATAACTTAAATCAATTTGTTTATACTTCGTCAGATGCACTTCACTTTTAATAATTTTTATCTCAAAATCCTAGAGAACATTTGGAATAAAAAGTAGATTTCCGGGAAGACCTAAAAATCTAATATAATATATAATTATTTCAAGTAATTCCAGTCAATAGAACCGATTTTATAAAGACCTTAAAATTTATTTTTCATCACGACCATGAGGTCAATTTAGAAATTAATTTCGACCGATCTAAGTAGATACAGAGATAAGACAACTTTCAGAATACGTGATCTAATTCAGAGAATCTCATGGTAATTTTAGATTTGCGATAAAACTAACAGAAATAAAGTTATAAAATTAAAACTGAAATCACACTTTGGTTACGTCGTAGTTAAACTTTCCCTGCACCAATTTTAATAAAAGTTACACCAATAAACTCGGGAATTTTCGTAGAACACAGTGATAATAAAATAATTTGCATAAATCGTAGCATTAATAAAATGACGAAATGTAGAAATTTCCAGCACAAAAGTAAATCCCCAGAGTAGAGAAATAGTTCACTCCTACACTTACAACTTTTAAACCAGTTGCTCAAAATTATTCACTAAATATCCATTATTTCACAATTAAATATGTCGAAACACTGCCACACTTAAAGTTTTGGATAACTGTTTAGTTACTGAGATATTTCAGGCCTAGATCGCCTAGGTGTTAGCAGAAAGTTGTGTTTTGGCTCTGACGTCAGCGAAGGTATAAATCACAGGACGCGGTGGCGACGGCGTCTCTTTTCCGGGTTGAAGTCGTGCTACTAAGATGGTTTAAGCGTGTGTTGGTAGGTTGGCAACTCCGACTTTATGTTGGTAGCTCAGTTCTTCAGTTGGCACTACCGGGTTCGGCCATCATGATTGGGGCGTGGCTCTGTTTACTCACCATGAACTTGTAAACATTGCAAAGGGGTCGGTCGGTAGTTTCTCTTCACAATCTGCAAACTTGTGGAACGAGTGTTCGATATGCCTGCTCAACTGTAAATGCAATTTTGAACTTTTGATTTTGAAGAATAAATAAAATCTTGAAGTTTTCTAAAAGTGACTTTGTGTGCTTCAGTTGTTAGCATAGAACCCTTTTCTATATTCGGGGGTAACGAATATAGTGGCGACCTGAGCATTCAGTTGAGTTACTTTGGCTACATGGTCAAATCCAAATTATTTAACGAGTTTTAAAGAGAACTGTTAGTCGACAAGAGAGTAAGTTAAGGCACATAAGCGATACTACAACCCCGGTATCGGTCTATGTCCTTACATACTCCCATTTATAATGGATTATTTCAATGGCTATTAATCCCTGTTAGAATGCATGGTTACAGTTGCGTATGAATAGTTATAATGTTTTGTTTGAGCCTGTTTCTGCAATCAGTTGATATTGCTAAAAGTACAATCTACCTGAAAAATTATGGACTAATACTCTTGTGTATCAATGCAATAAATATACCAATTTACCATTGCTTACATGTTGCCTTTTTGTATTTTTAGTAGCAATATCTTAAACACAAAATTTTGCAAACACACATTATACATTTTCACTAATTTCCAATTAAAACATGTAAGCTATCTGTCAAATTTTGTAACTGCATAACAAAATTTTATTCTTACAACCACAAGTTAGATTGGATAGAATATTAGTGCATATCATTTCTAAAATTAGTTTCTATGTTAATTCAAGATAGGAATCAGGTTTTTATAGCTTTCAAGATAGTATTTTCTGTTTCATCGGTTTTCGGCATTCGCCTGGAGTGGAAGTTCATATGTGAAGTATTTACTTTCGGCTTAAATAGTAAAGTTACAAAATTTTGTATGGTAATGAAAGTTAATGTTTACTTAAAGATATAGCTATTTGAAATTTTTTAGAGTGATTGAATTATTTTTATAGTCAAGGTAAAATTTTATGTCGAAACTTTTTCTGACGTGCGATTTGATATCTGATCAGCCTCCCAGGATCTATCCATGTGAATGAGGAAAAGAGCTTGTTTCCATGGTTCGTGAGAGAGCAGTCACTAGGAATCTTTGAGAAGTGGGAAGCCCTATGTGATACAGACAAGTACGTTCAGTTAGTTGGGCTCAGTCTGCCAGGAACCGCGAACTCGATAACATGTAGCTCAGTGGCTATGAACAGTGCGAGCGACAAGATGTAGTCTCTAGCAGTTAGCTTTGAAAACCTATAGGCCCGTGGACATGCAGCGGAGATCACCTAGTTTTATTATAATGTGGAGTTGAAATTAGTATTTCGCCAAGTGGGGCCTCGGGATTGTTTGAGATTAACTAAACTATTGAACAAGGTGAGCGTGTGATTCACTTTCATTTAATTTCTACAGCTAAAAGTTTGAACTTTGAACTATGGGGTGTGGTCTGGCTCGAATGGTTAATCGAGCTTGCAAAAACATCTCTTTGGAAAAATTGTCTGATTGCCCGACTTTGTAAAATTTTGAAGAATATAGTTATCTAACGAAAATGGACTAGTGAACATCATTTGAACTTATACCTTTCCATAGCTTTTGGTTAAATAAGCTATGTGGCAGCCAGGTCATTATATCTAAGTCAGAACTGTAACATCCTAGGCTACGCACGGTCAGAGCTAAGATTCAAGCTTTATGCAGAACCCCACTGCAAGCTCGCGTCTTTCAAACACTGGTGGATTTTGAGAATTTACATTGTTAGAAGTGCTACCACAGTAAATACATTCTGAAATTAGAAATTTCTTCAGTTACACAAGTAAATGGCCTTCACATTCATGTGAAATGTCATCCAACAAACATGTCTGGTATATGGTCAGTCACCAACTTGTTAATTCTCCTGAAACCACTGCTGTTGCTTTAAGAGTGCACCTAAAAACCACATGGTAGTGTTTTCACCACAAGCATATCTAGGTTCTCTTTGATTCCATGCTACGACACCCAGAGGTCCCAGCACATGGTGGTGTCTGACCGTACTAAATTATCACAGTCAAACTATATGTATAGTTCTGTAATTCTTATCATTTTGTTATTGTCATGTCACTAATCTGTGGAATTGATTACATTATAATCACATCTCCTCCTTGGTGTTGTATTTTTCGCAAATGTTAGGTATAGAATAGTGGAGAGTTAGTTTAATTGAAATCTTTAAGTTCAATATATTTAGGGTATTTTCTGATAGATTTAAGAGGCTCTAAGCAATTTCATAAGAACTAGAAAATGTTATGTAGTAATAAAATAAATTAATTTCCCATGTATCATAAAAGAAACTAACAACTACACTTCAAAATACATGTATACACCAGAAGATACACTGTCACAGAATAATATGTATATTAATTATATCAACTACATTTACATGAAATACTGGCAATTGTTTTTTAGGTATCTCAGAAAAAATTATTTGATAGACTAGGAGCTGTTAAGTGAAAATGCTATTAAATTTTTCCTGAATTTAATCTTATTAATTAATGGTAATAGCTGACAATAAAATAATGCCCATTACATGAAGCTAATGAAAACATGTAGCACCTGGGTATAAAAACAAATTTTGCAAGAAAATTGTATTTTATTTTACAGTCATTACTGTATATTATAATTTAGTAATATTTACAATAAAATTAAGTGAACGTTCTTCATATTGTCAGTCAAGGCTTTATTACATCATTTATGTTGTCTCCTACAAGAAATAGGAACTCAAATGTGATTCCCAGTAGACTTGTGCCCAGGAAGTCACCTAGAGCTGTGAGATATGGTATTGTTGCATTATCAGGGTCAGTACTGCGATTCCAAAAGAAGTATGTTACAACGTAGGCCATATATAGTAGAAGTGCTACCTGAAAAACAAATAAAATTATTATGAACTAAACTCACTACCAGATTAATACACTAGCGAAGAATTTCAACTCACCTGAATCACTGCAGCTGTAAGGTATGAAACCAAAAATACAGGACTGAGGAATGGCTGCTTTGTTCGAATATAGCTGATTGTGCAAGCAAATATTAAATGACCTGGTACAACCATGAACAGGAGTACTCTTGCTGTTTTCGCATCAGGTTCTTAAAATTTCAAAATGAAAAGCAGCATTAATATTTGACCACAAATCAGTGAATACACAGATAATTTATCTCAATAAGAAAAATGGAACACAAATTTTGAAGAATGTCAATTGAAATGAAAGTCATAACCGCACCATATTTAGTTTAAACTAGGGTTACCAGAATTTTTTCTCCAAATCCGCGGACGCTTCAGAACTTTTTCACCAAAATGCAGGGACCCTTTCGGCATTTGCCCTAATGACGTGTTGTGTGTTTATAAGTTATATCATTAAAGGTTGGGTTAATTTAAAAGAAACATATTTATCATTTAAGACCGAAGTTTTTCATGGCGTTGTATGTAAATAAACTCTTCTCGGGCTCCTGGCCACGTTGATATGTCACGCTTATGGCAAGTTTCGAAAGCGTCTATCTCAGCCCTCATTTTCAACAAAATGTCAATGATAAACTATGGAATAAACTTTTCTTCTTTCCTTGAAGTTAGCTTCTTCACTAGATTACTCAGTATCATGAAAGACTCAATTGCTGTGACATCAGTGCCTTCTGCCAGTATTATTGCATCCTGAAAAAGGGGCATAGTTGAGTTTGCAAAATTCGTCCACAAGAAGGTGCAGAGATCATCAAATCATCAAATGGCATTTATCTTCAGATCGGAAGAAAAATTTGACAGTGGGATAGATTTCACATATTCTTCTGATAACTGGTAGAAGAGAAAGTCGTGTAATTTTACTGTAACCTAGTATTTTTTTGTATTCTTGCCAATAAAAAATATTTGGGGAAAACAGTAAAAATCCGGGGACATTGCGGGGACGAAATCTGTCCGGGGACAGAGCTAAATACGGGGACTGTCCCCGGCTAACGGGGACGTCTGGTAACCCTAGTTTAAACTAGTTGTATGATTCCTAGTTGTACAAGTAGAAAAAGAATTACTGCCTGTATACATACATCCACAAGAGCTCAACTTTTCAAAATACAGAATTTAGGTTGCTGGATAGAAAAGGAATATGTATTTATGTCTATTGCAGCAGATGCTACTGGTTGCACTGGAAGTGCTCATATATCCCTTCAAGAAATCATTAATTCAAGATTACATTTGGAAAACATTATAGCCATACACAAGCCTAATAATAAAGTTAAATATTTAAATTTTTTATGGGGCATAAGGTCTAATTAATTAACAAAGAAAAAATGTGATCTTGGGATATTTGTTTGAACAACATTGGTTTAGCATCTATAAAGCACTTTGAAAGCAACTGAAATTAAATATTAAGGCCCTTTTAGGCCTTGCAATCAGATGAACAATATAATGAGACCTCTTGGATAGGTCCATAAAATAAAGCAACATATAAGTTACTGGCAAACAGTTACAAGGCAATGGCTTCAACAGCTGTATGTTTCTATTTACTATCAACTAATTGTAGGCCCATTACCATGTTATGGGTATCGTCACACATTTAGAATAGTTCCAAGGTCATAAATTTAGTATTGTACAATATAGTAATAAATAGACATAACTTTTAATATCAGTTTAGATCAAAAATGCTTTGCACAGTGTCTAAAAGTAACAAAGACGAGTTTTTAGGGTCACAGGTCATGACATGGGACGAGGTCTGATCTATTTCTTCAGTTTGAAGATTTTTGTATCACACTATGTCAATTTGAACAAAAAACACATTGAACAGAGTCGAAGTGAGAGAAACCAGTTTTTAGGGTCACAGATCATGACTACATGATAAAATCTGGCTGAAATACAAATTTGATGTGCGTTCAATCCTAAGAAGTCTCTCTGAAAATGTTGAAAAATTTATATTACATTAGAAGAATTAAAGTCGGACAGATATGTTCTCAGTATATAGAAGATGGGATCTTTTCAATAAGGCAAGCTGCAAACAATGGTACCAAGGACTTGGGAATTGTAAAATAAACTTTGATGCCCAAATATTACAGATAATGGGATCTAACAATTATATTTCTGAGATCACATACAAGTATATTGTTGACAGTGCCATTTGTGCCATAGAAAAAAACGCTCCAAGTGCAATAACCTCTTATAAAATCTCTCCTGAATGGCTTAGGTGAAGTGTAGTGCAGTGTTAGGCTAGTCACCAGTGAAATAACAATCTGGAAAATTAATTACTACTCACAAAAAAAGCAAAAATCACTGCTGCTGAGAATGGAGCAGAAATAAATGCAATAAATGAGAACCTGCTGAAGATGCTTCTGCGAAAGAAGCGAAACGCATTTGGGAGGTCAATAAATGCACAAACATTCGATTGCTTTGGCGTTATTGATTTACTAATATTATCAGCAATTGAGTAAGATGATCCACAACATCCAGATATCTCATGAAAGCCTTCATTAAGTAGTCTCTAGCACCAACAGATCAGACTTAGTTATAATTGTTACACATTAAGATTGGTGCAATGCATCCTCTGTCACCCACTTTTAGTGAATTGTGGAGTAATAATAATAAATGGCAATTTAAGAGCAAGAGTTGGATACACAGCTACAGCCAAGATTGTAGGTTGCTTTGGTAAGTACATGGTAAATGAAAAACTGAATAGGAGTTGAGACAGTTTGCTACCTTTCTTTTTTTTTTTTTTTTTTTTTTTTTTTTTTTTTTTTTTTTTGCTGTTAGTCTTATCCCTTCCTATCCTGTGCTAACCTCTTCATTTCTACATACCCCTTACAACCCACGTCCTCAGTTATCTGCTTCATATATTCTACTCTCTCTCTTCCTCTACAGTTCTTACCTTCAACTGTTCCCTCCACTAACAAATTAACCAATCCAGCATGTCTCAAAATATGACCTACCAGCCTGTCTCTTCTTTCTGTAAGCTTTTTCCATAAACTTCTTTTATCCAAAACTCTTTCATTTCTTACTTTGTCCACCTAATTTTCAGCATTCTTCTGTAGCACCACATTTCAAATGCTTCAATTTTCTTTCTTTCCGGTATTCCTGAAGTCCATGTTTCGCTATCGTAAAGTGCTGTGCTCCACACATAGAGTTTTAAGAAGTTCTTTCCAATTCCTAGATCAATATTTGAAACTAAAAGGTTTCTCTTTTTCATGAAGGCTCTTTTTGCTAGTGCTATTCTGCTTTTAACATCATTCCTGCTTCTGCCATCAGTTGTAATTCTACTTCCCAAGTAGCAGAATTCACTTACTTCTCCTATTGCATCCGATCCTATTTTTATATTTAATCTACTAGTATTGGTATCATTTCTGCTACATTTCATCACTTTTGTTTTGATTTGATTTATATTCAGTCCAAAATCTTCCGTCAGTATTTTGTTCATGCCATTCAGTAACTTCTCAATATCCTCATCCTCCTCTGCTAACACGACAATGTCATCAGCAAATCGTAGCATACAGATTTTTTCTCCCTGAAAACTTATGCCAGACGGAAATTTTTCTTTGCTACCTACAACAAATTAAAGTTGGCCAGTAAATTTTTCAGGTGCAAGGATATTCACAAATATACATGGCATCCTAAAGGCTCCTTATTTTCTTGCAGATTATGTAAGGGTCAGTTAAACTATCATCCCTAATTCAAGTCACATGTTTTTATGGGGATAAGGCCCATGTTCAGATACCTAATTGTTGGTAGCGATTGTCAATTTGTTAGCACAATGGAAGAAATTAAGTCCAAATAAAGACAAACTCTTAAGGAGCATAAAAAGTATACCTATTAGAAAACTGTATCATGAGAGATTAAACAATTGCTTATCAAATTGATCAGAAGGTATCTGCCAAAGAGGAATGCAAGGACATAAATATGATAAGAAAGATGCCTATGAAAGTTTAGGGAAGAAAAGAAAAATTCGAGAAAATAAGGGGGTAAGAAAATGGAATAAAGAGCTTGGAGAAGCAACAAAGAGAATAATATAAACATTGCCAAAATGAAGGTACTCATGAAAGAAGCACAACAATAATGGGACAACCATACCAACAAATTAGGAAACTGGAAGGCAACAACTGGCTTACATGATGTTCAGACAACTTAACAGCTTTAAAAGGATATGCCGCATCTTTATGTATGAGATGACGAGAAATGGTCATGACATTATAGCACAAACCTAATGTACATACTTGGCAGATAGATGATAAACCAATAATACAGTTCCATGGACACAATAACAGTGAATGATGTGAAAAAAGTAATATGGCAAAGAAAAAATAGGAAACCTATATTGACTTAATAATGTCAACATGGAACTCATAAAATTGAAAAATATATGCCTCCATAGATGATTACTACATCTATATAATGAATGCTCGCAACAAGGTGTAAGCTCAGCAGAAAGACAAAAATCTCAAGGCATATCATTGTGCAGAAAACGAAATTGAAGTAAAAGTAAGAATTACAAAAGTGCTAAATTAATTTTACAAGTTCTACTTTAAAATTATTGACAGGAGGTTGAAGTAAACAGCTGATTAACAGAATGGTTTTAAAAAGGTATGATCTTGTACAGACATTGTTTTTGTAACAAAACATATATTATTATTATTATTAATTGCGACAGGGCTTATGGCCCATTGGCAATTTCCCTACACTCCTACTTACAATCAGGGGCATAGCTACTATGGGGCTAGGTGGTGCGGTGCACCGGGGCCCCTAAACTCAGGGGGCCCCCAAGCATACCTCAGGGGGCCCCAAGCGCAGTTCAGAGGGTCCACGGGCCTTCACTGCAAACCGGCGACTTTTTTTGTAACTCTTCCGGCGTCTAAGGGGGCCCCAAAGTCACAGGGAGCCCCCTCACTAAGAGGCCCTCACTGCTCAGGGGGACCCAAAACCACTGTTCAGAGGGCCCCCAGCCTCAGCTCGGGGAGCCTCTACCAGCAACACAAAGCAAAAAAAGGTCGCCCATCGGGCCTGAGGGCCCAAAATAAATTTTTTGCACCGGGGCCCTTGTTGACTTAGCTACGCCATTGCTTACAATTCATGTGTATTTTTATTTCATATTTAAATTCCTTCACAGGCTGAAGTATACTCCTCTTTACCACCTTAGGTAATTTGTTTCATTATCTCATTCTCCTTGTTATAAATGAAAACTTTCATGCTTCCTTATTTCTAAAATCAATTGATAATCTATTGTCAAGGTCCTGCATTCCCTTCCACATACGGCTTCTAAATCTTCCACCAATATTAATCCAGGCCCTCATCACTAGCACCTGGTCAAAATTCTGTTCATCCACCTTCTAACCTGCTATCACTCCCAATCAAAATCATTTATGATTTCATTTACTGAATGCATCCTTTTGTAATTTCCACATACAAATCTTGCTGCCCTCCTCTAAACCTCTTCAAACTCCAGTATCTGGTACCCATAATGTGGGTCATATTTCATCCCACAATACCCTATTAAAGGTTTGATTAAAGTTTTATAAACCATCTCTTTCTTACTTCAACAGCTGCAATATTTGGAATTCATCCCCTACAACCTTCCCAATGTGCCCTGCTCAATACGGCTTATGTCAACTGATATTTCAAAGTATTTGCATTATATACCTTAAACAATCAATTACACTTCCACTGAATAATCATACAAATTTATCTTCATTTAATGGCTATGCACTCAACTAGCTGTCCTGTATATATCCTTATGCATTTGATTATCACCCCCTCTCGATATAATCCTATCATACAGCATTAGGTCATCTGCAAACAGCCTCACCTCTGACTTAGATCAAAAACAGAATAATTCATTATAATAACGAACAGCAATGGTACCAATACACTTCCCTGTGCACACCTATTCTCACATCCATCATCCTTGATAATATGTTACCTGCTTTGACTCTCTGGTTCCTAACACATAAGAATTCCTCCATACAGCCAGGAACACAGGTGGCAGGGGACATGTGGAGTGCATTGGAAGGTTTTTTAGACTGAGGGAGGATGACCCCAAAAAGGAAATTCAGTTACGGACAGCCCAGATAAATTCAGCATCGCGGATAAGGGGTAGCTTAAAATAATCTCGAACATTAAAAGTTCTAGTAGTTAACTGCAGAAGTGTTTGTAATAAACAGCCTGAACTCAAAACATTATTTGTAGCATAGATGCTGATATCATAATAGACATGTAAAGTTGGTTAAAACCAGATATAAGTTCTGCCAAAATCTTTAATATTAACATGAACATTTTCCGTAAGGATAGGTTGCATTCCCAAGGAGGTGGTGTATTTATAGCTGTTAGTATGTACCTCCCATGTATCGAAATAGATGTCGATACTGTTTGCGAAATTTTATGGATCAAGCTCAATGCAGCTAGGACGAATGTTGTGATTGGCTCCTTCTATTGTCCACCAGATGCAAGCGTAACTATTGCCAAGGCCTTAAAGAAAAATGTAAATAATATATCTTGGCAATTTCCAGACCATACAATAATGCTAGGTGGTGACTTTAACTTGTCATATATCGACTGGACTAATTACATTCACGTTACTGCGGGCAGGGATAAAGCAGCTTGCAAAATCATTCTAGACATTTTCTCAGATCACAATTTTGAACAGCTCGTAACTGAACCAATACGATGCCTCTACAGTAACGAACATATTTTAGATATTCTCTTTACAAATAGGCCTGAATTATTGACGGATATTTCTACCACCACAGGAATAAGTGATCACAAAGCTGTAATTGCTTCACTAAAATTAACAACCACGTGCAAAAGGAATGGATCCTTTACAGATTTCAAAAGACTTCAAAAGAGTGTTTTAGAACAAATTTGAGACATAATTACCGTACCTTCATGGTAACAAGATGCACCGCTGAAGAGAGGTGGCATTGATTCATACGTATAGTCAGGGAAGGTATGGACTTGTATATACCGAAATGGACAATCGGGGAAGGGAATGATCCCCCATGGTATACACGGTTTGTAAAAAGGTTACTCAAAAAGCAAAGGAAGATACGTGCACGATCAAAAAGGACGATGCATTGGACTAATTTAGAAAAGTTAGAGGAGATACAGGGACATGTTAAGAATGTGATGCGTGGGGCCTTTAATGACTTTCATTGCAATTCTCTCTCTACGAGGCTCGCCTAAAACCCTAAAAAAATTTGGTCGTATGTAAAAAAAGTTATAGTGGAAACAATAAGCCAGTTCTAATAAAAGAAGGATGAGTAGTAGACAGCTGCAACAAGGCTACTGTATTTAACACCAAATTCAAAAATTCATTCATGCGCGAAAACATGGAAAACATCCCCACTTTACCACATCGCGTGGTATTAGAAATGGATTCAATAGAGATTGATAGGGTAGGTATTGTAAAGCAATTAAAGCTCCTGAAGTGCGGTAAAGCGCCGGGTCCCGATGGTATACCGGTAAGAGTATTTTCTGAATACGTAGAAGAAATTGAACCATTTCTATCAGATATATACCAGAAATCTTTAGAAGGGAAAAAAGTACTTTCTAGCTGGAAAATAGCCCAGGTAATTCCCATTTTCAAGAAAGGAAATCAGAGTGATCCTAGGAACTATCGACCAATATCTCTAACATCTGTCTGCAGTAGAATTCTGGAGCATGTTATATGCTCTAACAATATGAAGTTTCTAGGTGAGAACGAGTTACTTACACGGTGTCAACACTGATTTCGGAAGAAGAGATCGTGTGAAACACAATTGGCCCCATTTTCACATGACGTAATAAAAGTTATCGATGCAGGTTCACAAGTTGATGCAATTTTCTTGGATTTTCAGTAAGCTTTTAATTCTGTACCACACAACCGAATTTTGGCGAAGATTCGAGCATACGGTATACTGGATCAGATTTGCGAATGGATAGGTGATTTTCTAACTGGTCGATCTCAGTATGTTGTTGACGGGGAAGCCTCTTCTAAGATAGATGTTACTTTGGGTGTTCCTCAAGGAAGTGTAATAGGACCACTTCTTTTCTTATTATTTATAAACGAACTCAGTCACCACATCAGATGCTGGTTACGATTGTTTGCCGACGATGCAGTTATCTATAGGGAATTAAGGTGCTCCGACGATTGCTTAAAAGTTCAGTGCAATTTAGAATCTATTTCCAATTGGTGCCATAAATGGCAGCTTACACTTAGTTGCAAAAAGTGCAAGGCAATGCGAATAAGTAATAAAAAGAATCAGATTGCTCACGAGTACAAAATAAACAATTCAGCTGTTGACACGGTTGATTCCCTGAAGTATGTGGGGGGTGATACTACAAAGCAATATGAAATGGTACTTGCACATAACTTCCATTGTAGGCAAGGCTAATTCTAAATTGCTATTCATAGGTCGTATTTTGGGGACTGTAATGCTCATACAAAAGAGATAGCACATAAAACACTAGTGTGTCCGCATCTAGATTACTGTTGTGGAGTTTGGGATACGTATCGCAAGGGCCTGATCGACTCAGTGGAGAGGGTGCAGAGTTCGATTCATGACTGGTTGCTACAGCCCTTATGAATGAGTCAGAGAATTGATACATAGATTGGGCTGGGATAGTTTGGAAGACAGATGACATAGTTTGCATCTGAATTTATTGGAGAATATGCAAAAATCTATAAATTACGAGTGCAATGAAATACTTCTTCCGCCAACCTATATAGGTCGCAATGACCGGAGGGATAAGATTCGAGAAATAAGATGCCGTACTGATGCTTTTATGTATTCCTTCTTTTATCGTGCTATTCGGGATTGGAATGCACGGGTTTAGAATTTGGTGCTTAGCACCTTCTGCCACCCACAATGTTTGTGATTTGCAGAGTATGGATAGAGAGTAGATGTAGAACATATCAATAGTCTTACCTGATGCAAAATCATTCTGTATCTGTGTCAAATGCTTTAGATCAATTCAATGCCACACTGTTACAGAAAAATGGATGGAAATTTATCAAGAAATCCAAATTTGATTTGGTATTCAGAGAGAAAATATTGACAATGGTGAGTAAAGATGTTATAGAAATCATCTAGTAAGAGTAATTAAAAGACTGTATAAAGATAAAAGTATCTGTACAAAACTGAATGAGAATCTCTAATGGTAAAAAAATGAAGACATTAAACATAGTTGTAGACTTTCTCAGACACCTTTAATACACACATGGATGACATTCTAAAAGAATGGAACACTTAACTTCTCCCCCTCCCTGGGCCTTATTCATCATCATCATTGAGGAAATTAGTTGTGGGATGGGACTGGGGGAAAAGAATGGTAAGAAAACTTGTGTATTAAGGAACCATTCTGGTATTCACCTGGACTAATTTTGGGATAGCCATAGAAAACTGGAATATGGATAGCCGGACAGGGATTTGAATGAACTTCCTCCAGAATATCTGACCCGAACATTACAACTCACCCAACAGGCTTGGTAAAGTAAAACAAGATGATATACAAAAACATATAATATAAATGTGGCGCAACCAAAATGCAGTGCCCAGCAGTTGGCAGCATGGCTATTAGAATAGTGACAAGCCAAATGCTAGAGTGCAGTGTGATATTGGATAACCATCATGGCACTCGCCGGCCAGCATTGTTTTTGTCGTGGTGCGCAAGTTTCTCATTATGTAATATTTTAAGTGGGCCACACGGCCCATAATTAATGACCCTTATGTGATCTGATATAAGACGTGTTTTCTGATCGTGATTTATGCGTGTGCTGCAGGAAGAACAGTGATCTTAACATAACAATAGTAAACATTAAACTACCACACCACCACAATGTAACAACTTCAAGAACAACTCCGCCAGCCTCAGGAACAAAACCACATCCTGCAACAACAAATGCTTCAGCAGCAACCTATACTGTCTGTACCTACACAGGTTGGTACGTCTGTGAACCATGTTGCCGTGAAGCTGCCGATTTTCTGGCTATGGTTCACGTAGGCGGAAGCACAAATTGACATTGCGGGAATTACGCAAGATTCTACCAAGTAGACCTACATAAGTTCTCAGTTTGACTGCCGCTATGCAGTTAAAGTGGAAGACATTCTAATAAATCCACCTTCACAGAACACTATGAACACTTGGGAAGCGAATTAATTTGGCATCTCTCGTTCTTGGAAGAACAACGCGATCATCAGTTATTAATGGGTAAAGAGCTCGGTGACCAGAAGCTGTTCCAGTTTTTAAGACACTTGAAATCATTGGCAGGCGCCACTCAAGTACAATACAATCACCTTAGACAGTTATGGATTAAGCGCCTTCCTCCACAGGTACAAGCCAGCCTACAAACTCAATTTGACACCCCATTGGATAAAACTGCTTCGTTAGTCGATAAAATTATGGAAGTTTCTCCACCATCTCTGTACACCGATGTCAATGCAGTCGGCATGCTACCGTTGACTACCAAGGTAAGCCAGCTTGCAAAATGCATAGATGAGCTCTCGCAGCAGTTGGCAACACTGCAAGCCTCCTTTCATTCGTGCCTTTGCTCCCGGAGCCGGCAGTGACACATCTACAACAACAAACGCGAGCTTTTACCGTGGTCTGGTGCTTCTGATGTCTGCTGGTATCACGGTCGATTCCATGACCAAGCTCAAAAATGCCAACAACCTTGTAATTTTCAGTCAGACTCCTACGGCAGCCAGTGATGGCAGTAAACGGCTGCCCAACATGTGGAAGCCACCTCTTTGTCATTGACAGAAACAGTAAACATAGATTTCTGATCGATACTGGTTCGGACTTATGTTGTTTTCCAAAACATTTTGTAAAGGAGTGTCATCAACTCAACAAATATGAACTTGATGCAGTGAATGATTCCACCATTCACACATATGGCATTTTGTTTTTAAGGCTAAACCTCTGTCTGCGGCGCGATTTGTCCTGGAGAATCATAGTAGCTCACATTACCATTCCCATCATAGGCTAAGATTTCCTTCCACACTAACGCTTGCTCCCAGACTGTCATAGCAAGAGTATCGTTGACACCATCACAGGATTGTCCGTGCCAGCACAGCCAGCTAACTTGGAGCAACCTAGTGTAAAATCACTCAAGGTCGTCACCGTTTTTCACGAAATCTTGCGAGATTTCTCCGATCTCACACGCTCACCAGGAACGCCGAGAGAAGTTAAGCATTCCACAGTACATTACAGCCATATTACACCTGGACCACCCGTCTTGTGCCATGCTCGTCGCCTCGCTCCTGACTGTCTCCAGATTGCTAAGAGGGAGTTTGAAGCAATGATACAGGAAGGCACAGGGCAACGCTCATAGGGACCAGTGTCTTCACCCCTCCACCTGGCGCCAAAGAAGGACAATGATTGGCGACCCTGCGGAAACTATCGAACCCTCAATTCGTGGACAATTCCAGACAGATATCCACCTCACCAGCTCCATGATTTCAGCCACCAATGGCATGGTTGCACTATCTTCTCTGTGATCTGGTCAAAGCATACACTCAGATTCCTGTGATCCTGGATGACACCCCGAAGACAGCAATTATCACGCCCTTCAGACTATTTGAGTTTCCATTCATGACATTTGGTTTGTGGAATGCCGGTCAAACCTTTCAAAGATTCATCTACGAAGTACTATCTGGTCTAAACTTTACATTCGCCTATGTGGACGACATAATTGTCTTCTTTAAGAGCCCCGAAGAACACGAGCGCCACCTGCAATCCCTCTTCCACAGATTATCATCTTATGGATTCCTTTTCAACCCTTGTAAGAGTGTTTTAGCATCTCCAAGCGTTACATTCTTGGGATGTGAAGTCTCTGCTGCCAGCACGCTTTTACCAGATCGAATCAGTGCTCTTCAAAACTTCCCACTACCAAGGACAGCCCGCGATCTCAGATGCATTTTGGGAATGGTGAATTTCTACCATCGTTTCCTACCTTCGGCAGTAGAATACCAGGCATCTCCCCATTCAGCAGTATCCAGTTTATGTGGCTCCCAAACTGTACCCTGGACTCTGGACCTGGAAGATTCCTTTAACACCTGCAAAGCCAGCCTAGCCTGATCGACGCTGCTGATTCATCCTGATCCTGAAGCACCACTGGGACTATTCACTGATGCTTCCAACTCAGCTATAGGAGCTAGTCTACAACAGCATGTAACTGGAACGTGGCAGCCCTTAGTTTTCTTTTACAAGAAGCTTTCGCCGAAGCAAGCGGAGTGGACAGCATATTATCGCGAGTTATTCGCAAGTTATGAAGCCGCCCAATATTTTCAGCATTTCTTGGAAGCTCATCATTTCAACATATACACCGATCACAAGCCACTTACAAATGCATTTCAACAATGTCGGGAAAAGCTCCCACCTTTGCAACTGAACCAACTGTCATTTATTTCACAGTTCACCACCAACACTGATTAAATCAAAGGTTCCTTCAAAATAGTTGCAGACGCACTGTCCTGTATCTATGGAATCTCAGACAGAACCTTGAACTTCACCTCACTGGCAGACACTCAGAAGAACAATGCTGAACTCCATTCTCTCATCAATGGCGATTCATCACTTCGCTTGGAGCAAGTCCCAGTCCATGGGACTACGACCATCCTTTTTTGGTGACACCTCAACAGGCAAACCCAGGCCCTTCAACACATCCTTCCAAAAACTAGCCTTTTTGTCCTTTCATGGCTTGAGCCATCCCAGCACCATCCCAGCAACATCCGTTTGGTGTCTGAATGTTTCGTGTGGCCCAACATGGTGGAAGACTGCCGCACGTGGGTTCGAACCTCTCAGGACTGTCAGTGTGTCAAAGTTACATGTGAAACGCACCCTTCAGAAACTTCACAATGCCCTCTGCTCAGTTCCAACACATCCATCTGGATATAATCGGACTGCTTCCAGCTTCAGGGAACTATAGCTATTGCCTGACAGCTATAAACAGATTTTCTGGTTGGCCAGAGGTCTGGCCTCTAGAACGTATCACTGCATGGGACATCGCCAAGGCTTTCATAGCATGCTGAATTTTGCGATTTGGATCACCTCTATGCATCACCACTGGCCAAGGCAGACAGTTCGAATCTCAGCTGTTCCAGCACCTGGGAATCCAGACCGGCATGCACAGATCCTGCACCACCAGCTGGCACCCATGTTCAAATGGCATGGTGGAGAGATTTCACCACCAACTCAATGCAGCTATCGTGTGTCATCCCAGCATATCCTGGTTGCAAGCTCTACCAACAGTACTACTCGGCGTCCGCACTGCTTATAAAGACGATATCGGTGCCTCTTCTGTTGAATTTGTATACGGAGAACGACTCCGTCTTTTGGGTGAATTACTTCGTGACATGACAGAGGAACATCTGGAAGATATGTCTGACTTTGTGGGCAGACTATGTCAGCAAATGAACAGACTACATCCAACACCAGCGACAAGACATAATCAAAGTTACACGTTCGTATTCAAGGACCTTGAGACGTGTACACATGTGTATCTGCGAGATGATTCGGTATGTGGGGCCCTTCAACCTCCATATACTGGTCCGCACCACATATTGGATCACCACAATAGGACTTTAACTATTATGAACAAAAACAAGCCTGTCCACGTAGGCATAGACAGAGTGAAACCTGCTTTCCTTCTAAATGACAGTGCCCCCAATAATGAATGGGACAATCCTCCAGAATTCCCTGACATTTCAAGAAAGAAGGCTACAACAACAGACTACTCGACACAGGACTACCCCGTAACCACAATATCCAGCCGAAGATTAAAATTTCCAAAACATCTACTACCATAGCTTCATCAACTCTGTGGGCGGCTGGTGTGGCACAATCAAAATGCAGCGCCCAGCATTTGGCAGCGCGGCTTTTAGAATAGTGGCAAGCCAGCCGCTAAAGTGCAGTGTAATAGTGGATAACCGTCATGGCACTCGCTGGCCAGCATTGTTTTTGTCGTGGCAGGTAAGTTTCTCACTGTGTAATATTTTAAGTAGGCCACATGGCCAACATATATATAAAGTAAATTATTTGCTTTCTGCTGATAATCATTAGTAACAAAAGATGATATACAGAGAGCAGTTTATCAATTGCTGGTAATTGTGTAGAAACTATAATATGAAAATCCTAATGCAGAAAACGAAAGTTATGGTATTTAAAGGAGAACAGACAGAAAAAAAAATCATTAATGATAAACAGTTAGGATAGACTTTATGTTTCAGTTATCTGGTTTGTGATGAAATTCACGAGCAATGATATGACACATTACAAACTAGCTGATACCCGCGACTTCGTACGCATAGTTTAAGAATTTTGTTGCCAGAATTAAATATTGAAAGCTGTTGGTAAAGGAGGATTGGTCCTAAACAGCACTGAGTCGGAATAATATGACAGGAAAGCCATCACTATATCATTCTACCATTGAACCTGTCTCATGAAGAGAATCAATTTCCAACATATTTAAAAACAGAAAAACAAACGAAGATGCGGGGATGGGGAGAGGGGGGGCGGGTAACTAAGGTCAGCTTTATTTCAGCTTGGTCTTTTCTTCTTTCTTCAGCATGAGCATCTGATTCTTGGGTTCTAATAACTTTAGCTGCTCATGCTCTGCTAGAGTTATATCTTAGGCCAGTTTACGCCTGCATGTCAAAAAAGAAGGAAAAATAAACTGGTTCCAGAAACATTTATGCAGACACAAAGTAATAGCACTGAAAAATCGACATCTATACTAAATAATGTTTTGTTTCTAAACAAAATTTATTAACAAATCATACACTATCATAATGCATGAGAAGCTTGAGCAACTGACATTATATTACAGACTAACACATACCTCTGTCTCTGTGTATTATTTGATAAGTTCTCAAAATTTTGTAACTACAACTATTATTAATACAGAAAAAATGTCCTGTGCCCTCCTTAAAATACGAAGTATTTCATTGTCAAATTCCATCAATACTGATATAGCCATTTAGTCATCAAAACATAACAAATAGACAGACTTACTTACTTCCGCATTTATAGTATTATTAGTGCAAATCACACACACACTGACTGTGAGAGTAACAACCCCTCAGGAATCAATCTAACATAAAAAAGTGTACACCTACAGCATTGCTAGACTACCTATGATTTGCCTCGCATTACACCCCTAAATTTGTGGTATCTACAGTTTAACATGCAATCCAAACAACCTACGGTCCAGGCGTGACCCATACGATCAAACATAATTTTTAAAAATCCCTGCTTCCACAGAGATTTGAACCAGAGACCATGCTCCAAACATCATTAAGCAAGCACTTTAACCACTGAGCTACCAGACTGCTATATGGAAAGGCAGTACAGAGACCTACATGTCTATCGCCATTCAGTAATTTTTCAAAATTATATGAAAACGTGTATTATTTATGGTATAGAGAAAAAAAGGATGCTATGCCCATCCTATTGCCAAATAGCAACACAATTTAAGTTACGAATTTTTTTGGCAACATTTCTCTCATTTAAATTACGAATTTCTGGGCTCCTAATTGCCCGATTTGAACTGGACAACTTCGATTTGATGGGAAATTTTTCAACCAAATGTAAACAGTATTTTTCTCCTTGTTTCAAAAGATAAGTGTGCAAATTTTCATCTAGATTGGATGAAAACTGTGGATTTGTATGAAGAACAAACAAACAAACATACATTCATCTTTATATATATACTAGCTGATACCCGCAACTTCGTACGCGTGGCTTAAGAATTTCTTTGCCAGAATTGAATATAGAGATGGCTTAATATGACCGGAAAGCCACTACTATATAATTCTACCATTGAACATGTCTCTTGAAGAGAATCAATTTCCAACATATTTAAAAACAGAAAAACAAACGAAGGTGAGGGGATGTGTGAGGGTTGGGGAGGGATATTAACTAAGGGCAGGTTTATTTCAGCTTCCTCTTTTCTTCTTTCTTCAGCATGAGCATCCGATTCTTGGGTTCTAATAACTTTAGCTGCTCGTGCTCTGCTAGAGCTACAACTTAGGCCAGTTTATGTCTGCAAGGCATGTAAAAAAAGAAGGCAAAATAAACTGGGGCCAGAAATATTTAAGCAGACACAATGTTATAGGACAGAGAAAATCGACATCTATACTAAATAATACGTTTTTTCTCTAAACGAAATTTGTTAACAAATTATACACTAACATAATGCGCGAGAAGCATAGCTTGAGCAAGCGACGTAACGTGACGTGACAGACTAACACACACATCCATCTCTCTGTCACCATTCGATAAGTTCTTAAAATTTCGTGACTACAACTGTTAATCATACCGAAAAAAAATGTCCTGTGCCGTCCCTACAGATTTTCTTGTCAAATTCCGTCAATATCGGTATAGACATTTAGTTGTCAAAACGTAACAAAAGACAGAGACTTACTTCCGCATTTATAGTATTATTAATGCAGATCACACACACAATGACTGTGAATCACTCCTGAGGGATCAATATAGCATAAGAAAGTGTACACCTACAGCATTGTAAGACTACCTACAATTTGCCTTGCATTGCAACCCTAACTTTGTAATATCTACAGTTTAACATTCCATCCAAATAACCAACGGCCAAGGCGTGACTCTTACGATCAAAAACATTTTAAAAAAAATCTTAGCCTCCATGGAGATTTGAACCGGAGACCATGACCCAAACATTAGTAAGCAAGCATTTTAACCACTCAGCTACATGACCGCTTCACGGAAAAAACAATACGGAGACCTCCATATCCAATGCTTCTGTCCATCGCCGTTCAGTAATATTTCGAAATTATAAGACAGCATGTATTATTTATACAGATTATTTTTCAACCAAATGTAGAAAGTATTTTTCTCCTTGTTGTAAAGTTTCATCGAGATCGGATGAAAACTGGATTTGTGTGAGGAACAAACAAACATACATACATTCATCTATATATGTAGATGTAGGTAGATTAGTTTAGATCACACACAAACTGCCTGTGGAGCAAGTATACCATGAATAAAGTAAACGCTTAAGGCACTGTTCTGTCACCTACGATTTGTGATGCATTCCAGCCCTGAATTTATGAGATTTTCAGTTGAACGTAGTATCCTTACTACAAAATCCTAGGCTTGGCTCTTTGAAAAACAATTCTTAAAAACTTTTGCTCCCCGAGGGGTTTGATCCCAAAGCCACACGGGAAATTGCTTATGAAGCAAGCACCTTACCCACTGCGCTACCAGCCCTCTCCGTCATTTCGCATTACAGAAACATATACGTATTATGCATCTGTCTTTCACAGTTCAGATAGTTTTCATAATTCAATCACAATATGTATTATCTATACAGAAAATAGTATCATGTGTCCATCCTAATGTCAAATAACATCTCCTTGTCAAATTTTATCATGATCGAATTAGCCATTTAGCCCAAGAAAAGTAACAAACAGACAGAGTTTATAATACGAGTATAGATTACGACAAAAAAAAAAAAAAAAAATCAACCAAATGTAGATAGTATTTTTCTCCTCATTTCAAAGGATAAGTGTGTAAAGTTCCATCGAGATCAGATGAAAACTGGATTTGTATGAAGAAAGAAAAAACGAACATACATACATTCATCTTTATATATACAGATTACACTGTAAATTTTATAAATAGAACACTGTCTATAAATGACTGTTTTGGTGAAAGTTTTTTTACACCAGGTATGTTTTATTCTTGTAGTGTGGGGGCATCATCATTGGCTGTGATGATGCCTCACACCACAAGGGCAAAACATGCCAGGTGAATAAAAATTCAACAAAAATGTTTGTAGATAGAGTTTTATTTGTAAAATTGAATGATCAGCAACTACAGAAAAATGATCAACAACCAAGTTATTAAATCATACAGTTTTCAATAATTATGCATTATTAGGACTCTAAAAAATAAAAACAGTAAGGATTATGCTAAAATTTTACAGAAGGCAAAAGTTATGGCAGGAAGGATGTCTGGGATATAGATCATGGTATGGTTAATATATAAATACATACAAGGTGACTGGTATGTATTAAGATTTACAACTGAATTTTTCAAAAGACACATTAGATACAGAAAGTCCTGTTGTGAAAGTTTTTTCATGGTGTAGGAGTTGCCAGGAAGATAAAATCTCAATTTTTCTTTAAATTTACTTTTTTTTTTTTATACAGACTGTTTCATACTTTTATTAAGTTTATTGAATAGATGTGGACCAGAATAATTATTCATCAAGTATACAAGTTGAAATGTAATTGTTGCAAATGACAAAGGATGCACTAAATTGGGGAAAATAAGACAAGAACAAAAAAATTATTCTGTAAATGAAAAGTCCAATTGTGGAGAGGCCATCTGGATGGAATGGGCAATGAAGGATTTAGCCAAATGAGTGGTATCTTATAAACCAAATGGCAGAAGAAAGGTAGGATAATCAAGAAGAGGATAGAATGAAGTATGAAGCCAGAATAGTCAGATACATAATCCGTGAAGTGCAGAAGAAGAAAGAAAATGCATTCAGTGAGAACAAACAGTTCACATTATTGGGAATTCAACTAAATGCTTAAATTAATTTTTTCCAAGTATATTCAGTATTGATCCAATACTTTAAGGGGTAGAATTAATTCAAAAAATTGGTTTTATAGGAATAAATTAAGGGAACAAAGTCGGTAAACAAAGTCAGAAATTTTAGCAGTAATTTTTTTGTCTACAGCCACATATGGCAAAGTGGAGAATATTGTTTTGGGATCAGAAAGAACTGTAAGTGGATGTAGACATTCAGATTTAAATAACTCGCTGGACACTTTAAATTGGCTGGATGAGGAAATGGGTTAGATTTATACCGTTTAAAGACAAATAAATGACAACAAACTTCCTTCCACCAATTCTAATTAATATATACTAGCAGTCATAGTACCTGACACAGTTGTTTCACAGAAGTGAATACTTTTTTCATAGCATACTTTTCCCAAGCATGTAATGTAAGAAGTCTTAATAAAACAAGTGGGTTATGTAATTCTAAAGGAGTTACTGATTTCCTTCATATAACTGGGATTGTTCAAGTGGAAGTACGTGGAAGATTTAAAGGTGGTAAAACCCTGATTAAATAAAACTTAAGTTGCCAATGTTGCTACTGTGACTGGGCTTACAATGAGCAATAAAACAGAAAAATGTTATTTTTTTTGGTCAAGAATGGCACACTTACAAAATATTTTGTCAATGAGGTGTTATGAGTGAATAAGTTTCTTAAAACCCATTAAAGAGTGATAATTCAAAGTATTTAATACAGTAAATAGATAATACTATCTGAATCATAATAATAAGACAACTTTCAACTCTAAACTAAACCGAGGTCTTAAAGAAAAATAAAAAATAAATATCGAAATTTAAAAGTTGAGGAACTTTGTTGCATTCATTTTTATAAGTAGTACTACCAAGGACGATCATTTTGATGTATGGATTGAACAGTTTCAAATTCTATTAAAAGAGAGATTTTAATGTCTACTGCAGCATGTGCTTCACAAGACTACAATCACAAATAACTTCAATAATTAAATATTGTCAATTTAAAAGAGAGAATTCTAATTTAACTGTCACAGTATCTGGCTAACATAGGTAGACACATTCTGACGAAAACTTGATATTGTAAGTGAATCATTAGTATGTGTGTGTGTTTTTTTTAATTTTTTTTTTAAGAAATAAAGAATTTGTTTTTAAAAAAAAAAACGCAATAGGAAGGTAAAAATAGGCTTAAATGAGGGGGTAAAAATTCAGAGAATAGTAATAATATAATAGTTTGACAGTAATTTGAGATTTACAGAGAGAAAAACAGAATTTTAATATCAAATCTTAATGACTGAAATGTGCTCTTTAGAAATTAATAACAGCTAAACAAGTGGAATTACAAGAAAAGTAGTCATAATTTATAAGATTCTAAATCAATCAGACTATAACATATTAATGTTTCAGGCAAATCCAATTAAAAATAGTTAACCATGAGAATCTGGGACTTCTGCAATTCACAAGAGAACAACGAATTCCCGTGGGAAAACGCTGAAAATCCAGAACATTATCAGCCAGAGAGTGTATAATGCCTCCATTTTCCTTGCCTTTGGGTCAATCTCAAACCAGCAGTGTATCAGACCAGACTATTTCAGTGAAAGAGAATGCAAAAATAAGTTGACTCTGAATGTGGTTGCAATTTAAATTAAGATCATAAGAGTGAATGCCTTTATTCAGTGCAAGTGTTTCTTGAAGTCCAGTAGAGTATTTAAAACTTGTGATCTGCTATCAGTATAGCTTCAAAGATTTTCAAATAAAATATTACTTATAATTTCATTTGTAGCTTTTCTTTATGTTATACAAACCAGTTAACTATTGCAGGGAATTCACTCAATAGTTTGGTGACTGCAAATGTAGAATCCATGCAACTTCTAGTTATGTATCGGACACATCACAAGCAATAGTCATTCAGCATCACGTACAGTCTTAGCTTATGTGCGAATGTTAGTAATCCAAGTAACATTTAATCATAACTGAGGATGGAACCTGTGCATACGCAAACTACATTGGTATTCGCACCAACCTTCTAAGTAAAAATGATGAAACATTTAAAATACATAGCAGAATTATATACTGATAGCAACTCCAAGGTAGGAAAAGGAGAATGTTTTGTATAGAAATTTGATATAGGGGGAAAAAAAGAAAAAAAAGTGGTTAATAGGCTGTTGGAATTGTGTCAATAATATAAACCAACAATTCCAGGTATGCTATTTAAGACTCATTGAATTGATATAAAAATTCCTGAAAAATATCAGGAGGGTCATAATTTCCACCTAAATGTTATAGAATGTACCAGCATATATATCAAAGAGAGGGATTATTATTAACTATTAATTGTAATAAAGAATATGCCTCAGTAAAGACTTTCATACTTGCCTATCTTGGAATTACACATATTTTTATTTTAAATTCTTTTATTTTTTGAGGTAAATTGTTCAGCACATCCCTCAACAAGTCATTCTAGTCTCTGGCTCCCTTACCTACAAAAAATAATACTTCTCATTCCTTTCTGCCCAAATTGAAGTCTTAATTGTAATGGTTCTCTTTATTTCCTTCTTCATATTGCTCCTAAACTATCAGCCTCCATTACAAACATAGATTGGTAAAGAAACATTGGATGTAATCAGAGAAACTGGTTTTATGTAGGCCTCGGATCACACAAAAAATAAAAATATAGCAGCAATATTTCAGAAATAAAGAAACAGTTGGCAGTGATTGGAGACTTCCAACAGACTTGAAAACTTGAAACTATCAATATTATATTCACAACAAGTCATACTTACAGCTGCAGATATACCAAATAACAATAATGCCATGCGATTGTAATGAGATTGTGACAGGGTTTCTAGTGGCTGTGCATTCCACCCATCTTAGCTGCCTTAACCTAAGTCAGTAGCCATATGAGGTACAGAGGACCTACTATTCGAAGTTGAATGTGAACCATGGAAACATTCTGGCATACTTCTCATTACACTGCAAGCTGTGTCAGAGCTGAAAGTTGGATTAAGGGTCTATGAAAATCCCTGCTGAGACAGGGACTTGAACCAGGTGCCTTTCATTCCTCAGTCAGACACCTTAACCACTGAGCCATTAGATCACTACAGATATACTGTTAAGATTAGCATGTCGCTGACATGAACTCATAAGATTTTATCATTTTTTTTTTTTTTTTTTTGCTGTCATCAGTCTTTAGACTGGTTTGATGCAGTCCTCCATCCCTTCCTATCCTGTGCTAGCCTCTTCATTCCTACATACCCCTTACAACCCACGTCCTCAATTATCTGCTTCATATATTCTAATCTCTGTCTACCTCTACAGTTCTTACCTTCAACTGTTCCCTCCACCAATCCAGCACGTCTCAAAATATGACCTACCAGCCTGTCTCTTCTTCCTGTAAGCTTCTTCCATAAACTTTTTTTCTCACCCATCATTTCCAAAACTCGTTCATTTCTTACTTTGTCTGTCCACCTAATTTTCAGCATTCTTCTGTAGCACCACATTTCAATTGCTTCAAGTTTCTTTCTTCCCGGTATTCCTAAAGTCCATGTTTCGCTTCCGTTAAGTGCTGTACTCCACACATAGAGTTTTAAGAAGTTCTTTCTAATTCCTAGATCAATATTTGAAACTAAAAGGTTTTTCTTTTTCATGAAGGCTCTTTTTGCTAGTGCTATTCTGCTTTTAACATCATTCCTGCTTCGGCCATAGGTTGTAATTTTGCTTCCCAAGTAACAGAACTCGCTCACTTCTCCTATTGCATCCGATCCTATTTTCATATTTAATCTGCTAGTATTGGTATCATTTCTGCTACATTTAATCACTTTTGTTTTACTTTGATTTATATTCAGTCCAAAATCTTCCTTTAGTATTTTGTTCATGCCATTCAAAAACTTCTCAATATCCTCAGCCCTCTCTGCTAATAAGACAATGTCATCAGCAAATCGTAGCATACTGATTTTTTCTCCCTGATAACTTATGCCACATGGAAATTTTTCTTTGACTTTCTTCATTGCTTCTTCTACATACAAGTTGAATATTAATGGGGATAGACTACAGCCTTGTCTCACACCCTTTCTAACTGATGCATGTCTCTCATGATTCTATACTTTTATTACAGCCACTTGATTCTTACATAGTTTATAGAGTATTTTTCTATCTCGATACTTTAGACCTGACTTCTTTAAAATTTTGAACATCTTGTCCCACCTAACATTATCAAAAGCTTTTTCTAAATCAACAAATGCCATAAAAGTATCTTTGCTTTTCTTGATCCGCCCTTCAAGTATTAATCTTAAAGACAGAATTGCTTCCCTTGTACCGCGATTTTTCCTAAACCCAAACTGATCTTCACCTACTATCTCTTCTACTACCCTTTCCATCCTTCTGTATATTATTCTGTGATGTTAGACTAATGGTGTGATAATTCTCACATTTGTTGGCTTGTGCTTTCTTTGGATGTGTGAAGATGATATTTTTGTTAAAATCAGTTGGAATTTCTCCAGTTTCATAACTTTTTGATATCAGCTCGAATAATCTTTCCATTCCTTCCTCTCCTAGAGATTTAAGAAGTACTGCAGGGATCTCATCAATTCCAACTGCCTTATTTGCTTTCAAGTCATTCAGAGCTTTATTAAATTCTGTCTTCAAAACAGGATCTCCTAAGTCATCAATGTCGACATCGCCTTCCTTTTCCAATACACTATTGTTCAAGTCGTCCCCATCATACAGTTTCTCAATGTATTCCTTCCATCGGTTAGCTCTATCTTCTGAGCTTAAAAGAGGTTTCCCATCGGCAGTTTTAATGTTCATACCTCTTTTCTTCATTTCTCCAAAATTCTGTTTGATCTTTCTATATGCAACATCTACTTTTCCTACGATCATTTCTTTTTCTATTTCTTCACACTTTTCTTGTAGCCATTTTTCTTTTGCTAATTTGCATTTCCTATTTATTTGATTGCTAAATTGCCTGTACTGCTCTCTTCCTGCTTCATCCTGAGCATGTTTGTACCTTCTCCTCTGATCCATCAGCTGCAAAATTTCTTCTGTGATCCAAGGTTTTCGGGCAGCTTGTACCCTAAAGCCTAATGTTTCTTTGCCAGCTGTAATTATTTCGGTCTTTAATGCATTCCATTCGTCCTCGGTTGAGCTCCTTTCACAGTTAATTCTTAGACCTAAGTCTACCATTTCTGCAAATTTTTCTCTTGTGCTAGATTGTTTCAGTTTATTCACTTCCAGTCTGTTCTGCTTATGCTGCTTCCTTATTCGCTTGAATTTCAGCCTGCACTTCATTACTATCAAATTATGGTCTGAGTCTATGTCTGCTCCTGGGTATGCTTTACAGTCTAGAAGTTGATTCCTGAATCTCTGTTTGACCATGTTATAATCTAGCTGATATCTGCCTGTATCCCCAGGATGTTTCCAGGTGTATATTCTTCTTGCATGGTTCCCACAGTGTGTTCGCCACTACTAGCTTAAATCTTTCACAAAATTCTAGCAACCTGCTTCCTCGCTCATTTCTTTCTCCTAGACCAAAACTTCCTACAGTATTCCCCTCTTTTCCTTCACCCACTATTGCATTCCAATCACCCATGATTATTAGATTTTCCTCTCCTTTCACATATTGGATTAATTCTTCAATTTCAGCGTATATTTTTTCTATTTCTTCGTGATCTTCCCGAGACGTTGGCATATATACTTGTACTAATATGGTTGGGACGGGCTTAGTTTCTAACCTCATCAAAATAATCCTGTCACTAAACTGTTCATAATAACTCACCCGTTTCCCTACTTTCTTGTTCATTACAAATCCTACACCAGTGACTCCATTGACAGCTTGTGTGCTAATTATCCGGTGCTCCCCAGACCAGAAATCCTGTGCGTCCTTCCATTTAATCTCACTAATTCCAACAACATCTAACTTAAGTTGTTCCATCTCTCTTTTTAAGTTTTCTAACCTACCTGCCCTATTCAGACTTCTAACATTCCACGCTCCGACTCGTAGAATGTTTCTATCCATTCTGATGACTCCCCCCTGAGCAGTCCCCACCCGGAGATCCGATTGGGGGACTATTTTACCTCCGGAATATTTTACCCAGGAAGAAGCCATCATGATATATGTAATTTGAGAGGATTACATGTCCTCGGGATACCCTTTGGGTCTTTAATGCAGTGGTTTCCCGTTGCCTTCTGCATCCCCATGCCATTGATCATTTCTGATTCATCCGCCTTTAGGAGCCGTTTCTAACCCCAAGGGCAAGAGGGTGCCCTGAACCGCTCCCCGCTCTTCCGTCCTCCTTTCGGAGGCCGTTGGCAAGCAGTGGGTGACTCCTTATACCGGGAATCTTTCAGTCGCCAGAGCCTCGTCCGTGCAAACAGGGTGCACCACGTGAAGGAGAGGTTGACATTTGGTTGGAAAAGACTAGTATAGTCTCTCCCAAACCCTTACTTGAAAAACTAAAAATCTATCTTAGCCCACAACCCAAAGGTTAGTCCAAGCTTTCCAAAGGAGATGTTCCAAGCTATTGTTTCAGCAACAGGAAGGCTAATTCCTTTCCTCAAGGGCATACAATTTAATGTGGAATCACAACCACAGTGGGTCTGGTCATAGCTCATATAATCAAATACAACTCAAAAATGTCTGCTGGCCATGGGATTTGAACCCACAACTGGGGACAGGAACTTACGGAAGTAAGTGCTTTAACCACTGAACTTCCAGACTGCCTTGTTTTGTAGTGTGTACTAAGTACTATCAAAATTGGATTAAAAACTGAGTTTGTGTGAACATCATTGACAGAAATTAAGGGGAGGGTTTAGATTTATGTAAATCAAACAAACAATATTCTTCCAATTGTTTTAAAGTAAATGTTGGCAAAGTTCCACCAAAATCAGATAAAAAGTGCCTCCAGCACAGCATCTCAGTCACACAAATTCATAGATTTATTCCCAGCCTACAGGCTGCCTATCGAAGTTTTCACTTCAAAAACTAAAAATCTAACTTAGTCCACAATCCGAAGGTTGGTCGAATCTTTTCGAAGGACATGAACAGTACCAAGCTATTGTATCAGAGGCAGTAAAGCCAATTCCTTTCCTCAGGGGACTGTAGATTAATATGGAATCAGAACCACAGAATGTCCTAACATAGCTCATATAATCAAATACAACACCTAAAAATTCCCGCTCACCACAGGATTTGAACCTGCGACTGAAACTTTTGGAAGTAAGCGCCATAACCACTGAGCTATCAGACCACATTATTTTGTCGTATTCGTGTGCCAAGTACTATCAAAATTGGAGGAAAAGCTGTGGTCTTGTATGAATAACATTAACAGAAATTATGTGTGGGGAAAGGGGGGGGGAGCAGGAGAGGGCTCAGATTTCTGTAAATTAAACATAAACAGTATTTTTCTTTTGTTTTCAAGTATATGTATGCAGAATTTTATAAGAAGAACATTCTAAAACATTAATTTTTATATATTATATACGAGTATAAACTATACTTTCATGGCTGTCCAAGTGCAACATGTCATACTTATAGCAACAGATATACTGTTAACATTATGTTTGCAATACAAAGCCAAGATTTAACCCATATGTAAAGCTTCCAACGTGCATATCATAAATGCAACACATCATAGCGTGACAGTGATGGCACATCATAGCATGTCGGTGACAGGAACTTGTGAGCTCTTAGATTTTTGCCCGTCCAAACATCGCCTAATACACCCACTGAAGTTTTCACTTAAAAAAAAGAATAAACTCAAGAAACCCAGAAGAGATACCTAAGGACAATGTATTTAGTAATACTGAAAGAAATGGTTGTAGGCAGACAAAGTTGGGATAAGAGAAACTCAGTTCTCTATGATAGCTTGAAATAAAATAACAATGAAAGGCCATCTATATTTTTTTAATTTAATTTTTATTTTATTGTTTTGTGTAGCTATTTAACAGATTATACTTTTCCATAATTATTGATTATCTACATCTCCTGCTATCATTTCCATCCCCACATCTTCTCATTTTGTTCATCTAAAGCTTCAGTCCTGTTAGGTCTCACTGTATAAACATCAGATACCCTTGCCATAAATCTCACCTATCATCTTGATAAGGATTTATACCAAAATACTGTAAAATGTGTTCATGATTATTTGCTCATGACACCCATTATCTGTGGTGTGTGATGGGTTTACGTTCCTTATACTTTCCAAATTTCACTGCCTGAAAGAATTTTCACAATCACCATTTAGTTTTTCACACTCCTATATAGAATATTAGTAGTCTACGTGATATATCACATTCTAGTTAAAGTAATTTTCAAAGTGTGCCAATTGAAATGAATGATTCCTTATAACACACACTGCCAATTGATAGAGAAGAAACTTCCAATCAGTGGCTGAAAAGTTGTGCCAACAATGTTTTTCCCCCTAAAACTCATGATGTGAGGAAAAACAGACCATTCTGTCATCTTGTTTCAGTATGGTCATGGAGTCCATCACTTGTTGAACAGTTGTTAGGTTGCTACAAAACCAATTTCTTCAAATGAGATTTTTTGTTTGTTTGTATATCTTGAAAGTGACATTATATCAGTCACTTTTTCAAAAATATGCTACACTTATGAAAGATTCCTATTGTTATGTTAGCATTAAAATCATTCAATTGCATATGGCAAAATATCTTATGGTGTTGGATGCAGGGCTGATATGGCATGGAATATAAGAAAAACACAATCAGAAAATATCTATAACAAACTCTTTAATGAAGTTATAGAGTGGTGAAATTCTCAGTGAGCTTCATGTGCAGATGACAAACACATTAATGTGGATGGATGGTAGAGACATGAAGACTTAATGACTTTAGTGGTGGAGATGATCACAGAGTTTTAAAATAATAATTGTGGTTGGTGGAAGTATGCAATCTTTGGAAATGCTGGGGGGAAACTGACTGAAAAATAAAACAGTTTTATATTTCTTAGATTCTGTAGGATTTAGGCTTCTTTGACACATGTATAGCCATAATAACTTTTTATTAAAAAAGCTTAAGGCAGGATAACACTTTTGACGTTTGTACACTTAATGGTTTGGCACTAATGATAAATGATACTAGAGCTACTTCACCAATTGTTATAAAATATGACTTAATATAAATGCTAAAGATTTCCTTAATTGTTAAGCTATGGATCACAAAGTAAGAACTAAAATAAGTAATGGAAAATATGGAAAAATAAATATTGATAGAATGAAATGTAATTAGACTGCATTGAAATGGGTGGGTGGATACAGAATTAGATGAAAAGAAGACTTAATTAGTAACCAAACAAATTAATGTTAATTTTTTCCTTCTTCTCTGTTTGGTGATAGACACTTCTGATTTACAACAGACACTTTTTCATTGCAGAATATATTTTTCTGTAAATTGGTTTTAAGCTAGTCAGTCTCTTTTGTTGCTTTACCAGTAAAATATATATTTTTATTTCAAATAGTCAGCAAATACTTTGAGTTACTAACGTTTTGAGAAAAATGCGTCCCATGGCCTGATACACCTTTTAACTCCAGGTGGCAATCTTCCTAGTTCTGTTTCCTTGTGTAAGCTTGTAGATAAACGGCTGGACAAAACAGATACCAGATTACCACCAACACCATTGATAACTGGCTGAAAGACTGCAATGGCCTTGAATTTTGCCATTAGAACATCCAGTATCATGCCAGCACCCCTATATTTGGAAAAATAATAAAAGTTAATTTAATAGAAATAAAATATCTTTTTTCCAAATAACTACATTTTTAGAACATGTATGCAGGTCCATCTTATAACTTCTCAATTTCTAGTCATAAATTTCAAATCTTGACAAACAAAATTTGAGAATATGATACAGACTTTTACTTTGGTTTCAGTACAGGTGAAATTTCACTGAAGTGATAACTGCAAGGTTGGTGAGAATAACTGCTCAAGATATGACCTAGCTGAGATTATATATCCTAAAATACTCTTTGGAAGAAATCAGTTTTCGAACTGGCATATTAATATACAAATTCAGAATTGTTAGAACATGTAAGATTTTCAGTTAAATCACGAGATAATTTTTGTACATGTTTTTGGAATGATATGGCACAATGTAAGTGAGCATGTTTGCCAAGTTTTTCAGTTTTCTTGTGATCTGATCTAGAAACTATCTGTATATCATCAACATTACTATTGTATATAACACTTTCACAGCTAACTATTGAAATTACCAACCATATTACTGGTACAGAAAGTTAAAGTAAACTCTTCCATTGTATTTTTAAGCAATTGAAAAATAAAGGATTAAGACCACATTAATCACTTTTTTAATTTAAATTTGATTGAAAGATCAATGTTAAATTCAGAAAAGATAATATACAATGTTTTAATTTACTTTGTTTGCAAATATTTCTGTCCAGTCTAAAGAGCAAAAATAATATGGTAGCTTACACACACAGCTTATAGCACAGGCCTTTTTTATTTTAATTTAGGATGTTTGAGCAATTCTATTTCTTTAGTACCCTGGCTATGGATGTATATTGTCAGAGGTCATCAGAACCAAAAAGAAGAATTATAAGATAAAGAATTTGAAGAAAATAATAAATTGTAAAGTTGGGTTAGTCATGTGCTATAGCAGCCCATGCAATAATTAACTATGACTTTTACTATAAGTTACAAGGAAAGGGAAAATGACTCATCACTCACCAAAGTTGAAGGTAGCAACAGGTGAGGAACATATATGGCGAACACAAGAATACACAACATTTCAGTTTTACACCTTATTCATGCTGAAGGAAATGAGGCATGTAGTTTGGGAGGTATGCACACGCCGAAGTTTCCTACATGACTGAGTGCATTATCAATATGGCGTGGATGTAGAGATGTTATATATAAACATGTAAATCGCAGATGGTGATAGAATTAGTAATATACCAAAAGAGTACGTAATGTTGAAACAAAAAATTGGGCAACTAAATATTGACAGATAAATTTTGAAAAAAGTTGTATCTAGTTAAATGACAATAATGATAATACTAATACTAATAATGAGTGATGCATCAAATAAAGGAATTTTATCGGCGGTTGAGGCCAGGTGGGTGTCGGGTATGTAGGATATTTTGGTATGCAAGTTCCCATCTCCAGAGTTCTGAAGCGGTGGTGGTTTTGGGGAAAACTCTGATTGCTCTCATGGTGAAACAGTCATTGAGGTTGTTGGAAATGTGTTAGTTAGCATGTTCTGGTATCTGAAGATATAAATTGCGGGTGTGGACTGTTTGTCTGTGGCCATTCATTCTGGTCGAAAGTTGTGTAGTCAGGCCTTTATAGGAACTAGTGCAATGGCTGCAAGTTAGCTAGTATATGATGTGCGCTGTGGTGCATGTGGCATGTCCAGTGATGAGGAAGTTTTCCCCTGTGACAGGGATGCAATATGTGTTAGTGGGATGATGCATGTTGCAGGTTTTGCAGTGAGGTCTCTTACAAGGTAAAGATCCATAAGGTGTTTTTGGAGAGTCAGATGGAGGGTATTTGTGAACCAAGATGTTAGGGGTCTTGCTGAGACATGTACGGAGGACAGTTGGCATAATTTTTGGCAAGAGAGTGTGAATTTCTGGAAAGGAGCTAAGGAAGTCATGCCCCTGTTGTAGGATTTGATTGATGGATTCGAGACCAGGTGAGAACTGGGTGACAAAGACAAGACTATGGTTGGATTTTAGAGGTGCTGGGCAGGAGTGGTTATGTGGAGGATGGGTGATTGCACGCGTGATTTGCTTATGTACAAGTTCTGCTGGGTAGGAGTGGGAAATAAGGGCTTGGGATAGTTTCTTTTACTATGACAGATGTGGACTAAAAATAAAACTAATATCCCAAAGTAATGAGTGCATGTATCTATATAATAACTATTACTTTTACTGTAATAGAGGTGGACTAAAAATAAAACTATCTCAAAGTGATTGTGTAATGAGTGCAAGTATCCATATTTGTGTGTCTACTACTGCAATACGATAGTGGTGCTGCTTTTTAAAAAGTATGCATTGTACATATTACTGAATACCAGTAATATAGAAAGAAGCTGATACAAAATAGTACTGCTTCACTATATTTCTAGTTGAAATCCAAGATTTCAAACTAATTTGGAAGCCATTTTAGTGGGTTTTTATTTTTATTTTTCTTGTCCAGCATGATGTCTTCAGTACCATCTTTTACTTAATCCTGTTCCTACTTTTTTAAATGTCATTATTCATTAAATATTCCACTTACTTTTTTCAGGGATCGCACTGCTTTAATTGATGGTTCAGTACCAACGTTTCGGCGCCCAACCTGGTGCCTTCATCAGGGTTTTCAGACTCGAAATGGTGTGGTTTTCACACAACTCCGTCGCTGAGCTAACTGTTGTGGTTACCGGCAGCACAACAGTTAGCTCAGCGACGGAGTTGTGTGAAAACCACACCATTTCGAGTCTGAAAACCCTGATGAAGGCACCAGGTTGGGCGCCGAAACGTTGGTACTGAACTATCAATTAAAGCAGTGCGATCCTCGAAAAAAGTAAGTGGAATATTTAATTGATTTGACGCCTGCTAAAAGCGTAAAATGTTGTATCATTATTCATTAATTTACATGTGTCTTCTGGAAAGTATCTTTAACTTATGTGCTGAAAAAAGGTAATGAATTGTGATACAAATTTGGATATCTTCATTTTGTTTTTTCCTTGCTTATTTGCAATAGCTCTCCTGTTTGGTATCTATTTACTATATTTTTCACCAGTATGATTTACTGTGCAACCTCTGTAGAGGAGTTGGTAGGAGTTACAAAATATTCATGAACATCTATTTAAATAAATAATCATCTCACTGAACAGTATTAGAAAAATTCGGATGTGGATTTCTAAAAAATTTAAGATATAATTAAATTGTCCAAGAGTGACCCCCCACAATTGGTAATCTGGCTATTCCATAGTAAATCATCTGAGGACTGAATACCAAATTAAATCCCAATCATGGATGGATTTTTTTGATTATTGAGCTATTTTTGACCTGCATCAGAATTTGCTTTGTATGGGTGAAGTGTGCTTCTTTAATTTACATTTCACATGAGTCTGTAAGTTTCCTTATCCTGGTTACATTATTGGGTTGTTAGGTGGCTATAATATAGATAGTAGAAACTAATTATGTCATCAAGGCCCCCATGAATAGTTATGCCTCACAAAAAAATTCTAAAGGACCCAACAAAGTTCTCAATCAATACGATCTGCATAACTTATCTAGAAAATTGTTCGTCGAATGCTTCTAGTTACTAAATTAAAATGTGCAATTCCACCATCATGTTTAAGGAATATATGACCCACATTATACGAAAGATTGTCAGGATGCTTTTGAAAATTGTTCTTCAGTAATGCACATAGTATCTAATATACAGTTTAGCATTACCTGCATTAATAGTACCAGAGACCAAACTGTGGGATTATGAAACCCTCCCCCCCCCCCCAAAAAAAAATTAAGAACTCTAAACTATCAAGTGCTATGGTGTTCAGAACAAGCAGGAATAGCCAACGGAAAATCCAGCACAATTTTGGGAAGTGGTGGGGGGAGAGGGCAGAAACTTTATAAAATTTTGACCTGATAAAAGCTATTTTTCAGAAGTTACTGTATGGATGCTTCAGAAGATTTAATGAAACAGACATAACTATCATAAGCATTTGCAGTGCACATTTTTGTCACACTGTTGAAGAACAATTTCTCCCAAAATAGAAAGAATTTGGTATAGCCATATATTTCAAAAGATCAGGAAAATTATAAGGAGTGATATGATACCAAGATCTTCAAGTGGGGTGAAAGAATTTAAAAGCTATTCATGTTTATTTCATTTGGAACTTAAGAAATTTATAATTATTAAATGAACCAATTTAGGACTTAAGTTGCCAGAGAACAAAAGAACCAGAAAAATTTGAGCTACTAAATATTAAAGTTTCAGTTCGATTCAAGTAAATTAGAGATCAAGAAAAAAGGTTTCCACACAGATCCCCTATAAGGCAGCCATCTGTCCTTGTTGAGTGAGCTTTCTTCTGCCAGTTTTTGATAAGAGAAAACCTGTGTGTGAGGCAAGAAGTGAAACATGTAGCAAGTGGACTTTGAAATTTTAGCAGCGGGAGAACGCAGGCTTGCAATTTTTCTGTGATGTGATTTATAGCTTTTGATAGTGATATTCCAGTGTTAGGAATATGCTTTTCCTCCATCATGAACTGCAAAATGTTTTACTAATTTTACTGAGGGATATAGAAAGATTGAAGTGTGAACGAACTTGTAAGTAATGATGAACTGCAAGCTTCACTTAAAGGATACGAAAGTTATGATATCTATCCATAGGCAACATTCTGGTAGTTTGTGAAGATTAATTTTTAAAAAATACATTTTTCTGTCCATTGAACATTTTCATTTCAATCCAGTTATATGTTGCAAAAGTATTAATACTAGTCACCTATTTATTCACGATCTCAAAATTGATGAAATTCATTGCTGGAACTTCAACTCTTTTCACTAAATATGGCTCCTCCCTTAGATTGCTATTTGTTTCAACTGTAAGTGCAAAGCAGATCTTTCAACATGTAACACATGCAATTGTGTTTTGTGATAATTGCTGCCTCAGCTTTTAGAAGCAGCAATTGGGTATATTATAAACAAAATTATAGTTTGCGATATCTAAAGTTTATTGGTGAACGCTCCCCAATGATGCACCTGCAGGAGAAACTGAAATCAGTGTTACTGAAAGCATTTAGGTGGAGGCATGCAATAAATAATATACATCAACATTGGAATAACATATACCATTTTAGAAAAGCATTGTGCAAAATGGTAGCTAAACAGGGTGGTGTGTGTGATATTAAAGAATGAAAAGGTAATTAGACATAAAATAAAGAAATAGTGTAGAGATGAACTTATGACATCCAAAGTGGGCCAGACAGTGGAATAAAAATATCAACCAGAAATTATAGTTACCAGAAAAATATTGGAAAGGAAAGAAGCAATGATGCCTAGAATTTTAAACAGCCAAAGGAATAGTGGAAACTGACGCAAAATGCAATATCTTAGTTAACAAAATTAAAGGGAAGTAAACATACACCAAATAGAGCCCGGATAAATTCTTATTCATTTGGAAGCACAGTGTTGAAATGTTCAAAAAAATAAAATAAAATTTGAAAAATGTGAATGGTAATAGTTGTGTGAGGCAACAAGGAAAGGATGAAAAGACATAACAAAACATGAAATATGTGAAAAATTGAATAAAACAGCAAGATAAGAATAAATAGTTCAAAAACAGGAGACCATAAGACAACAATTGTGGTAATAATGACAATAAAAATTCTGTTAGGCAATGAAAAAAAACTCATCAACTATATCCGATGAAGGCAGGATGGCTGCAATAAACAATTAAACATTAAGACAATTTGTAATATTTCAGTATAGTACTTTAATGATGTATAGAGATTAAATGCATGGCAAGGTGACTAGATGTGAGTACACTTCAACTCACCACATGGCTGAAGCCAAAAATAAACAAGTTGAGTAGAGTGGGGTGGGGTGGGGTAGGGTGTGGTGAAGTATACAACTGATAATTAAGGGAAAGTACAATCTGTTGGAAAGGTGGTACAAGGTATTAAAATATCACAAAAATAATAATTTGGATTGATTATTTAAATAAAAGTGTAGTAAAAGTAAGTGGTAGGTTTAATGGTGAAATTTGTTTCGCCCGTGATGTTATCAATACTAGTGTGAGTGCATGTTGGAGACTGTTTTGAATTAGCATTGTGTAAAGTTATAAATTAGTGTATCATGAAAACACGTTCATATAGGTTATTGGTTCTAGTGTCAGTGTAAAATGGTCGTGAAGCTTGACTAGGAGCCAGAGTGAGTTGATAAAAATATTCATCAGAATAGATCGATATTAAATTTAAAATTACAAAGGAAAAATTAAGATGTCTCATTTAGGTCACAAATATGCTCAGAATTATAGAAAACCTAAATTAGAAGAAAGCTCGCACCAAAAAGTCCAGGGCTGAACAAATGCGAGAGCGATGACGGTATTGAAAGTAAAATAAAATGAATTCTACGTCTGTTACTTTAGTTAGCGCAGACCTTTGATATATATGATAAATTTGTGAATTATCTCTTCTGTAACTGTTATACTACTCTATGTAACCAATGGATTAAAGAAATTGGTAATTAAATTACATATTTATACAAAACACTTGTTATGATTTTATTACGACATTTTTCATGAAAAATCTACGGCATGGACCTGAACTGCACATTTCTGTATCTTTTTGCACCTTTTATCTTTGAATGAGAATTTTTAACTTACTTGCAGTGATTTTACTGTAATATGATATTTACACAAATTCAGGAAGTTAACCTATTTAAATGTGTAAAATATTCTCAGGCTTGCCACTGGGAGAGTGCGTCAATTTGAAGTGACATATTCTGGTGAAGTGTTGGGCTCCCAGAGAGTTTTTAAGATGGTGCCAGAGTCAAGCTTCAAAACTACACTTCAAATTGATTAACTCCCCCAGTAAGAAGCCTGGGAATATTTTATACAACTTGTACACTGGGTAAATCTACATTTATTTACCCATTTTATTGATCATACATGTTCCCTCTTGAAAAATGATTTGTACTAGAATCTTCAAATAGTTGTTTTAATTTATTTGTTCTATACATTTTTGTGTTTTTACTATGCTTTACACCTTGCCAACATATCTTGGGTCACTAAGGATGCTCAGACTTAAGAAGGCTACTAATTGTTACCATCTGTCTGTGAGCCTGTTCAGCTTTGTGCTAATATGACGGAAACAATATGGTGCAAAACAATTACTTTTTGACACAGAAATAGTAAACATCGAAGTATTTACTTATGAAAGTGATATAAAACCGTAATCAAAATGCCTGATACAGAGATTTGTCTCCAAATTTTTAGTTCTAAAAACATGCCATTATATATTAGGCAACAGTATCTGCAATATTGTAGCCAAAATCTTTAAATCTTACTTTAATATTACATTATTAGAAGTATATTCAAAATTTTCTCTAATTTATCTCAAAAGTTACAGAAAATGAAAGAAAATAGTAACAATAGTCTTAAAAGAACTACACGTCTACAGATCAAACAAATATCACTGTGGATGACCTTAAGGTCAGTTGGTCAATAATTGATATTATCTGGAATGATCCCTGTATGTCAGTCTTTTATCACCTGATTAGAAAATGCTGATATCCAAATCAGTTTCAGTCTTTTTATCCACGGAAATCTGCTCAGTTTGTGGCCACATTCAGCAACACCCCACATAGCTTTCATGTGAGGTATATTTTCATAAAGCAGTCCAAGGCAAACCACAACATCCTTTTCGCTGACTGTTACAAAAGTTACAATCAAAATATACACTCATATGAGAAGTATTTTAGGAAATGTAAAGTTATGAATTGTAATCAAGGCTGATAAACAAAATTAAATAACAATTAGTGAACAGGCACTTATAGCAGCTTTGCATATAGAAAAATTGATGTTTAGATTAATTAGTTACACAGGAAAGCAATAAATCCCCAAAAAATTCCCAAATGCCAAGAAAATAAAACACAATGTACCATAACAGATGAAATGACAAAAACAAAACAGCCACATCATAACATGACTCAAAAACAAAAACATTCAGGCATTTGTCAGCAATGAATATATTTACATGGTTTTGGCACCACATGCACTAAAGCAAAGACAATGTATAAAAGGAACAGTGACAGTTTTTTCCTTAGTATGCCTTATTATCATCTACAGTTGAACTTCATCACTAGCAACTAATCAGTCTAAAGTAAAATCTTCCAGTTTATTTCATGCAGCTATTTAAATACATTATTGATAAGGAACTTTACTCATTTTTTTTACTTTTTTTAAATTCATGTAATATAATTGTCTTGATGTTGTCAAGTTGTCTACTATGGTAAATGGGGGCTTATTTTCAAATCTTTAACTCTCAATTCTGACCTAATTGTTTTGTGAAAACTGAAAACTTAATTTGCTGTTAATGTTGTTAAGAATATCGTGTTCATATGAAAATAGGGAAAACTGGAAAACAATGCTTCATAACAAAATAAACACCACAAAAAATAACACACAACAAACCAACACACATAATTATTAAATTGGGAAAAATTTCCTACATTATCACGAGATTTCCTGCACACACCTTGAAAAGCATATACAAGGTTTGAAATGAAATTACACCTGCAAAACAATAGTAAAATAAAACTTCATTTAAATTGAAATATTAGTGCATCTACTTCAGTTCTCACAGAATTGTTTACAGACAGTGATAAAGGTGACCATTATTAATCATAAATCCTGAACTGTGTGATGAATAGAAGTGTCACTGCTCTGACAATACACATAAGGCTGCGGCAGTTTAAAGAAAAATTCTTATGCCCCATGTTTCTAGTATCTAGTAAGAGATCTTTTTAGTGACATATTAAAAAAAGTCTGTTTCAAGATACTATATGTGCTTGTAGCACAGTCAAAAATGAATTCTAGTGTGACAAGTACAAGGAGTATAAGCCACAATTTTCAAAATTTCTTGCTATCAATTTCTTTTTATTATAAATTCATGTCTATCATCTGAATATATGTATTAACAGTACAAGGCAGTGCTGAATATTTTTCCTAACAATTCAATATTGAACCTATTAGTATAAATCAATTTGCATTTTATCCAGTCTGTAAAAGGAGTACAAGTCAAGTTAAAGCCTACAATGATAATGACATACTCCTTGTACTTATCATGATAGAATTATTGTGTACCTGCACTGACCACTGCAAAACACATTTTTTGTTTCATTATTAATTACAGGAAAAACTATTTACATTCTACCAGTCTCCCACTACCATAATAACGGCTCTAATTTCTATGTCCTGAATCAGATAATCAGAAACCTGGTTGAAAATTTAATTTAAAACAAAGGAAAGGAAAATGCTTTTAGATACTTAAAGAAACAACCAAAGTAGGAAGTAGAAGAGCTGGGAAGACATAAACAAAAAAGATGAGTACAAATTACTATATTCCCTGGACAATCCTTAAATGACAAAGTGTGATGAAACACAAGAAAGTCGAATCATATGATGACACTTTGCATATCCACTGACCCGCCACATGTTTAAACAGGCTTCTGCACACCGAGCGTGGTGGTGTAACGGTTAGCGTTCTGGCCTCGCATTCGGGAGGACGCCGGTTCGAATCCCTGTCCGGGCATCCAGATTTGGGTTTTCCATGGTTTCCCAAATCACTCCAGGCAAATGCCGGGATGCTTCCTTCAAAAGGCCATGGCTGAATTCCTTCCCATTCCTTGCCCCCCCCCCCAATCCTTTCCCATTTCTAAAGACCTTGCTGTTAAGAGACGTTAAGCAGTTACAAAAAAAAAAAGCTTCTGTACAAAATATGGCAACTTGTGTTTGTCTTGTTTTTGTCCAACTCTGCACCAATCCTGTCTTCACTTTGATAAGTGACGAATTTACTTTATCTTTTTAACATTCGAAGTTTATTAGAATCATTGGAAAATATGACATTAGTTCAACAAAATGGTTTACACTAAAACATGGCCAACTAAGGATTTTGGTAACAATAATTAGAATCAGAGCAGTATTAAGCGATGAAAATAGAAAACTACTCACTGAAGCAAAGATGTCTATATGAGAACAAGATTAAATACACTAGATTCAGTAAAAATTATGCATTAAACTCTGCATAAAGTCCATAAAATGCCGTTTGTTCTATAGTGAAAAATAAAATGGGAATAAAGAATTATAAAAACTTTCTTGGACCTATTTAATTTTCATTTCTTAATCAACATTCAGAATAATCTAAATAAGAATGAAGTAAGTGACCTATAGTTACTGGCAACTTCATGTGTAAATGAATAATACAAACTTCATATTTACACAAACTAAATCAATTAATATTGTCAATTTGTATAAATAATCAACATTTATACAAGGTGTACAACTTTGCTTCCGCCGTTTTTCAATAGTTGGCTACAGTGATAAGTAGCGGTCGAGATAAACATATCGCAGACGTCAGGCAGTTAGCTGTGAGCTCCGTCAACATAACCTCATTCAAACATTACTCGATTTGTGTGTGCATCGTAACGTTGTTCTCGATTGAAAATGTCAGTGTACAAGCTGAATTCTCGTCATTTGCGGGAGGCTCTGCTTTTTTGTTTCAATATGAAGAAAACTGTGGCTGAGTCTCATCGAATGCTCTCCAGTACTTATGGTGAGGACTGTATTAGTGAGAGAACGTGTCGCAAGTGGTTTCAACGCTTCAGGAATGGTGACTTTAACGTGGAAGACCGGCATAGTGGCGGAAGAGAGAAAGTTTTCGAGGATGCAGAATTGGAGGCATTTCTGAGTGAAGACTCGCGTCAAACTCGAGAAGAACTGGCACGATCATTGGGGGTGACACAGCAAGCCATTTCAAAACGTCTCAAAGCCATGGGTATGATTCAGAAAGAAGGAACTTGGGTCCCATATGAGTTGAAACCGAGAGACATTGAAAGGCGTTTGTGTGTTTGTGAACAGTTGCTTCAGAGGCAAAAACGGAAGGGTTTTCTGCATTGCGTTGTGACCGGGGACGAAAAATGGGTTCATTACGATAACCCTAAATGCAAAAAATCATGGGGGTATCCCGGGGATGCTTCCACGTCGACGGCCAAACCGAACATTCATGGGTCCAAGATCATGCTCTGCATTTGGTGGGACCAGCTCGGCGTCGTGTACCATGAGCTGTTAAAACCAAGTGAAACAATCAGAGGTGATCGATATCGAACGCAATTAATGCGTTTGAGCCGAGCATTAAAAGACAAACCCCCGCAATACAGCGAGAGGCATGATAAGGTGATTTTGCTGCACGACTATGCTAGGCCCCACATTGCAAGAGTGGTCAAAACGTACCTGGAAACGTTGAAATGGGACATCCTACCCCACCCGCCGTATTCTCCAGACATTGCTCCCTCTGATTATCACTTGTTCCGATCAATGGCCCACGACCTGGCTGAGCAACACTTCTGATCTTATGAAGATGTCAAAGAGTGGATTGTTTCGTGGATCGCCTCCAAAGATGAACAATTTTTTCGACGCGGCATTCGCACACTGCCGGAAAGATGGGAAAAAGTTGTGGCCAGCGATGGACATTACTTTGAATAATATCTGTGTAAGCATTTTGTTCAATAAAGGGTCATATTTTTGAGGAAAAAATGGCGGAAGCAAAGTTGTACGCCTTGTACAAATTGACTTCAATTGAGCAAATAGCCCACAACGTCACACTGTTACTATCAAGCAGTTTAATAATACGAGTAAAGACTATCCTGATCTATAAAACTACACAATAACTAGTGTTGTAAATATAATTGCATATCCATTATCATTTATATTCAGTAATATTTTACATGATTATTCTCCCCACCCTCTTTTTCCATAGGGGATAGTGGTAATGATAGCACCTTTAGTGGTGGGGAGGTAAGGGTTTCCTAATGAAGCCAAGGGCTTATACCAGCAGTGGTGTAGCTACTGTAGGTTTCCCTGTTAAGAAAGGACTGACAGAGGTCCAGATAATTGTTTTTCACAATACAGGGTATGGTTACTCCTAAAGCTGAAGCAAAACTTTATCACCCCTTAAAGTTGCCACCCAGGTCAAGTGCTCCAGTTTGCCACCATCTAGATCTGGCACTTGGTAATAGCAGTTCATGCACAAAAAATATGTGATTATTATAGAGAAGGGTAAATTCTAAGAAGATGTGGGCATGTTGCTAGATTAAATTAGTAACCACAACTAAATATTTTTTATTGGTGACACTATTGGATCATTTTATATAAAACCTATTTATCACATTTGGGCACTACAAAGCTGACACTATTAACAACAGTTATGAATGACTTGCCAAGATATGACAGCAACTTGCTTTAGAAATTACAAACAGATGGTTAAAACAAATATATTTAATGAAATACACCAATCAGCCAGAATGTTATGACCACCTACCTACTATTGATATAATAGCATCACCTGATGAGGAATCACTGCTAGTCAGACACACACATGATGAATGTAGTATCAGTGAGCGTGCTATCCATGTTTAGAATGGGGAAGGCGCACGATCTATCAGAGTTTGACCAAGGGCAGATTGTGTTAGCCTGGGGACTTGGCATCAGCATTTCAGAAAATGTATGACTTGGGTGTTCGAGGAGTGCTGTGATGAGTGTCTTCAGCAAGTGGCAAAACCAATGTGAAACCACGTCCAAACAATGAGGGGTTGGACGGCCACCCATCACTGCAGATGTCAGACATCGTAGGCTGGGCAGACAAGTAAAACAGCACCTGTGATGAACTGTGGTGAAACCAACGTCAGACTTTAATGCTGGGCAGAGTAAAAGTGTGTCTGAACACACAGTGTACCAAACAAACATTCCTAACGATGGGCCTCCGCAACCGATGACCCATGCATGTGCCAATGTTAACACCATTACATCGGCAACTACAACTGAAAAGGGCACCTGACCATCATCACTGGACGTTGGCGCAGTGGTGGAGTGTTGCATGGTCTGATAAATCCCAATAACTTCTTCATCATGCCGATGAGAGGTTGCGAATCTGTCATTTTGCAGGGGAACAACTTCTTGACATCTGTACTGTGGGATGGAGACAAGCTGGTGGTGGCTCAATTATACCCTGGGGAACATTCACGTGGGTTTCCATGGGTCCAGTGGAGCTTGTGCAAGGCATCATGATGGCCAATAAGTATCATACAATGGTTGAAGACCACGTACACCCCTTCACGATGACCATGATTCCCAACGGTAGTGGCATTTTTTAATGAGATAATGCACCATGTCACAAGGCCAGGAGTGTAATGGAGTGGTTTGAGGAGTGTAGTGGTAAGTTGGAATTGATATACTAGCCCCCAAACTTGCCAAACCTGAACCCCATTGAACACATCTGGGACGTGAGTTAGGTGGCTTGCGTGTGTAGATGTGGAGCCAATCACTCTAGCCACTTACCAAGGAATCATTGCTTTCATTCAAAGACACACGCCAA